>JALDNG010000036.1:2067500-2390000 GCA_024349245.1 Neodontobutis hainanensis
TCCACCTGACAGGTGTGGCATATCAAGACACTGATTAGAGAGTTTGGTTATTACAGGTGTGCCTTAGGCTGTCCACAATAAAAGGCCTCTCTAAAATGTGTCTGGAGTGACCAACATTTGTCTGACGCAGTGCAACACATCTGCTTCACAGAGAGTTGATCAGGTTGTTCAGTTTGGAATGTTGCTCCACTCCTCGTCAAAGGCTGAGCCAAGTTACAGAGCGTCCCAAACACACTCAACGAGTGACATGTCCGGTGAGTGTGCTGGCCAGGCAAGATCTGGGATGTTTTCAGCTTTCAGTTGCAACATGGGGCTGTGCATTATCTGCTGCAACAGGAGGTGATGGTTCTGGATGAACGTAGCAACAATGTCACGGTATCTATGTGCGTTTAAAATAAAATGCCAACAGACCAGCATTAGGTGGGTTAGAGTAGCCTCGCTTTATTAAAAAAATACTAAAAATACAATTCATCTGTGTATTTTCTCTGTAACTCTTGTGCTGAACAGCAGGGGGCGCAAGATCCACCTGTGTTTGTCGATTATATATGCCTGCTCGAATGTGAGCATTTGCCCACTCAAGTTGGTTAAACTGTGGAGACCCGATGAGGACGGCCTTGAGACAGTGTCTGACAGTTTGTGCAGAAATTCTCGATGGATGCAGCAGCTGTCCGGGTGGATGGTCTCAGAGGCCTGAGACCTTGGAGGGGAAGATGCAACATCTGTGGCATTGTGCTGTGATAAAAGTGCACATTTGACTGGCCTTTTATTGTGGCCACCCTAAGGTCTTGATATGCCACACCTGTCAGGTAGATGGATTATTACAGCAAAGGACAAGAGCTCATTAGCACAGATTTGGACAGATTTTTGAACAATATTTGAGAAAAATGGCCTTTTGTGTTCAAAGAGAAAGCCTGAGATCTTTGAAAACTGAAACTATTTTTGTTCAGTATAAATACAGTGTACTTCTGTTTCTAATCCACTTTTTGTGTCTTTCCTCGCTTTAACCCCTCCTCCTTTTAATCCACAGAGGATCAGGACCTGGACCTGGACCTGGACCTGGACCTGGACCAGACCAGGACCAGGACCAGATCAGGACCTGGACCAGGACCAGACCTGGACCAGACCTGGACCAGACCAGGATCAGACCAGTATCAGACCAGGACCAGGACCTGGACCAGACCAGGATCAGACCAGGACATAGACCAAACCGGGACCAGGACCAGGACCAGACCGGGACCAGGACCAGACCAGGATTAAACCAGGCCCAGGCCCCACAGGGGTTAGACTGCGTGGCTCCAGCTGCAGACGAGAGAGACAGGACCCACAGTCACAGGGTAAACACTATATTAGAACTATACGAGTAATAACTGTAGTCACTGGTCACAACTGGGACTAAACCAAACTAAACCAGGACCACATTTAGGACTTAACCAAGTCTATACTTTGAATTTAAATTTTTATTTAGACACACCACTGATCTCTGAGCTCTGATTGTGTTCAAAGTCGAAGTGTGGTAGAGTGGTTAGCACAGCCTCACAGCAAGAAGGTCCTGGGTTTGATTCCCATCCAGGGCCTGTGTTTGCATGTTCTTCCTCTGAGTAGGTTTCCTTCAACTTTAAACTGAGACTGCTTATCTTTTAACTGGAACTCGTAAATTTGGCCACATCTCACCCTTCCTCCGATCCCTGTGCACTTTCTTTGATTTAAAAATGATTTTATTTGTTTTTAAATCCCTTCTTTAGACTCACTTGATGTCTTTGTCTTTTAACTCAGTCTGAAGCTTTTACTAAATTACTGTTACATTTACTTTATTGCTGTTTGTTGTGTGTTATATCTCTGTTTATTTAAGGAGTTTATGCTCAGCACTTTGTTCGACTTGGTTTTAAGGTGCTCAATAAATTAAGTTTGATTGGATAAAAACATGTAACATGATCTAGATTATTGTCTGCATTAGTTTTTTTATATTGTGTTTCTCTTGGTTTCGAACTGTTTTAGTCACACTTCAGTGCTTGGTTTACCCTGAGTGTAGTTTAGTAACAGTTTAGGTCTGGGACAGTCATGGTTTTTGTCAGGACTAACCCTCATGAACTCATGAACACCTCCTTCTGAGGAGCTCCGTTATTACTGTCTTCATCAATGTCAGGTCCTGCACCGCCACCTGCTGGACGCTCAGTGCGCGACATTTAAACGAACCCTGTCCGGGTTTATTCTCTGTGCACGTGACACACTGCGCTCTTCTGAAGTCAAGATCTGATCCATTTGAGTTTCTTTCATCAAGAATAAGATTTAATTTTACACAAACATGCTTGCTCAGCACTGAAGACATCGCAGGAGGGTGCTATAAACGGAGCCGGTATTAACCTCTGGAACATTCCAAACTTAACCTATTTTACACCGAAGCCACCAGAACGACCCAAGAGCAAGGCCCAGCTCTTCCTGTGGGGTTCTGGTGATTAAAGCACCTGTCATTAAACCATCAAGGCTCTTACATCATTTATAGTTCAAAAGGACCACACAGCACAAAATCAAATCTGCTGACTCACCAGATCAAACTATTTATTTTTATTTTATTTAACCTTTATTTAACCAGATAAAAAAATATTAACTAACCCTTCTCATTAAACTGCACAAAAACCTGTAGCGTGGTACTTACTTTAAATAATAATCAAACTTAAACAAACAGAATAAAGGCATTCACACAAACAAACCAGTGAAACACCTTTTATTCATTAAGATTCAGACACGTCCAAATAAAGCACCTTTTTTTTGGATTTTTAAAGAAAAGGACTAATAAAGAGATTGACCAGTTCTCATTAAACCTTTAGTTCATGTGATAAATATCCACTTTTTACAATCAGCACATTATAAATAGATTTAAATACAACATATTATAATACTAATTTAACTTATTTATTTTTATTTAACTTATTCACTAAATATATCGAGTGGGAAATGAGGTCCAGTTATAGTCACAACATTGTCCAGTTCAATAACATTAGACACACACCTGTTGGGCAGGTGGAGCTGCAGGAAGGAGGCTTTACACAAACACCACTTTCACCACAACGTTCAGACCTCACCTCGGGTCACGTGACCTCTGGTGCTTGATGACCTTAAACAGGATTTAAAAATATGTGATAAATATTTGTGAAAACATTCTTTTTATTGGTTTTGTTTGCGTTGAGCGGGAACTTTCTCCCAAAGAGATTTATTAAGTCATAGGTCATTATTTACTGTGTATTTGTTTTCATGTCAAATTATTAATTGTTACCGAATCAAAATCTGTAACCGTGAGGTCCGGAGCTCACGTGCAGCGCTCTGAACACAACTGCGCGTGTCACCAGCTCCAGTGGTACACGTGCGTGAGCGGCTGCAGCGCGTGCGGCTCGTATTGCGGCAGCAGTTGGGACACACACAGCGGCAGCACGCGCTCGCAGGACTTTAACAGCGGCACGTGCAGTCGTCGCGCGGGCATCAGCTGCAGCGTCTCGAGGCCGCGCTCGGCTCGCGCGCGCTTCAGTTTGTAGCGGTGGTTCTGGAACCAGATCTTGACCTGGTTGGGCGTCAGGTGGATGAGTCCCGCCAGGTGCTCGCGCTCAGGTGCGGACAGGTACCGCTGCTGTTTGAAGCGCCGCTCCAGCTCGAACGTCTGCGCCTTGGAGAACAGCACGCGCCGCTTCCGCCCTCGACCTTTAGAGGCGGGAGTGGACTCAGGGCACGAGACCTGGGGCCGGTCCGGACCGGGCTTCACCGAGAGCGCGCGCGCTGCAGAGACACAGAGACAAAGAGAGATGTGAGAGTCTGAAAGTCTGGGCCTTCACTTCCACAGACACATTTATTCCTGAACACCAAGGATTTAGATTTTTAATGATTCTAACAATAGTGTTTTAAAAGCCTTTTTTTTGTCAGTTTATTTTGTTTATTATTAGAGCTGTGGTCCACTTTGGGCCAGGACCCAAAAGTGTGTTGTGGGAGCTTTTATTTGGGTCGCCTAAAACTCCTAAAATCCAGAATGTTTTTTTGTGAAAGTCACTGAGTTGAATGAAAAACTAGATTAGACTTTATTGATCCCACAAAGAGGAAATCACAATCGTTCACAAAAATAAGAGTTTGGCAAATATATAAAGCGAGAGCATGCAATAGAGAATATACACAGACTTTTAAAGGTGCAACCAGGTCAATACCAAAAAAGAGAGCAGCCCTCTGTGCACACACTGTTTATATTACAAAATATAATATCAAAAGGAACTCATTATGGAAATGTCCGAAATAGCATTAAAGAAAGAGAAGCATGTTATGATGCTCGGTTTGACTGAAAGTGAAGCCTCGTCAGTTTAACGCTGGTGGTGGTCGTTGAGTAAACTGAGCTGAAAGACCCCCAGCCTCTGCTTTTACTGCATTATTCTCCTTCAGTGACTCTCTTTAGACCCAGAGCCACACATCTGTCATAATCCCACATTCAGCTCTGACACTTTTATATGTACTTTCTTTCTCTGAACGTTCGAATAAAACACAAAGCTAAACACTGTTGGTGCAAAGTTTAGAGTTGGATTAAAGAGGAAAGGTCAGACGGAAAAAACTCTACAAATGTTTACAAATACAGACAAACAAAATGATATTAATGTCTTAAAATCTGAATAAAAAGATCTTTTCCGTTGGTGGGAATTGAATTTTCTTATTTTTTGGGAGTTCGTGAGGTAAAACAGTTAAAGTGAAGATTTGTAATGAAGCCATATAAATTAATAAAAAGCCTTTACCTTCAAGGAATTGGAAAAAATACAATTCTTATGTTTTCTAAAACCTGTTAAATTATTAATGTTTAGTCCAAATATAAAAGGACACTTTTATATTTTTTTTATATTTTGAAAAGCCTCTATGAGCGACTGATGAGGGACTGATTTAAAATAAAATAAAAAAATCTGAGAACATAAAATCCGAACAGAGCTGACGGTGCTGAGAATTATTCTACTTAGGTTTAAGCCTACTTTAGCCTCTCGTCTTTTTATAAACTCAGTTCAATAAACACTGACTCCAAATTTCTTATTAACACAGAAGTACTGATTAAAAATAAAAAAGTTGATCTGTGACAGGGACAAATAAGGGACAAGTCATGTTTTATACTTTTACTTGAGAAATTAAGATTTAGGAGGTTCCAATCTATTTAAGAACTTTATTTAAGAATTTAACTTTTACTGAAAAATCAAATCAAATCTCCGTCTTCCAGGAATGACTTATTTTTTATTTTATTTTTTAAATGAAACGCACTTTGAGTGAAAGAGAAATTCTAATTGTAATTTAAGCCTAAATTCAATTTTTTCCATTTTCTAATCCTTATCTTTCTTTATCTTTATTTATAAATAAAATGTAAAAAAATCTCTTCAGAAAAACCAGAAAAAACACAAGCCACAAAAAGATAAATTACAGGGAATAAATCAACAGAACTAAGCGAGCACAAGATCCATGAGGTTTGACCAAAATGACTCAGAAACTGTTTTTATTAGACAGAAGTGATTTTTACAGTGTTCTGAGATGCTCAGCTGTTTATATCTAACCAAGGAGTGTAAATATAAGATATTGTACATGTAAAGAACATTATTTAATTTATATATTTTAATATAACGTCCTTCATTTACATTAATAAATAATATTGAGTTTGTTTTGTTTAAAGCTTGAATTTCAAAATTCCTAAGTAAAAATAAAAGCAGCAGTTTTGTATGATTGGAAGATAAAAGACTGAAAAGTATTATTGAAAATGCAAAAACAATAAAAAAAAATAAATTAGGGTTTGTTTCTGACCTGAGCAGTGCAGCTCTGCAGCTCCAATAATCCAGGGGTTGTTTCGTCGAAGTGTGTCCGTCTGCGGGGCCTTAATGCCGGGCTCGTTCGACTCGTCCTCCTGGGTCTCCTGCAGTCCAGGTCCAGGTCCAGGTCTGGTCCTGGACCCGGACTGAGGCAGGGCCAGGATGTCCCGCACAGAGAAGCCTGTCCTGGACATGTCTGAGTCTGAGTCTGAGGGCGAGGCGTTAAAAAGAGCCTGAAGTCAAGAGAGAGGGAAAAACCAGAGGCGGGATTTACACAAGCTAGAGACCAGGACTAAACCAGGTCTAAACCAGGAATAAACCAGGAATAAACTGTGTCTAAACCAGGACTAAACCAGGTCTAAACCGTGTCTAAACCAGGACTAAACCAGGTCTAAACCGTGTCTAAACCAGGTCTAAACCAGGACTAAACCAGGTCTAAACCAGGTCTAAACCAGGACTAAAGGTGGTAGAGGTTGTTCAATAACAGGAAGGTTGCTAAACTGTTAGAGGCTGTATATTATAGTGTCGCCGGTGGTTGTTGAGTAAACTGAGCCACAGCCTCTGTTTTTACTGCATTATTCTCCTTCAGTGACTCTCTTTAGACTCTCTTTAATCCAACTGACTCTGACTCTGATGGGATTAGACCACACACACACACGTATACACACACACACACACATATATATATATGTAAATACACACACACACACACACACACACACACGTATACACACACACACACACTTATACACACACACACACACATATATATATGTAAATACACACACACACACACACACACACACACTTATACACACACACACACATATATATAAATACACACACACACACACACACATATTTATATATATTTTTGTGTGTGTGTGTGTGTGTGTATTTATATATATATATATATAAATACACACACACACACACACACACTTATACACACACACACATATACACACACACGCACACACATATATACTCACACACACACACACACACTTATACACACACACTCACACTTATACACACACACACTCACACACACACACACACACACACATACATATGTATATACATACACACATATACACACATATACACACACACACTCACAGGCACACACACGCACACACTTATATCTAATTTACTTACACTTTTATGAAGAACTTGCTGCGGTCACACGCCGCCACCTGCTGTTGACATCTGGAACTGCTTTAAACTCTTACACGTTCAGGAAATTTTAATTTATTTTTTATTTTGATAAGTAATGACAAAATATACTATAGCCTGTTAATTTCATTCATGTTAACAATTGAATTCCTTGTATTTTGTGATTGATAACTCTCCTCCGGGCTTCCGTAGAACCGGAAGTAACGTTAAACAGACAAAAGGGCGACGCTTCTAAACATCTTACCTTCACGTGTTTCATATTTTTCTAAAGAAACCCTTTACATATCGCTGTTTATGCTTCAGTTGGTGCTAAGGTAAGAAAAAAGGTGTGGCTTTGACCGAAAATAAGTGCGTTTGTTTAACTTTAGAGGTGTTGTTAGAAGCATATTTAACTGAGTGTTACTATATTTGATTATTTCACTTTTTTATAGTTTTATTCCGACTTAGCCACGACCCAGGAGGCAGCGTTAGTCCAGTCTTAGACCAGGTCCAGACTCATGGAGGTCAGAGTAAGTCCAGTCTTAGACCAGGTCCAGACTCATGGAGGTCATAGTTAGTCCAGTCTTAGACCAGGACCAGACTCACGGAGGTCAGAGTTAGTCCAGTCTTAGACCAGGTCCAGACTCATGGAGGTCAGAGTTAGTCCAGTCTTAGACCAGGTCCAGACTCAGACCAGGTCCAGACTCATGGAGGTCAGTGTTTGAAGAAGACAGAGTTAGTCCAGACTTAGACCAGGTCCAGACTCATGGAGGTCAGAGTAAGTCCAGTCTTAGACCAGGTCCAGACTCATGGAGGTCATAGTTAGTCCAGTCTTAGACCAGGTCCAGACTCACGGAGGTCAGAGTTAGTCCAGTCTTAGACCAGGTCCAGACTCATGGAGGTCAGTGTTAGTCCGGTCTTAGACCAGGTCCAGACTCACGGAGGTCAGAGTTAGTCCAGTCTTAGACCAGGTCCAGACTCATGGAGGTCAGTGTTAGTCCAGTCTTAGACCAGGTCCAGACTCATGGAGGTCAGTGTTAGTCCAGACTTAGACCAGGTCCAGACTCAGACCAGGTCCAGACTCAGAGGTCAGAGTTTGAAGGAGACAGAGTTAGTCCAGTCTTAGACCAGGTCCAGACTCAGAGGTCAGAGTTTGAAGGAGACAGAGTTAGTCCAGTCTTAGACCAGGTCCAGACTCAGAGGTCAGTGTTTGAAGGAGACAGAGTTAGTCCAGTCTTAGGCCAGGTCCAGAGGAGACTAGGGTGACCAAAATCTAATTTGTTGTCCCGAATCTGGCCCTAATTGTCTCGAAAATTAAACCAAAGCAAAAGCTTGAGAAGGTATTGTCTGATAAACATTAAAAATATTTAATAAATTGAACTGAATAAAAACTGTCTGTGGAGGTTGAGCCCCCCCTCCCCTCCCCTCCCCTCCCCTCCCGAATTTCAGCCAATCTCATCTGGTCCTAAAGGAGACAGATTTGTTTCTTTTAGTCCTGTCTTGGTACTGATTTAGATCTGGTTAAGTCCTCTTCTGGATTTTTATAGGTTTTAGAAGATGGTTTATTTCTGTTTTGTGCATTTGACTTGGTTTAACCTTGTTTAGCTCTGTTTTGTTCTGAGGTCTATAACCAGGCTTTAGTCCTGGTTTAACCCTGGTCTTGTCCTGTTTCTTCCTCAGATGGCGCCTAAGCCCCTGGAGCTCGTGTCCAAGCGTTTGCTGAAGGCAGTGATCGTTGTGGAGCTGCTGGGAGTGTTCGGAGCCTACGGTCTGTTCCACCTGATGAACTCCAGCCGAGGTCCAGCTCCAGAATCTCAGTATTTATCCAACGTCCCAAAGATGTAGATCTGACCTACTCTTTATGTCCACAGACTTCAGGAACAAAGTGAACAGGCGCTTTCCATCCATTTTAGAAGGTCAGTGTTTTTATTCTCTTGATGTAAAAGTTCTGCTGCCGTCACAAATACTAACCCTCAGAGGATTACTGCCCCCTCAGTCCCATAAACCTGTTCAAAATCACTCAAGCACATTTTAAAGTCTTTAATTTCTTTTGTATAAGGTTTATCAGATGTTTAAAAGAGAAATGTACAATAATAAACTTTAAAAAGCACAGCGAGACGTCCGATTGGTTAAACCTGTTTGTGTCCAGTTTATTATAAGTCCAACGAGTGGGCAGGCGTCTACGGCATCAGAGAGAGTGACCGAGAGGTCTGGAGCAAACAGGACTGAGCCAGGACCGGACCCCAGCCCAGGACCAGACCCCAGCCCAGACACAGGTTTGTAGAAGATAAGACCCAGGATTTATCAGATCACATTGAAACTGTGTTTTTCAGTGGAAGACTGGTTCATTTCTTCTTCTTCTTCTTGTTGGCGGCGCTGGTGAACTTCCTGTTTCCTGTTGCAACTCGTCCAAATGGCTTCTTCTTTTTGTTGAAGGTGGTTTTCTTGCGTCGCAGAGTTCTGGCGTCGCGGCCTTGGATCCAGTCGTCGCGCTTAGACTCCCAATTGAGCTGCTTCAGACCTGGACAGGAAACACAGGACGCTCGAGTTCGTCTTTCGGAGATGACGGGGAATAAAGCATCCGGCAAAAGATCAAATAAAAGGTTTTCTCAGCCGTACCTGCTTTGTCGGTGTTCCTCAGGGCGTTGAGTCCGATGCTGTCAAATTTAGAGCCAGCGTTTTCATCCAACAAAGAACCAAACTGAGGAAGGAACAGGAATAATGAGAAAATGGGACTAAACCAGGACTAAAGATGGACTAGAACCTGATCAAACAAAAGCCTGTTCAAGTCCAACTAAACTAGATCTAAACCAAAACCATTTCTAAAACAGTTCTCACCTCTTCAGCCGACGCAAACATGGCCGACTCACTTTTCCCCTTTTTCTTCTTCTTTGCTCCTGTTGATCCTGGATAAATATAAATAAAATAAATTCAAGACCGTTTCTTTTAAAAGCATTTAAATCAAAGCTGAAAGTGTTTGACCTGAAGCTCCAGAGAAGTCCAGTTCCTCTGAGCTCTTCCTCTTATTCTTCATCCGAGGAAGAGGGCTTGGTTCTTCCTCCAAGTCCTCGTCTGAGTCTGGAACAGGTTTCATTAAATGTGTTTGATTCTATTTATGGAAAACTTGTGTCATAAAACTCACCAAAACCAGCCTCAAAGTCCTCCAGCTCCGGGACTAAAGAGAACAAAGACAAGAGTTCAAATCTGACTAAAACCTGTTCAAATCTGATCAAAACTTGTTCAAATCTGACCAAAACCTGTTCAATCCGACCAAAACCTGTTCAAATCTGACCAAAACCTGTTCAAATCTGACCAAAACCTGTTCAAATCTGACCAAAACCTGTTCAAATCTGACCAAAACCTGTTCAAATCTGACCAAAACCTGTTCAAATCTGACCAAAACCTGTTCAAATCCGACCAAAACCTGTTCAAATCCGACCAAAACCTGTTCAAATCCGACCAAAACCTGTTCAAATCCGACCAAAACCTGTTCAAATCCGACCAAAACCTGTTCAAATCCGACCAAAACCTGTTCAAATCCGACCAAAACCTGTTCAAATCTGACCAAAACCTGTTCAAATCTGACCAAAACCTGTTCAAATCTGACCAAAACCTGTTCAAATCCGACCAAAACTTGTTCAAATCTGACCAAAACCTGTTCAAATCTGACCAAAACCTGTTCAAATCTGACCAAAACCTGTTCAAATCTGACCAAAACCTGTTCAAATCTGACCAAAACCTGTTCAAATCCGACCAAAACCTGTTCAAATCTGACCAAAACCTGTTCAAATCTATCTAAAACTTGTTAAACTACCTTCTTCGTCGTCCTCTTCTTCGTTCAGATCAACAAAAGTTCCTCCTTCGTCTTCAAAGTCATCTCCAAAGTCTTCCTCGTCCAAACTTCCCAGAGACACCTCCTCGTCGTCGAGATCGTCCGAGGCGTCGGAGTCTGAAGAGTCCTGTTCGGTCTTTTTACGGCTCACGCTCCTGAACACAACAAAACATTTAGAACCGAGACAGACGTGTTCTGATGTTGAACTTTGAACTCACCCGGCGAAGTCCAGGGCGACGTCTTTAATCTGAGAGAAGTACGAGTCTCCTTCACAAGAGTCTGCAGACCACAGCAGATCAGTAAAACATGAACAAATGAATAAAAGTATGGCTCACATTTGGAACTGAAGGGTTTCTTTGATGTAAAATGTATTAAATCTAACATTTAAAGAAGAAAATAGGTTTGATCTTTGATACTACTTTTGGGTTATTTCATTAAAGCACAGAATTATTTTGGTAGAAACTAGATGTAAAGGGTTTAATCCGGACTAAACTAAAACATTCTAAAATAAGACTAATCTAAGACACTGACCCAGGATCTTCTCGAACTCGTCGTCGTCCACGTCCTCGATGCTGTCTCTGTCTGAACGAGGACGCCGCTCCTGCTTCTCCTGCTGCCGCTTCTTAAAAAACCTGCAACAAACGCGCATCACTCACCGAATAAAACTTTTATACACGATTATTAACATTCCAAAATAAAAGCCTCACCGATGGAAGAAGACCTCGTCGACGGGAATCTGACTCTCGTCTTTGGACAGAAACTCCTCACAGTTCACTGAGAGATGAACAACTTAAGTTATTAAGGCAACTTCTACAACATGATACTTTCCTTCCTTCTCTGAGACTGACCCGGGAGACAGCTGGCTGCAGATTTCTGCTTCGGCTGCAACACAACAGCATCTGTGTGTTCTGGACAGAAAAAATAACTTCAGAACAAATAAGAAACAATTCATTTATTCTGATGTGTGTCTTTCTCACGTTTTCCTTTGAGCTGTTTGGGATTCCTGAAAACAAATCTGTCCAGAAACCTCATGAGAGTGAAGTCCTGCAGCGGGTCTCCAGAGTACTGCACACTGTGGCCCTGGAGTCAGCACAACGTCAGTGAGACACAACAACCTGACCTCTGACCTCCGGTTAGTCCTGGAGTCAACACTTCTTTAACACTTATGTCACATGACACTTTAACTCCAGACACAAAACATTATAGTAAACATAAACCCGAACTACGCTTCTCAAAATGAATATAATCATTCAAAACAGCAAAATAATAACAAAAGAAGCACGTTACATAAATGTGAAGAGGAACTCGTCTGACTCGACTCTCAGTTTAAAGGTGGTGTTACCTGGAGGATGGTTTTGGCAAAAAGTGACACTGACGGATGAAAGTGAGCGGTCAACTGCAAAAAAACACAAACAGGAAGTCAGTTTGGTCACATGATCTTTTTGGAATAAGGCACTTTATCTCCGAGTCAGACACTAAGCTTTAGAGCAATTTTAAAACGACGTGAGTAAAATAATCCTTAATTTAAATCAGATTTTATTTGACTAAAAAAGGGTGGATGATTTTTGTAAACACAGGGTGGATGTTAAAGTCTGACCGTGTGCAGTTCCCAGAGCGAGCTGTGGTCAGCGCCACAGAAAAGAGGGTTTCTGTGAAGAGCGTCGTAGCTCTGGACGCTCTTTCCTCCTGAAAAATAAAACGGAAGGATCAGGAGGAGCCTAACCCTGAGGTGGGACTCAGAGGGGAACCGTGGTACCTTCTCGGTTTTGGTGATGAACCCATGACGCAGTGGCTTTGTGAGGCTCCGATTTATCAGCGTCTACAAACCGCTCCTCTTCATCGTCTTCCTCTTTCACCTTGTTGCTCTGCTCCTCTCCGGCCTCCTCTTCAGGCAGGTCTCTGAAGGTCTCCTCGTCCCCGTCCTGACCCTGCAGCAGCGTCCTGAGCGCCGGGCGGCTCCTGATGACCTCTGACACCAGGAACAGGGCTCCGCAGGTGAAGCTGGGGCTCTGCTCGGCGCTGACCTGCAGTAACCTCTTCACGAAGGCTTTGACCCGACGCAGGACGATGTCAGCCTTCACAGATTTGTACAGAAGGTTCAGGAACATGCTCTGTCTGGAGGAACTGGACAGACCAGGGTCCAAGAGCTTCCTGTGACGACAAACAGAGCAGACAGGCCTCACAAAACCGTTCCAGATCCTACAGGCTCCAGTCTGAGGTTCTGTGGGAATAATCAGGACTTGATTCTAAAGGAATTAACTCCGTTTAGGTTTAATGTTTGGTGTAATTAGCAAAACCTGGGTTTAATCATCACTCCATTTGTAATTTTATTCTTTGTGCCTTTGCTAAACATTGCTTTGTCAGTGAATCTAAATAACATTCGTGGTGACTAGGACTATAAAACATGCATAAATCAGGACTAAACTACAACTAAAATCAAGTTTAAACTTTGCCTAAACCAGGACTAACAGCCCCTTGCAGATGAGTCTGACCTGTAGAGGGCGCCATAGTATCTGTCGGAGACGCTCTGCTGCGAGTCCATGACCTGGAACAGCAGCATCAGCGCCTGCACGGCCGTGTTGAACTTCACCAGATGCACCACTCTGAAGAGCGTGTCCATCTGGTCCTTCACCGCCGCATCTCCCTCCGTCGCGTAAGGATACGCCCGGTTTACGCCCGTCAGCAGCGCGCTCATCATCCGCGACTCCGCCTCCTTCCTCTTCACGCACGCACGGAAGAACGAGAAGTACAGGGTGATCAGTTTCCCCGCCAGCTCCGCCTCGTCGTGGCTCAGAAGCACCTGACTCAGGAAACACACGGCGTAGTACTGCGCCTTGGCCCCGACGTTCGGACGGAACACCAGCCGCTCCACCTCCAGGCACACCACCGTTTTCATGTTCGGGTGTTTGTGCAGCAGCGTTTCCAGGAGATGCGACGCTTTAGCCGCCATTTTGTAATCCGGGTCGCCCAGTTTGTTGACCAGCTGCGTCAGGAGCGCCTTCTCCTGCTCCGGACGGCTGCTCAGGAGCTCGTACACCGTCATCAGAGCTTTCATTTTGGTCGTCGCCACCGTGTCGTGGGCGACTGTTTCCAGAACCGTCACAAACTCAGCCACATTGTTCTTCAGCTGGTGCTCGAACAGCCACAGAATCAGCCTCCGATCTCTGGCATCTTTGTTCCCGCTCGCTTTAGCCTCCAGTTCATCAAACGGACGCTCGTTGAAACTTCGTAATTTTCGTTTTTCTGGTAATAGATTTGAGAGTAGCAGCTCTCGAATGGTGTCCATCGCCATCAGCCCCATTCTCCTGCTGCCCTTTTTCTTCACCATCGCAATCAAGTTCTCCATGTGCTCCAGGGAATGCACCGGTGCGTCCTGGATCAGAACCGTCATGGCCGCCATCCGATCGGCTAAAACCCCGGAGGAGACGACGGTCTTCATCCAGGCGGAGTTGGCCCCTTTCTGAAGGTTCTTCTTGCTGCGGTAAAGCCCAACCTCGTTCTCCAGGAGCTGCTGAGCCAGAGCCTTGTATCGAGCGACAGAAGTCTGGTCCTGAGGCGTCGAGCTGGACTCTGAGGCGTACTCGGAGTCGAACCATTTCCCGCCGGGTCGGATTAATAAAACACTCCTCTTCAGAAACTCGAACATGCCGGATTTTACCTTCCTTCCAGCAGCAGCTTTGGGTTTATTCTCCGTCACTAAAACTAAAGTCTCCTCGGTCGATTTATTCACCGGCTTTTTCTCCTCCTTTTTTTGCTTCTCTGTTTGTTTTTCATTCTTTTTCACTTTGCTTTCTTTTCCGTCTTTTGAGTCTGGCGCTTCATCTTCATCAGAAACAATCTGCAAACCAAACAAAAAAAAAAATTTAATGGCAAAGTACTTTTTCCCTTTACTTCTCAAAAGGACATTTCAGACCAACTACATTTTCTCTCGCATAGATTTTTCTGAATTAAAATCCCAGGTAAACATAATTTCTGTAACGTACAGTGACGTTGCAGCGGGTTCGGCCTTAAGGCGGAGCTAAACCCTGCTGTCTGTTGATTGGACAAAAGATAAACTTGACTCGAGGAGAATCAAAGATAAACATGTTTTTTCAAATAAAGTTTGTCACATTCAAGAAGAAAGAATAATAAATGTTCTAGTGTTTGTTCCTGGATTCAGACAGAGTGGGGTCCAGTCTGTGTCTCCTCTGAATTAAACCGGAGCAGGACACAGACGTGACAGAGTGAGGCCCTGCTGCAGCCTCTGGATTTAAAGTTCACAAAGATGAGAATAAAGCAGAAACACACTTCTTCTTCTACTGTTTTTACTGCAGGAGACGCTCATAACTGCACTCCAGGACACTACTTCTTTAGATTCATTATTATCTTCTGAAAGTCTTAATTCCGGATATATGTATATATAGATATACACATATACACAAATCTGTTCAGGGCAAGACCCAGATAAAACAAAACTGCACTGATCTTTGGACTGCTCTGCTGCTGATGTTTGTGCAGCAGCCTTTACCTGTTGGTTGCTGTATCCTCTGATTCCCAGTTTAGTGATGAACTTCTCCAGTTCTCCTTCCTCCAAGTCGTCGATTGCTCCTTTCTTTCCTCCATCAATCAGTTCGTTAGTCTCGTCCAGACCGGCCAAGAACACAAAGTCCGCCTATAGACACACATTACACCAATTTATTCATCACTAAAGAGCATTAGTATGTTCATTTTGACATTTAATACATTTAGTAATAGGACATTTTTGGCATTATTTTGATATCACTAATGTCCAAATCTACATTGCAGCGTTGTTTGTGATTGTTTTCAGATAAGCCTCACCTGAGTCCCTCCGAGCTTCAACACTTCATCCAAAGTAAACTCGTCTTCTTCTTTAAACCCTTTATTTCCCGCCTCTTCCTCCTCTCCGTCGTGTTCGCCGTTGACCTCATTGTCCTCGGCTCCGCTCGCGGTGACAAAACTTACTTTAGAAGATTTGTTTAGTTTCTTCTTCTGCTTGTGTTTCGCTGCCATGCTTCTTCCACAACGCGAGGCACGACATGACCCGGACGTGAACGCTGACGTCACTGAGCAGTTTCCGTTCCCACCGATTTTATTTATTTAACATTTATTTTTTTGGAAACATTTAGATATTAACATACGGCTATTTTTCTGATCACATTTCCATTTGTCTAGATAAATTAACGTTCTTGTACTTTTCAAAAACTAAAAAATGAACTATAAATTCTCCAGAAAACCATTAAAACAAGAATATATAAGCTACAATAAAACACCAAACGTTGTCACGTCCTTCTCTCTTTAGTTAGCAAAAATGTTAAGAAAAAAAAATAAAAAGACGGGAAATTTGTTGAATTATGTGTTTATTTTACAAAGAAACCCAACAAATCAAATAAAGGTTAAAAACTTAATGGTTTTCTTTGACTCCAACGTTTAAAAAAAAAAAAAAAAAAAAAAAAGGAACCCTTTATTTTAATTGGAAAAGCCAGCTTCCTTTTATCGCTTCGTCACTGTTAGCTTTATGCTTTGGCTAGCTTCATATTTCCGGTCAAACCAAAGGACTGTCACGGTTTTAACGACTTTAACAATGCACCAACAATAGTTATAACTCTTAGCTATATTCATATCTAGCTGTTAAACTTTAAAAACGCGGTTTAGTTTGTGTTTATGCTGTAAACGTAGAAAGAAGCTAACCAGCGGCTAAAGCGGCTAAAGCAGTGACAGATGCTGTGGATTGAATGAAAGTAAATAAAGCAGAATGAGGCTGTTGCTCGGTTTTAAAACGCGATATTTGACCCAAAGAGTCTTCAGACCTTCAGCTGCAGGTGAGAACCACCATATTATTCATTCTGTTGAGAAAATAAACTGTAAATATTGTATAGAACCATATGATCCCTGAATAAATGTGTCATTATTAAAGCCACTCTAGGGTGTTCAGTCCCTTAAAATGATATATGTATAAATATACACAAAAAAAAGAGTCCGATTTAAAGGTTTATTGATTGATTGATTGATTGATTGATTGATTGCTTTGTTTAAATAATTGTAAATAGTTTATTGATTAATTCCATATGAAAGGCACTAACAGCTTTAAACATTAACACAAATACATTTGTCGTTTTATTAAGACTAAAATGTAATAATATATTCAACAAAAATATAGAGAACAATCAAATTTTGTTATTTCTTTATTTTCTTTCTGGAGGACATTGAAAATACAGTTGTAATTTATTTATAAACTAAGTTTATCATGTATTTCATAAATGTAAGTGGTCAAAGAACACCCCGAGAATGCTGGAACTCATTTCAGAAATATTATTCATATTTTAAAAAATAACTCCATCTTTTTTATGTGTGTGTTCCTTGCATGATCCTGTATCTCTGACCTGTTAATGCTGCAGTCCGATGGCCCCGCCCCCTGTGCACCTGTTCACCGGCAGAGGACAAGCCCCGCCCCTCAATGCTGCGACACCTGAGCTCGAAGATCAAAGCCACAGGTCCCATCTCTGTGGCCGAGTACATGAGGGAGGTCCTGACCAACCCCGTCACGGTCAGAACTCAACTAACACCTGTTCAAATCCAACTAACACCTGTTCAAATCCAACTAACACCTGTTCAAATCCAACTAACACCTGTTCAAATCCAACTAACACCTGTTCAAATCCAACTAACATGTGTTCAAATCCAACTAACACCTGTTCAAATCCAACTAACACCTGTTCAAATCCAACTAACACCTGTTCAAATCCAACTAAGACGTGTTCAAATCCAACTAACACCTGTTCAAATCCAACTAACACCTGTTCAAATCCAACTAACATGTGTTCAAATCCAACTAACACCTGTTCAAATCCAACTAACACCTGTTCAAATCCAACTAACACCTGTTCAAATCCAACTAACACGTGTTCAAATCCAACTAACACCTGTTCAAATCCAACTAACACCTGTTCAAATCCAACTAACACCTGTTCAAATCCAACTAACACCTGTTCAAATCCAACTAACACCTGTTCAAATCCAACTAACACCTGTTTACATCCATTATTCCACTCTCTCTTGTTCTCTGACGGCTCAGGGTTACTACGTGAAGAACAACATGCTGGGAGCTGACGGAGACTTCATCACGTCTCCAGAGATCAGTCAGATGTTTGGAGAGGTGAGAGACACCTGGAGTTAAACTAAATGTTTTAACATGTCCCAGGAGTGTTTTACAGGTGTCTGTTTACATGATGTAAATGTAATCTACAGGAACAACAGGAGCATGTGCAAAGAGAGCAGCACCTCTCTCGGTTTTGCTGCAGAAACATCCGTTTGTTGTTGACTCGAGGCACAGCACGTTTCAGAAGGAGCCGTTTCCGGTTTATTCCCAGCTTTCAGGACTTTCTTTAGCGTAGTACTGTTCTCCTGTCTTGGTCCTAAACGGAGAACTTCTCAATCATGTCTCAATCATTTTTAAATGTGACTTTTATTTCTGTAAAATTGCTTTTAAGTGTGACACAACAGGATTTTGGGAACCCCCCTTTGTGCAGATAGACCTGTGAACAGTACTGTGTGAGAACAGGGTCTGTGTTGGAGTGTTTAAGTATAACTGTACCTGGTCCTGTGTGTAGCTGCTGGGGGTGTGGATCCTCAGTGAGTGGATGGCAGCAGGACGTCCCAAACAACTACAGATCGTGGAACTGGGACCCGGGAAAGGCTCTCTGGCCCAAGATATCCTCAGAGTGAGTCCAAATCCACCCAATCTGACTAAAACCTGTTGAAATCCCTCTAAAACCTGTGCTAACCCCTCACAGGTCTTCCGTCAGCTCCGGTCCGTGTTGGGCGGAGCTTCTGTCTCGGTTCACCTGGTGGAGGTGAGTCCAGCTCTGAGTCAGGTCCAAGCTGAGGCTCTGACAGGAAGTGACAGTCAGCTAATCGACTCGGAGGAGGAGCCTGTCTATCGCCGTGGTAACACTTCAGACGGACTTCAGGTGTCGTGGTACAGACGGATAGAGGACGTCCCGACAGGTAACCCCTGAGAGGGAACAGGTTTTAGTTGAATTTGAACAGGTTTCAGGCAGGTTTGAACAGGTTTTAGTTGGATTTGAACAGGTTTCAGGCAGGTTTGAACAGGTTTTAGTTGGATTTCACCAGGTTTTAGTTGAATTTGAACAGGTTTTAGTTGAATTTGAACATGTTTTAGATGGATTTGACCAGGTTTTAGTTGGATTTCACCAGGTTTTAGTTGAATTTGAACATGTTTTAGATGGATTTGACCAGGTTTTAGTTGGATTTGACCAGGTTTTAGTTGAATTTCACCAGGTTTTAGTTGGATTTGAACAGGTTTTAGTTGGATTTGATCAGGTTTTAGTTGGATTTGAACAGGTTTTAGTTGGATTTGAACAGGTTTTAGTTGGATTTCACCAGGTTTACGTTGGATTTGAACAGGTTTAGTTGGATTTGAACAGGTTTTAAATGGATTTGAGCAGGTTTTAGTTGGATTTGAGCAGGTTTTAGATGGATTTGAACAGGTTTTAGTTGGATTTGAACAGGTTTAGTTGGATTTGAACAGGGTTTAGATGGATTTGAACAGGTTTTAGTTGGATTTGAACAGGTTTAGTTGGATTTGAACAGGGTTTAGATGGTTTTGACCAGGTTTTATTTAGATTTAAACAGGGTTAAGTTGGATTTAAAAAGGTTTTAGTTGGATTTGAACTGGTTTTAGATGGATTTGAACAGGTTTTAGTTGAATTTTAACAGGTTTTAGATGGATTTGAACAGGTTTTAGTTGGATTTGAACAGATTTTAGATGGATTTGAAAAGGTTTTAGTTGGATTTCACCAGGTTTACGTTGGCTTTGAACAGGTTTAGTTGGATTTGAACAGGTTTTAGATGGATTTGAACAGGTTTTAGTTGGATTTGAGCAGGTTTTAGATGGATTTGAACAGGTTTTAGTGGGGTTTGAACAGGTTTTAGATGGATTTGAACAGGTTTTAGTGGGGTTTGAACAGGTTTTAGATGGATTTGAGCAGGTTTTAGTTGGATTTGAGCAGGTTTTAGATGGATTTGAACAGGTTTTAGTTGGATTTGAACAGGTTTAGTTGGATTTGAACAGGTTTTAGTTGGATTTGAACAGGTTTTAGTTGGATTTGACCCTGTCTTCTTTGGTTGCGGCAGGGTTCAGTGTTCACGTGGCTCAGGAGTTCTTCGATGCGCTGCCCATTCACAAGTTCCAGGTAAAATCCACACTTTCCAGCTGCAGAGGGTTTATTTCAGCTCAGCGTCTGAAAGAGACTCTGTTTATTCACTGCTGACAGTTTTGGTGAATGGAAGCACTAAAGACTATGCCCTGATCCAGAGTCAGACACACCTCTCAGCTGCGCACACACAAAGCCAGAAGTGCTTTTGACTTTTATTCCGGTTGTCTTCAGAAAACGCCCAAAGGCTGGAGGGAGGTGATGGTGGACATCGATCCTGAAAAAGAAGAGCAGCTGAGATTTGTCCTGTGTCCATCTGCAACTCTGGCCTCGTCCACATTAATACAGGTTTGTACTGAACACACACTTGTCTTTTAGTTTTTACTTGGATTTGTGCAGGTTTTAGATGGATTTAAGCTGTTCCCTGTGCTTCCAGCCCGATGAGCAGCGGGACCAGGTGGAGGTGTGCGCAGAGGGAGGAGTTATTGTCCAGCACATTTCCAAGCGGATCTCAGAAAACGGAGGAGCGGCACTGATCGCAGACTACGGCCACGACGGCACCAAGACCGACACTTTCAGAGTCAGGCCCAGAGCCACTTTCATTTGAACAGGTTTTAGTTGGATTTGAACAGGTTTAACCCCGTGTCTCTGTCCCAGGGGTTCAAAGGTCACCGCCTCCACTCGGTCTTGTCTGACCCGGGGTCGGCTGACCTCACCGCAGACGTCGACTTCAGTTACCTGCGCAGGTGTGCAGGGGGCGTGGCCTGTATGGGACCTGTCTCTCAGCGCAGCTTCCTCAGGAACATGGGCATCGACGCCAGACTCCAGGTACTGATGGAGCTGGGTTAGACCTGGGTTAGTCCTGGTTTAGTCCTGGGTTAGACCTGGTTTAGTCCAGGTTTAGACCTGGTTTAGTCCAGGTTTAGACCTGGTTTAGACCTGGTTTAGACCTGGTTTAGTCCAGGTTTAGACCTGGTTTAGTCCAGGTTTAGACCTGGTTTAGACCTGGTTTAGACCTGGTTTAGTCCTGGGTTAGACCTGGTTTAGTCCTGGTTTAGACCTGGTTTAGACCTGGTTTAGACCTGGTTTAGTCCTGGTTTAGACCTGGTTTAGACCTGGGTTAGACCTGGTTTAGACCTGGGTTAGACCTGGTTTAGACCTGGTTTAGACCTGGGTTAGACCTGGGTTAGACCTGGGTTAGACCTGGTTTAGACCTGGTTTAGACCTGGTTTAGACCTGGGTTAGTCCTGGTTTAGACCTGGTTTAGACCTGGGTTAGACCTGGTTTAGCCCTGGGTTAGACCTGGGTTAGACCTGGTTTAGACCTGGGTTAGACCTGGTTTAGACCTGGTTTAGACCTGGGTTAGACCTGGTTTAGACCTGGGTTAGACCTGGTTTAGTCCTGGTTTTGACCTGGGTTAGTCCTGATTTAGACCTGGTTTAGACATGGTTTAGTCCAGGTTTAGTCCTGGTTTAGACCTGGTTTAGACCTGGGTTAGACCTGGGTTAGACCTGGGTTAGACCTGGTTTAGACCTGGTTTAGACCTGGTTTAGACCTGGTTTAGACCTGGTTTAGACCTGGGTTAGACCTGGTTTAGACCTGGTTTAGTTCAGGTTTAGTCCTGGTTTAGTCCTGGTCTAGTCCTGGTTTTGACCTGGTTTAGACCTGGTTTAGTCCAGGTTTAGTCCTGGTTTAGACCTGGTTTAGACCTGGTTTAGACCTGGTTTAGACCTGGTTTAGATCCGGTTTAGTCCTGGTTTAGACCTGGTTTAGTCCTGGGTTAGACCTGGTTTAGACCTGGTTTAGACCTGGTTTAGTCCTGGTTTAGACCTGGTTTAGACCTGGTTTAGTCCTGGTTTAGACCTGGTTTAGTCCTGGTTTAGTCCAGGTTTAGACCTGGTTTAGACCTGGTTTAGTCCTGGTTTAGACCTGGTTTAGTCCTGGTTTAGTCCAGGTTTAGACCTGGTTTAGACCTGGGTTAGACCTGGTTTAGACCTGGTTTAGACCTGGGTTAGACCTGGGTTAGACCTGGGTTAGACCTGGTTTAGACCTGGTTTAGACCTGGGTTAGACCTGGTTTAGACCTGGTTTAGACCTGGTTTAGACCTGGTTTAGACCTGGGTTAGACCTGGTTTAGACCTGGTTTAGTCCTGGTTTTGACCTGGGTTAGTCCTGGTTTAGACATGGTTTAGACATGGTTTAGACATGGTTTAGTCCTGGTTTAGACCTGGTTTAGACCTGGTTTAGACCTGGTTTAGACCTGGTTTAGACCTGGGTTAGACCTGGTTTAGACCTGGGTTAGACCTGGTTTAGACCTGGGTTAGACCTGGTTTAGACCTGGGTTAGTTCAGGTTTAGTCCTGGTTTAGTCCTGGTCTAGTCCTGGTCTAGTCCTGGTTTAGTCCAGGTTTAGTCCAGGTTTAGTCCTGGTTTAGACCTGGTTTAGACCTGGTTTAGACCTGGTTTAGACCTGGTTTAGACCTGGGTTAGACCTGGTTTAGACCTGGGTTAGACCTGGTTTAGACCTGGGTTAGACCTGGTTTAGACCTGGTTTAGTTCAGGTTTAGTCCTGGTTTAGTCCTGGTCTAGTCCTGGTTTTGACCTGGTTTAGACCTGGTTTAGTCCAGGTTTAGTCCTGGTTTAGACCTGGTTTAGACCTGGTTTAGACCTGGGTTAGACCTGGTTTAGACCTGGGTTAGACCTGGTTTAGACCTGGGTTAGACCTGGTTTAGATCTGGTTTAGACAAGGTTTAGACTTGTTTTTGATCTGGTTTAGACAAGGTTTAGACTTGTTTTTGACCTGGTTTAGACCTGGGTTAGATCTGGTTTAGATCTGGGTTAGACCTGGGTAAGACCTGCTTTAGACCTGGTTTAGACTTGGTTTAGACTTGGTTTTGACCTGGTTTAGTCCTGATTTAGACCTGGTTTAGTCCTGGTCTAGTCCTGGTTTTGACCTGGTTTAGACCTGGTTTAGACCTGGGTTAGACCTGGGTTAGACCTGGTTTAGACCTGGTTTAGTCCTGTTTAGACCTGGTTTAGACCTGGGTTAGACCTGGTTTAGTCCTGGTCTAGTCCTGGTTTTGACCTGGTTTAGACCTGGTTTAGACCTGGTTTAGTCCTGTTTAGACCTGGTCTAGTCCTGGTCTAGACCTGGTTTAGACCTGGTCTAGTCCTGGTTTTGACCTGGTTTTGACCTGGTTTAGACCTGGTTTAGTCCTGGTTTTGACCTGGTTTAGACCTGGTTTAGACCTGGTTTTGACCTGGTTTAGTCCGACCGTGTTGCCATGGTGACGCTCTAAAATCGAACTGTAAATCAAACCGACAGATCTACATTAAATAGTTTTGATTGATTTGTTTTGTATTATTTTTATTTATTTAAAGAAACATGTTCAGTTCAGTTCGAGTTTCGCTTCAGTGTCAAAGGTCATCTGAGCATAAACGCAGACAGTGATATAAAACCTTGAATGCATTTCTCTGTGCCAGGTTTTGTTGCGCAGCTGCAGCGACGCCTCCTCTCGTCAGCACCTGCTCACGTCCTACCACCTGCTCATGAGTCCCGAGAAAATGGGAGAGCGCTTCCACTTCTTCAGCCTCCTGCCTCTGAGCCGCCTCCAGAGACCCAGCCCCCAGACCGGACTGAACCTGGACCGGAGCAGGCCCCCGGGCCCGCTGCCTGTGGCCGGCTTCACAGAGCTCCAGTACGCCTGAAACCGGACCTGACCCAGACCCGAGCAGGACCAGGTCTAAAGCAGGAGACTGACATACACACAGAGAGCATCTGTAAAGACGCATTAAATGAAACTTGAATATTTAAATGTAAATTTTGTTTATTGGGAAATAAAGCCCTATGCCACAAAAACACAGAACTGCTGGTGTTTTCTCTCTTCAGGTCTTCTCACAGATGACCTCTAACACATTAGACTCTGAGGAGACAAGGTGGAGCGAACCTCACTGGAACGCCGAAGAATCTGTTCACGTGACAAAGACCTTACTGCAGTGTTCTTCATCAGGTTCTTCTGCTCCACAGTTTAAACCTGTGACACCAGTTTAAACCTGTGACACCAGTTTAAACCCGTGACACCAGTTTAAACCTGTGACACCAGTTTAAACCCGTGACACCAGTTTAAACCTGTGACACCAGTTTAAACCTGTGACACCAGCTGTGACACCAGTTTAAACCTGTGACACCAGTTTAAACCTGTGACACCAGTTTAAACCTGTGACACCAGTTTAAACCCGTGACACCAGTTTAAACCTGTGACACCAGTTTAAACCCGTGACACGAGTTTAAACCTGTGACACCAGTTTAAACCTTAAACCTGCGACACCAGTTTAAACCCGTGACACCAGTTTAAACCTGTGACACCAGTTTAAACCTGTGACACCAGTTTAAACCTGTGACACCAGTTTAAACCTGTGACACCAGTTTAAACCTTAAACCTGCGACACCAGTTTAAACCCGTGACACCAGTTTAAACCTATGACACCAGTTTAAACCCGTGACACCAGTTTAAACCCGTGACACCAGTTTAAACCTGTGACACCAGTTTAAACCTGTGACACCAGTTTAAACCTGTGACACCAGTTTAAACTTGTGACACCAGTTTAAACCTGCGACACCAGTTTAAACCTGTGACACCAGTTTAAACCTTAAACCTGTGACACCAGTTTAAACCTGTGACACCAGTTTAAACCTTAAACCTGTGACACCAGTTTAAACCTGTGACACCAGTTTAAACCTGTGACACCAGTTTAAACCTGTGACACCAGTTTAAACCTGTGACACCAGTTTAAACCTGTGACACCAGTTTAAACCTGCGACACCAGTTTAAACCTGTGACAACAGTTTAAACCTGTGACACCAGTTTAAACCTGTGACACCAGTTTAAACCTGTGACACCAGTTTAAACCTGTGACACCAGTTTAAACCTGTGACACCAGTTTAAACCTGTGACACCAGTTTAAACCCGTGACACCAGTTTAAACCCGTGACACCAGTTTAAACCCGTGACACCAGTTTAAACCTGTGACACCAGTTTAAACCTGTGACACCATCTTAAACCTGTGACACCAGTTTAAACCTTAAACCTGCGACACCAGTTTAAACCTTAAACCTATGACACCAGTTTAAACTTGTGACACCAGTTTAAACTTGTGACACCAGTTTAAACCTGTGACACCAGTTTAAACCTTAAACCTGTGACACCAGTTTAAACCTGTGACACCAGTTTAAACCTTAAACCTGCGACACCAGTTTAAACCTTAAACCTATGACACCAGTTTAAACTTGTGACACCAGTTTAAACCTGTGACACCAGTTTAAACCTGTGACACCAGTTTAAACCTGTGACACCAGTTTAAACTTGTGACACCATCTTAAACCTGTGACACCAGTTTAAACCTTAAACCTGCGACACCAGTTTAAACCTTAAACCTATGACACCAGTTTAAACTTGTGACACCAGTTTAAACTTGTGACACCAGTTTAAACCTGTGACACCAGTTTAAACCCGTGACACCAGTTTAAACTTGTGACACCATCTTAAACCTGTGACACCAGTTTAAACCTGTGACACCAGTTTAAACCTTAAACCTGTGACATGTGACACCAGTTTAAACCTGTGACACCAGTTTAAACCTTAAACCTGTGACACCAGTTTAAACCTGTGACACCAGTTTAAACCTTAAACCTATGACACCAGTTTAAACTTGTGACACCAGTTTAAACTTGTGACACCAGTTTAAACCTGTGACACCAGTTTAAACCTTAAACCTGTGACACCAGTTTAAACCTGTGACACCAGTTTAAACCTGTGACACCAGTTTAAACCTGTGACACCAGTTTAAACCTGTGACACCAGTTTAAACCTGTGACACCAGTTTAAACCTGTGACACCAGTGTAAACCTGCTACACCAGTTTAAACCTGTGACACCAGTGTAAACCTGTGACACCAGTGTAAACCTGTGACACCAGTTTAAACCTGCTACACCAGTGTAAACCTGTGACACCAGTTTAAACCCGTGACACCAGTTTAAACCTTAAACCTGCGACACCAGTTTAAACCTTAAACCTATGACACCAGTTTAAACTTGTGACACCAGTTTAAACTTGTGACACCAGTTTAAACCTGTGACACCAGTTTAAACCCGTGACACCAGTTTAAACTTGTGACACCATCTTAAACCTGTGACACCAGTGTAAACCTGTGACACCAGTTTAAACCCGTGACACCAGTTTAAACCCGTGACACCAGTTTAAACCTGTGACACCAGTTTAAACCTGTGACACCAGTTTAAACCTGCTACACCAGTGTAAACCTGCTACACCAGTTTAAACCTGTGACACCAGTGTAAACCTGTGACACCAGTTTAAACCTGTGACACCAGTTTAAACTTGTGACACCATCTTAAACCTGTGACACCAGTTTAAACCTGTGACACCAGTTTAAACCTGTGACACCAGTTTAAACCTTAAACCTGTGACACCAGTTTAAACCTGCGACACAAGTTTAAACCTGTGACACCAGTTTAAACCTGTGACACAAGTTTAAACCTGTGACACCAGTTTAAACCTGTGACACCAGTTTAAACCTGTGACACCAGTTTAAACCTGCGACACAAGTTTAAACCTGCGACACCAGTTTAAACCCGTGACACCAGTTTAAACCTGCGACACCAGTTTAAACCTGTGACACCAGTTTAAACCCGTGACACCAGTTTAAACCTGTGACACCAGTTTAAACCCGTGACACCAGTTTAAACCTGTGACACCAGTTTAAACCTGCTACACCAGTGTAAACCTGCTACACCAGTTTAAACCTGTGACACCAGTGTAAACCTGTGACACCAGCTGGACCGCTGTCGAAGGTCTCGCTTACATTTTAGTCCTGGTCTGTCTGGTCTTTGTTTAACTGGAGCTGGTCCTGGTCCTGGTCCTGGTCTGTCTGGTCTTTGTTTAACTGGTCTGTCTGGTCTTTGTTTTACTGGAGCTGGTCCTGGTCCTGGTCCTGGTCTTTGTTTAACTGGAGCTGGTCCTGGTCCTGGTCCTGGTCTTTGTTTAACTGGAGCTGGTCCTGGTCCTGGTCCTGGTCTTTGTTTAACTGGAGCTGGTCTGTCTGGTCTTTGTTTTACTGGTCCTGGTCCCGGTCCTGGTCCTGGTCTTTGTTTTACTGGAGCTGGTCCTGGTCCTGGTCCTGGTCTTTGTTTAACTGGAGCTGGTCCTGGTCCTGGTCCTGGTCTTTGTTTAACTGGAGCTGGTCCTGGTCCTGGTCCTGGTCTTTGTTTAACTGGAGCTGGTCTGTCTGGTCTTTGTTTTACTGGTCCTGGTCCCGGTCCTGGTCTACATAAGTCCTGGTTTTGCCGAACCACTCCCATCGTGCGTCGTAGTCCTGAACAGAACCAGGTTAAAGGAAGGACACATTTTAAAAGTTGACCTTTAGAGTTCGTACCTGGAGCCAGGGGTGACTCGGGGATTTGTCGACGCTGTATCGTTTCCTCGTCTTCACCTGCAGCAGGTGATTGATCAGGTCGATGGCTGTGGAAAGAGAGTGTATTAAACACCTTTGCTTTGCAGAAGGACAAACTTTAGACTGGTCTTTAGACTATTTTGTAAAAGTCTTGGTCTTGTCTCAAACGTCAGGACCAACCAAGACCACAACGGGTCTTTTTACGTTTATATATTTCATTTAAACTCTGTCTCCTCCGTCCTTCAACACAGTGTTTTGCAAAGAATAAATTACAATCCTCAGTTAATAGTTTTTTCTAAAATGGCGTTTATCTGTTTTAGCAAAATTCTCTTTAAGTTGTAAGTTCATTTTTTTTACTCCTGTGAGGGGTCCTGACCCTGAGCGGAGACCTCCCTCCAGAGTTTGGCAGCGTTCTGGATCTGGTCGTTGATGTCCTCGTCCTCGTTGAAGGGGAAGGTCCCGCTGAGGCTGATCACGATGACCCCCACAGACCACATGTCCAGAGCAGCACCTCAGGGGCCAGGTACGCAGGGGTCCCCACCACCGAGCACCGAAAGACTCCCCGATGATCCTCGCGAAGCCGAAGTCACACAGCTTCACCTGGAAACCCTAACAAACCTTTTCAGCTGGTTCTGACCTGAGGAAACGGGTCAGCCGAGGCCAGTAGCACGTTCTCTGGTTTCAGGTCACAGTGGGCCATGTTCTTGAAGTGGAGATGTCTGAGAGCCACCAGGATCTGAAGAAACAGGTCCGGTATATTCAACATTTATACCAAACACGGACACAACGACGAAGGACTGGCTCCAGACTGGCTCCAGACCTGAGTGACCAGGAACTCGGTGAGGCCTTCTCGCTCGACAGAATCATCTCCAGCATGTCGCCGTGAAGCTTCTCCATCACCACAAAGACCAGCTCCGGAGTCTCGAACACGCTCTCCAGGGTGACCACGCCGGGATGGTGCACGGTCTGAGGACGACAGCAGGTTCAGGCGGGACAGACGGACAGTGTGAGTGCACCCTGACCCTGTGCTGAAGGCTGCTCGTACCTGGAGGATGGCCACCTCGTTCCTCAGCTGACTCTCCTTTAGTTTAGTTTGGGAAACGCAGTTTGTCGATGATTTTTATGGCCACGTCTCGACCTGTTTTCCTGTGTTTTCCTGTGTTTTCCTGTGTTTTCCTGTGTTTTCCTGCAAATACGAGACATAACCAGGCTTCTGAATCGCTCATCTACTGTTTCCCTCAGGGACATTCACCCCCCCCAAACTCCCTCGTCTCTCACCTGCGTAGACGATCCCAAACTGTCCAGAACCGAGGACCTCGTCGGTAAAGATCTGATAAACCGAGCTGACTTCCTGAAGCACAAGGGAACAAAGACAGAGAAACATAAACTTACGAAAAGTGTTCAAACCCTAGAAAGCAGTGAAATGTATTTAAACTAAATAAACTAAGAGCCCATTTAAAGTTGGTGTTCCTCAGGGCTCCATCTTAGAGCCATTACTTTTACTAAATACTGGACTTGAACTCACCACATTCTCCTGAATCTGAGCTGGACACTGATATTCTGAGAAAATAAAGCACAAACAATGACAAACCTCACACAAACACAACAGAGACGTTGGATATGAACCACATTTATGAAATTACAGAAACAATAGTTTTCATATCTGGTTTTAACTTTTAAACAGATTTCCCTTTTTCACAATAAAAGCCTCTTCTTCCTGTGGTTTGTGTAACACTCGTCTGTTATTGATCTGCTCTGGTTTAAACCAGGACACAAGAAGATCAATACAACAGTCTCTGACTCACGGTCAGAATCAGGTCTGAACCAGGTCTAAACCAGGTCAAAACCAGGTCAGAACCAGGTCAGAACCAGGTTTAAACCAGGTCAGAATCAGGTCAGAACCAGGTCTGAACCAGGTCTAAACCAGATCAGAACCAGGTCTAAACTAGGTCTGAACCAGATCAGAACCAGGTTTAAACCAGGTCTAAACCAGGTCAGAATCAGGTCTGAACCAGGTCTAAACCAGGTCAGAACCAGGTCAGAACCAGGTTTAAACCAGGTCTAAACCAGGTCTGAACCAGGTCTAAACTAGGTCTGAACCAGATCAGAACCAGGTATAAACCAGGTCTGAACCAGATCAGAACCAGGTCTAAACCAGGTCTTGGTTTAGTCCTGGGTTAGACCTGGTTTATTACATCAAAGCTTTACTGTGGAGAAAGTGCCCTAATGTAATGACTGTTTATTAAAAGAGATATTGAAGAAAAAGGTTTGAGTAAAAGCATCTGGACTTCGTTTTCAAGGTGAAGACATTTCGTCTCTATTCCAAGAAACTTTGTCAATTCTGAGTTCAACTGGTAGAAGAGCTTTATCTCTAAAGGGAGGAGTTTCCCCTGAAACCAAACCTGATGGACCAGGCTGTTCTGATGTTGGTCATGAAAGGGAGGTGTGACTCTGTATTTGAAAGTCGTTAAGGCTCAGGAGAGTCGTTAGTGACACTGCTCCATTCAGGTGCAGAGTCGTTAGTGTCATAGTTCTAATCAGGTGTTATGTTGGTTGTTCTAAGGTGGGGCTCTTTAGTTTTAGGTTTGAGAACACTGTTGTAAATACTGGGCAACATGAATCTGAGGACACCTCCTCTGTTCAACGAAGGCTTTTCCATTTTCACAAAAATGTCTTCCTTCAGCCCTCTCTCAAACCATCTGGTCTCTCTGGACTAAACTCAAAGGAATGTTCTTTGTCTTTGAGCTGGAGGTGGATCAGACTCAGGTCCAGGATTGTCTCTTCTGTGATACATCCTCTTGTGAAGCTGTTGTTTAGTTTCTCCAACATAACTGTCCCTGCACTCTTCACTGAACTGTATAAACTACATTCCTCTGTTTGTGGGGGTCTTGTCTTTAGGATGGACCAGGTTTTGACGCAGACTGTTCCTGGTTTAAAGTGGACTGGAATGTTGTGTTTTTAGAAAATCCTTTTAAGTTTTTCAGATAAACCAGACACATAACTACACTCTTCCCTTTTGTCCCTGGTTCCTGTCTGTTTGGTGTCTGCGTCCTCTTGGTTTTGTTGAAAGTCCATTTGGGGTATCCACAGTCTCTCAGAGATTCACGAGATATAAGCTCAGCTCTCTTTCCAGTTGAACTCAGAATTGACAAAGTTTCTTGGAATAGAGACGAAATGTCTTCACCTTGAAAACGAAGTCCAGATGCTTTTACTCAAACCCTTTTCTTCAAGATGCCCTGGATGACTGAGAACCTCCACAGACATAAAAGAGATATTCTTTTCTGCCACAAGAGGGCGCCATTTATCCAGATAAATTCACCGAACAGACCAATAATTAGAATAAGAAACACACGTACTTACAGTGATAATCTAGAGATGCCTGTCTAAAGTCCTACTCCTGGTGTGATGGTCTGGTCTAGGTCTGGTTTTGGTTCTGGTTTAGTCCCCGCTAAAACCCGGTTCAAAACTGATTTCGGGCTGTTTTTTCTTGAAGTGATCCAGATTGTAATAGTCCTAATTCAGTCCTGGTTAAACCCTGATTTAGTCTTCAGTTTAGACCTGGTTCAGAATGGAAATGTAATCCTATTTAAATCCTGGTTTAATGCATATTTACTTCATATCTTCCACATACTGTAGTTTTGTTGTTTTTCACACGGTTCACACGCAGCCACTACATTAGCGTACTCTCCTCTGATTGGTCGAGGCGTCGTTAAGGGGCGTGTCGTTACCTGACACCAGCCGCACGCGCGTATCCCGCCTGTAAACTTCAGTCCAGGCGGATACAGTTTCAGTCCCTCCGCAGTTTGTGCCACTTCAGCGGCTGTTACTCCATGTTTTACCCGCGCTAAACATGTTTCTCGGGTTTATTCGGTAGTGTGGATGCCTCTGGATTAAATACAGCCCGAAGAGGAGCCGGTGGTCGCTTCGTTTTGGGAGAAATGGAGGCGGTTAGTAAGTGGACACCGCAACAAGTGTCGGACTGGATGAGAGGTGAGCTGCCAAATAGTGAGGTCTAAGCTGTGTAATGGAGCACTTTCTGGCGTTGTCGACTCTGTTCTTTTAGTTTCTTAATTTAAATTATTTAGTTTATTGCTAAACATTTGTTGAATAAGTGCCTGTAATTTCAATTAATTGGTTAAGACCGATATGAAAAGTGATTTAAAAATAAAGTGAAAGTATGCTAGCTTCTGTTTATTTACTTTAGCTTAGCTTTGTCGTGAATTAGATTTTATATGTAGCACTTCCAAATAATGAGCAATTAAGAATAACTTCAATTATTTTTTTTACAATTATCTTTCACTTGGTAGTGGAACAGTATTTTGCCTTCATGTTTTAATTTAAACAGGTTTTTAAATGGATGGTCTTTCCTGAAATTAAAAATAGAACTAAAATAACTGAACTTATCTCGAGACTAAATCAAGACCAAACCAAGACTGACCCATGGCTAGGACTAACCAGGACTAAATCAAATGGGAACCAGGTCTAAATGAAGAATAAAGCAACAAACCTAGACCTGACTAGGACCAAATTAAGACTAAACTAAGGCTAACCAGGTCCAAAACAGATCTAAACCTGGACTTAACCAGGTTTAAGCCAAGTCGAAGATGGTTCTTATCTTAGACTAAACCTAAACTCTAAAACCAGGTTTAAATTGGGGACTAAAGCAAAGTCAAACTACGGCCAAAATCTGGACTTAGCCAATACTCTGGACTATAACAGGACTTTAAGTTGGACTAACCAGGACTAAACTAGACCTGAGTCTAGACTAAAGACTGCCCCTATTCTAGGTCTAGAGCAGGTCTAGAGCAGGTCTAGAGCAGGTCTAGAGCAGGTCTAAAGCAGGACTAAACCATGTCTAAACCATGTCTAAACCAGGTCTAGAGCAGGTCTAGAGCAGGTCTAGAGCAGGTCTAAAGCAGGACTAAACCATGTCTAAACCATGTCTAAACCAGGTCTAGAGCAGGTCTAGAGCAGGACTAGACAAGGACTAAACTATGTCTAAACCATGTCTAAACCATGTCTAAACCATGTCTAAACCAGGTCTAGAGCAGGTCTAGAGCAGGTCTAGAGCAGGACTAAAGCAGGACTAAAGCAGGACAAAAGCAGGACTAAAGCAGGTCTAAAGCAGGTCTAAAGCAGGTCTAAAGCAGGTCTAAAGCAGGTCTAAAGCAGGTCTAAAGCAGGTCTAAAGCAGGACTAAAGCAGGACTAAAGCAGGTCTAAAGCAGGTCTAAAGCAGGACTAAAGCAGGTCTAAAGCAGGTCTAAAGCAGGTCTAAAGCAGGTCTAAAGCAGGTCTAAAGCAGGTCTAAAGCAGGTCTAAAGCAGGACTAAAGCAGGTCTAAAGCAGGACTAAAGCAGGACTAAAGCAGGACTAAAGCAGGTCTAAAGCAGGTCTAAACCAGGACTAAACCAGGTCTAAACCAGGTCTAAAGCAGGTCTAAACCAGGTCTAAAGCAGGTCTAAACCAGGTCTAAAGCAGGTCTAAAGCAGGTCTAAAGCAGGACTAAAGCAGGTCTAAACCAGGTCTAAAGCAGGACTAAAGCAGGACTAAAGCAGGTCTAAAGCAGGTCTAAACCAGGTCTAAACCAGGTCTAAAGCAGGACTAAAGCAGGACTAAAGCAGGTCTAAAGCAGGTCTAAAGCAGGTCTAAACCAGGACTAAACCAGGTCTAAACCAGGTCTAAAGCAGGTCTAAAGCAGGTCTAAAGCAGGTCTAAAGCAGGACTAAAGCAGGTCTAAAGCAGGACTAAAGCAGGTCTAAACCAGGTCTAAAGCAGGTCTAAAGCAGGTCTAAAGCAGGTCTAAAGCAGGTCTAAAGCAGGTCTAAAGCAGGTCTAAAGCAGGTCTAAAGCAGGACTAAAGCAGGTCTAAAGCAGGTCTAAAGCAGGTCTAAAGCAGGTCTAAAGCAGGACTAAAGCAGGACTAAAGCAGGACTAAAGCAGGACTAAAGCAGGTCTAAAGCAGGACTAAAGCAGGACTAAAGCAGGACTAAAGCAGGACTAAAGCAGGTCTAAAGCAGGTCTAAAGCAGGACTAAAGCAGGTCTAAAGCAGGTCTAAAGCAGGTCTAAAGCAGGACTAAAGCAGGACTAAAGCAGGACTAAAGCAGGACTAAAGCAGGTCTAAAGCAGGTCTAAAGCAGGTCTAAAGCAGGTCTAAAGCAGGACTAAAGCAGGACTAAAGCAGGACTAAAGCAGGTCTAAAGCAGGACTAAAGCAGGACTAAAGCAGGACTAAAGCAGGACTAAAGCAGGTCTAAAGCAGGACTAAAGCAGGACTAAAGCAGGTCTAAAGCAGGTCTAAAGCAGGACTAAAGCAGGACTAAAGCAGGACTAAAGCAGGACTAAAGCAGGTCTAAAGCAGGTCTAAAGCAGGTCTAAAGCAGGTCTAAAGCAGGACTAAAGCAGGACTAAAGCAGGACTAAAGCAGGACTAAAGCAGGACTAAACCCGATGGTTCACTGTTAATCCAGAACATGTTTCTGATGTTGGTGAGTCTTGAGCTCGTGTCACATGACCGTCCTCGGTTTCCACTGAATAATGTATGGAGCATAAATATTCCACCTGCTCCTCGTGTCGTAGGGTTGTTCCGAGTTTGTCTTTGAGTGTTTACGATGAGTCTGAAGGTTAACGTCGATAAGAATCAGACCAAACACCGTTGACACTGAGTTCAAATCCGAGCTGAGCAGCTTTAGAGCAGCTTTCAATGGGACTCAGTGTAACACAAAAAATAATAATAATACTAATGATAATTCTTCTTCTTCTTCTTCTTCTTCCAGGACTAAACCAGGTCTTTACAGTCGTTGTTTAATGTGTTGTGTTCAGGGTCAGTGTCTCTCTGAGCAGAGGTCAGAGGTCAGGTCTTGCTCTGACCTGGTTAAACCTCTGACTCCTGCTGCTCCAGTGAAAACACAGGGTCTATCACATGACCCTGAGGTCGGTCACATGACCTTGTGGCTCCAGACGGTCGCGCTGACGGCCCACAATGCACTCTTTCTGTCACTCTGCTGTTCATTCTAAACAAGCTCATAAAACATTAAGTTTCTTTTTTTTTTTTTTTTAAATAAATGTTCTGGAGAGCGACCCACACCTGTTGAACTCAGAGTTCACAGCAGCTCAAACAAACCCCACTGGAGTCAAAGCGACCGAAGGCCTCGCGTGACGCAGCCTGAAGTCTTGTTTCCACTGGAAGACAAAGCTAGTGTTTGTTTGTGGTTTTAAACCGAGTCAGTGTTCATTTCTCGTCTCCACTTCTTTAAACTCCTGAGAGTCTCTGAATGGACCTGCTGCAGCTCTGTGCAGCTGAATGTTTGCTCCTCTCACTGCTGCAACAGCATTGACTCTCATTTAGATTCAATATTAACAAAGATCCAAGTTTATATAAGTCTGCTTCAAACACACTTTATTTCTCAAAGAGACGGGGCTTTTGTGTGTCTCTCTGGATCCACAGAGGAAACACAAGCCTCAGGACCATACCCACCAAGAAACCAGGCCTTAGTCTGTTTGAACTTTTCATTTGGTTGCACCGCCGTTGGATTTAAGTTTGAAAGGATAAAGGTAGATGAGCATCTATCTAATTAAAAATAAAACAACAAATGAACCCGAGGAAGGAATGAATGTGTTTGTAAAGATCCCGTAAGTGTTTCTGAGTTCTTTCTTTGATCAGAGATTATGAGATTATTCCTGGATTATTGTGGATTGTTGGAGCTGTTTGTGAAATAAAGTGTTGAGAAACTGTGGGAACAACTTCAAACAGAAGTTAGACCTGAACCACAAAAACCGGTCTGGACGGATCTCACACACGAGAGTCAGGCTTCTGTGACTCTGCGGGGGCCGTGTAATCCAGAGACCGGGGCCGGAGCCTGGGGCCGAGTGCATCTGAGTTAAAAACATACCTGATCAACTGCTTTTCAATCTTAAACTGAGAACAGCAGGTGATAAAAGTGTGTGTGATTTCATAAACACAACATTCTCACAACATTTTTCATCAACATCTGTCGATCGTCATGACGACAGTGAATTTATGATGATTCTGTTCAGTGTCTGTTTTAACAAGACGCTATTTCAACCTGACCCCGAGTTAAACTGACTCTGAGTCAAACTGACTCTGAGTTAAAGTGACTCTGAGTTAAAGTGACTCTGAGTTAAAGTGACTCTGAGTTAAACTGGCCCTGAGTTAAACTGACCCTTAGTTAAACTGACCCTGAGTTAAACTGACCCCTGAGTTAAACTAACCCCTGAGTTAAACTAACCCCTGAGTTAAACTGACCCCTGAGTTAAACTGACCCTGAGTTAAACTGACCCTGAGTTAAACTGACCCCTGAGTTAAACTGACCCCGGAGTTAAACTGACCCCGGAGTTAAACTGACCCCTGAGTTAAATTGACCCCTGAGTTAAACTGACCCCTGAGTTAAACTGACCCCTGAGTTAAACTGACTCTGAGTCAGATATAAGTTCTGATGGTCGACCACAGTATCTTTCGGCTGCTCTCGTCGGGGGTCGCTTTGTGGTTCACATTTTTAATTTGGCTTTGGTTCCGGACTTTTTTCAGGGCTTAAGGCTGGCACAAAGTTGGCTTGTGATTATTGGGTCACACTGTTTTGCAAATTGTTCTATATTCAACCCATAGATTGTAAATAAAATGGATGTAATCAACCTATTGGTCCCTATTCACTGATATTGTCATTACGACAGGGCAATAAAATGGCAGTTGTCACGTAGTAAAAACTTTGTCATGTAGTAAAAACTTAGCTCTAGAGACCGGAGCCATCTTTTGTTCCAGGCTATAAACATGATTTTGCCGTATTTTGCCGTATTTTTTCGTATTTTTTCGTATTTTGCCGTATTTCGCTGTATTTTCGCGTATTTTGCTGTATTTTGCCGTATTTTGCCGTATTTCGCTGTATTTTGCCGTATTTTGCTGTATTTTTCTGTATTTTGCTGTATTTTGCTGTATTTTGCCGTATTTTTCTGTATTTTTCCGTATTTTGCTGTATTTTTCTGTATTTTTCCGTATTTTGCCGTATTTTTCTGTATTTTGCCGTATTTTTCCGTATTTTTCCGTATTTTGCTGTATTTTGCGTATTTTGCTGTATTTTGCGTATTTTGGCGTATTTTTCCGTATTTTGCTGTATTTTGGCGTATTTTTCCGTATTTTGCTGTATTTTGGCGTATTTTTCCGTATTTTGCCGTATTTTTGCGTATTTTGCCGTATTTTGCCGTATTTTGCTGTATTTTGCCGTATTTTGCTGTATTTTGCCGTATTTTGCTGTATTTTGCCGTATTTTGCTGTATTTTGCCGTATTTTGGCGTATTTTTCCGTATTTTGCTGTATGGCGGCGCCTTTACTCGAGGGTTGTTTAGGAGGTTCCATGAGAGACGCTTGATTTAACCCATAATCTGTTTAACAATAACGTCAATAAATGGAACGGAGCATTAAACTAAACTTTGGTTTATGTTTAGTCCTGGTTCAGTCTTTAATGTCGATTTACCTCCTGCTTTAATCAGAGCCTTGTACTTCTGTCAAAGAGCATTTAGTCGTCTTCTGTCTAGTCGACATCGGCTCAAACAAACCTGAAAGAGCTGGAGTTTATTTAAAAGAGGTCAGGTTTCATATCCTGCTGTGTTTGCTCTGGTTACACTCGTACTGTCCCGGGTTGTGTTTGTGTTGGTGTCACTGCCGATGTTTCTGCCGAGGAGCCGAAGATGCACCTGTCGAACCACTTCGAGGAATGTCAGGATGAGTCCAGACAAGACTCTGATCTGTTTGTTCAGTTATAAAATACTGCCTCAGGCTCCTCTGTACACCCTGTAGAGCAGGACTGGAGCGGGACTGGAGCGGGACTGGAGCGGGACTGGAGCGGGACTGGAGCGGGACTGGAGCTGGGCTGGAGCGGGACTAGAGCGGGACTAGAGCGGGGCCGGAGCGGGGCCGGAGCGGGGCCGGAGCGGGAGCGGGACCGGGCCGAGCGGGAGCGGGACCGGGACCGGGCCGGAGCGGGACTAGAGCGGGACTGGAGCGGGACTGGAGCTGGGCTGGAGCGGGACTGGAGCGGGACTGGAGCGGGACTGGAGCGGGACTGGAGCGGGACTGGAGCTGGGCTGGAGCGGGACTGGAGCGGGACTGGAGCGGGACTAGAGCGGGACTGGAGCGGGATTGGAGCTGGGCTGGAGCGGGACTGGAGCGGGACTGGAGCGGGACTGGAGCTGGGCTGGAGCGGGACTAGAGCTGGGCTGGAGCGGGACTAGAGCTGGGCTGGAGCGGGGCTGGAGCGGGGCTGGAGCGGGGCGGGAGCGGGACCGGGGCCGGAGCGGGAGCGGGACCGGGACCGGGGCCGGAGCGGGACTAGAGCGGGGCTGGAGCGGGACTGGAGCGGGACTGGAGCGGGACTAGACCTGGGCTGGAGCTGGGCCGGAGCGGGGCCGGAGCGGGACTGGAGCGGGACTGGAGCGGGACTAGACCTGGGCCGGAGCGGGGCCGGAGCGGGGCCGGAGCGGGGCCGGAGCGGGGCCGGAGCGGGACTAGAGCGGGACTAGAGCGGGACTAGAGCGGGGCCGGAGCGGGGCTGGAGCGGGGCTGGAGCGGGGCTGGAGCGGGACTGGAGCGGGACTAGAGCGGGACTGGAGCGGGACTGGAGCGGGACTGGAGCATGACCGGAGCATGACCGGAGCGGGACCGGAGCGGGACTAGAGCTGGGCTGGAGTGGGACTGGAGCGGGGCCGGAGCGGGGCCGGAGCGGGGCCGGAGCGGGGCCGGAGCGGGACTGGAGCTGGGCTGGAGCTGGGCTGGAGCGGGACCGGAGCGGGACCGGAGCGGGACCGGAGCGGGACTGGAGCGGGACTGGAGCGGGACTGGAGCGGGACTAGAGCGGGACCGGAGCGGGACCGGAGCGGGACTGGAGCGGGGCCAGAGCGGGACTAGAGCGGGGCCGGAGCGGGACTAGAGCGGGGCCGGAGCGGGACTAGAGCGGGGCTGGAGCGGGACTGGAGCGGGACTAGACCTGGGCTGGAGCTGGGCCGGAGCGGGGCCGGAGCGGGACTGGAGCGGGACTAGACCTGGGCTGGAGCGGGGCCGGAGCGGGGCCGGAGCGGGGCCGGAGCGGGGCCGGAGCGGGACTAGAGCGGGACTAGAGCGGGGATGGAGCGGGACTGGAGCGGGGATGGTGCGGGACCGGAGCGGGACCGGGGCCGGAGCGGGACTAGAGCGGGACTAGAGCGGGACTAGAGCGGGGCCGGAGCGGGGCCGGAGCGGGGCCGGAGCGGGGCCGGAGCGGGGCTGGAGCGGGACTGGAGCGGGGCTGGAGCGGGACTGGAGCGGGACTGGAGCATGACCGGAGCATGACCGGAGCGGGACCGGAGCGGGACTAGAGCTGGGCTGGAGTGGGACTGGAGCGGGACTGGAGCGGGACCGGAGCGGGACCGGAGCAGGGTATGTGAGCGGAGCGACAACAATTTGCGCTCCACGCTCAAAGTATCTCATAAACACTCCGTTCAGGCTCCGCTCTGGGGGTGCAATTTTCCGCTCCTCGCTCCCTCCCCCGCTCCGTCCTTATACGTCTCGCTCCGTTTTCGCTCCAAGGTTTTTATTTTATTTATTTATTTTTTTTAATAACACCAGTGTCTGATCAGAAGATGCATGTAGTGTAAAATGAATACGCAGCACTAAGAGAAGAACATCCATACTTTATTGGAATTTTGAAGACTGAACAGCCCCAAACCCCTCCGTCTCCTGACAGTGGTTTGGTCCTGGGACTCCTGGCTCATAATTGGTAATTGAGCGATAGTGGAGCGTTTTGCAACGGGAGAAAATCACAACGCTCCAACATTTAAAAAATCCGCTCCTCGCACAGCTCCCGCTCACATACTCTGGGCCGGAGCGGGGCTAGAACAGGACTAAAAATAATCAAAAAGACACTAAAAAGAAATGGAAAAATTACCAAAATGGCAGTAAAACTGAATTAAATACAAATGAAAACTGTAAAAATAAAGGATAAATACAAAATGAATAACATTAAAACAAACTCCAGTGCTGTGGGTGTTTTCTGAGTTTAATTAGTGTTTTTACTCCAGCAGCAGTTTGTCAAACGAGGAATGAGAACAATGCCAGCGTCAGCGTCGATCTCTCCTTCAGCAGTTTAAATGAGTTTACAGAGAAAACACTGAGTGTTTTTGTGTTTGGGGGGGTTAGAGGTGTTGTGGCCCGTTTGGTTCAGGTTTGTGAGCAGGAGTGAGACTTCTGTCACGTCTGAGGCTTTAATGTGTTTACACCAAACGATGGACCAAAAGGAAAAGTTTTTTACATGAACCCAGAGAAATGCTGCATTCACTGGGTCTAGGATTTAACAGCATTCAGCATTTTTAAAAGGAGAGAAGGGTCTGTGTCGGTAGATTTTCAACAGGCCAGTTCTCTGTGGTATTTTTGGTATTTTTGTGAGTATTTATGGTCAGTGCCCACAGAAACATTGTTTAGAGGTGTTTTCCAAGGGTTTGACAAATGTCCATTAAACACTAGATTATTGTAGAAAGAAGCTGACAGAAAGACACTGTGAGCCTTCTGCGTTTCATTTAGGGCTGATTAAATTACAAAATGTAAAAATTGAGATGTTGAAATGGCAGAGGTCAGAATTATTGGTCATGTGACACGTGTTGTGAGAAACACTGCGAGAACACGGCACAAGTGAAGAAAGATAACCTTAAGAAGGAATAGTATTAACTCCTAACACCTAAAGGTTTTCTTCAGCCTCCGCTCGCTCTCAACAGAAACATCAGCTGTGATTAAGTCACACTGTAACGCAGAGCTTTTAAATGGCTCCTTCTGCTCCAACTTTATTTATATCTATCCTCTCATCTCTGATAAAACACTAACACTCGCCTCTGCTCCTCCTTTTTTCATCTTCCTTTGCATAAAAATGTTTTTTGTTGTCATTTCTGTAAAGACTTTAAGATTCTAGAGCTACATGAGTTTAAGGCTTGTTACTAACCACACAGGTACAGAGCAGAGTGTTACTCACAGCTGTCCCACTGTGGGACAGGGGGGGTCCCATCTGTGAGTGTGGAGTGTGTTTTCTTTTGTACAAGAGGCTTATACAACTGTCACAGATGGTGTCAGGAGTGGGACATCACTTGAGAAGGAGGCCTGTCTCTTTTCTTTCTGATAAATACAAAGGCCACCTGAACGCAGCATCAGTCTGAGCTGTGACTCTGTGAAAACAAAGTCGAGGTAGATCCAGGTGTGAGCGAAGAGTAAGCTCTGCAGGTAACGAGTCTCAAAACAGACCTGCAGCAGAGTGTAATGTTCAAACTAACGACAACTAAAAACTGAACCCTCAAACATTTACAAAGTAAATACTCAGTGTTTGTATGTTTAATGTTCCATGTCTTTGTTTTATGGTCAGCATAAAGAACTGTTGTCTTCATCTTTTAGGCAGCATTTTAAAGCAGTAACAATGCCTTTTATCCACATCGTCCAAATGAAATGATTAAAGTTAATTCGATTTATCACTCGGGCCTAGTTCAGACCTCACATTTTGAAAAGGTACTTCTCTATAAAACAGATCCTTCTGAACAGAGACAGGACTAACCCAGCTTTAACAGTGATGTGTTGCGTTGGTGGGTCGCAGCAGTATCCTGGTGCAAGTCCTGTTTGCTTAGACACTGTGTTTACCCACACACCTGAACGCATCACGACCGATACTCCTTTAAACTGAAACTGTCTGTGTTTACTCCACACATCTGTAACCAGCGGCGAAGTGAATGAATATCACTGTCACTGAGAGGCGTTTAAACTCAGTCTCAAAGACGACACGTTTATCTACATTCTTAAGTTTAAATTGTGAGAAAACCCTTTCAATTCCTGTGTTCGAGTCCAACGCACTGAAGTAAATCAGTTTATTTTGCATTTCCCTGTCTTTGTCTGAGTCTGAAGTCTCTGTCTGTCTTCGTGCTCAGGTCTGGACGATGCGCTGCAGCAGTACGTCTCTTCTGTCCAGCTCCAGGAGGTCAATGGGGAGAGGCTCCTGAAACTGACCCACCACGAGCTGCTGTCTCTGGGCATCACCCGAGTGGGACACCAGGAGCTGCTGCTGGAGGCTCTGGACCTGCTCTGTGCTCTGGTCTGTACCAGGACTGGACCAGGACTGGACCAGGACTGTACCAGGACTGGACTCAGTCTTTTCTTATTGTGCCACAGATCTCAAGGTGTTACTTCATGACCTCACTCTGTAACAAACCCCTTAGTTTTAGGAAAAAAAACATTTGTGAGACTGTAGTGTGTGTTTGTGTGTGTTTGTGAGACTGTAGTGTGTGTTTGTGTGTGTTTGTAAATCTGTAGTGTGTGTTTGTGTGTGTTTGTAAATCTGTAGTGTGTGTTTGTGTGTGTTTGTAAATCTGTAGTGTGTGTTTGTGTGACTGTAGTGTGTGTTTGTGAGACTGTAGTGTGTGTTTGTGAGACTGTAGTGTGTGTTTGTGAGACTGTAGTGTGTGTTTGTGAGACTGTAGTGTGTGTGTGTGTGAGACTGTAGTGTGTGTTTGTTTGAGACTGTAGTGTGTGTTTGTGAGACTGTAGTGTGTGTTTGTTTGAGACTGTAGTGTGTGTTTGTTTGAGACTGTAGTGTGTGTTTGTGAGACTGTAGTGTGTGTTTGTGAGACTGTAGTGTGTGTTTGTTTGAGACTGTAGTGTGTGTTTGTGAGACTGTAGTGTGTGTTTGTTTGTGAGACTGTAGTGTGTGTTTGTTTGTGAGACTGTAGTGTGTGTTTGTTTGAGACTGTAGTGTGTGTTTGTGAGACTGTAGTGTGTGTTTGTTTGTGAGACTGTAGTGTGTGTTTGTTTGAGACTGTAGTGTGTGTTTGTTTGTGAGACTGTAGTGTGTGTTTGTGAGACTGTAGTGTGTGTTTGTTTGAGACTGTAGTGTGTGTTTGTTTGAGACTGTAGTGTGTGTTTGTGAGACTGTAGTGTGTGTTTGTGAGGCTGTAGTGTGTGTTTGTTTGAGACTGTAGTGTGTGTTTGTGAGACTGTAGTGTGTGTTTGTTTGTGAGACTGTAGTGTGTGTTTGTGAGACTGTAGTGTGTGTTTGTGTGTGTTTGTGAGACTGTAGTGTGTGCTTGTTTGTGAGACTGTAGTGTGTGTTTGTTTGAGACTGTAGTGTGTGTTTGTTTGTGAGACTGTAGTGTGTGTTTGTGAGACTGTAGTGTGTGTTTGTGAGACTGTAGTGTGTGTTTGTGTGACTGTAGTGTGTGTTTGTGAGACTGTAGTGTGTGTGTGTGTGAGACTGTAGTGTGTGTGTGTGTGTTTGTGTGACTGTAGTGTGTGTTTGTGTGACTGTAGTGTGTGTTTGTGTGTGTTTGTGTGACTGTAGTGTGTGTTTGTGTGACTGTAGTGTGTTTGTGTGTGTTTGTGTGACTGTAGTGTGTGTTTGTGTGACTGTAGTGTGTGTTTGTGTGCGTTTGTGTGACTGTAGTGTGTTTGTGTGTGTTTGTGTGACTGTAGTGTGTGTTTGTGTGACTGTAGTGTGTGTTTGTGTGACTGTAGTGTGTGTTTGTGTGTGTTTGTGAGACTGTAGTGTGTGTTTGTGTGTGTTTGTGAGACTGTAGTGTGTGTTTGTTTGTGAGACTGTAGTGTGTGTTTGTTTGTGAGACTGTAGTGTGTGTTTGTGAGACTGTAGTGTGTGCTTGTTTGTGAGACTGTAGTGTGTGTTTGAGACTGTAGTGTGTGTTTGTGAGACTGTAGTGTGTGTTTGTTTGAGACTGTAGTGTGTGTTTGTTTGTGTTTGTGAGACTGTAGTGTGTGTTTGTGAGACTGTAGTGTGTGTGTGTGTTTGTGAGACTGTAGTGTGTGTTTGTGAGACTGTAGTGTGTGTTTGTTTGAGACTGTAGTGTGTGTTTGTTTGTGAGACTGTAGTGTGTGTTTGTTTGAGACTGTAGTGTGTGTTTGTGAGACTTTAGTGTGTGTTTGTTTGAGACTGTAGTGTGTGTTTGTTTGAGACTGTAGTGTGTGTTTGTGAGACTGTAGTGTGTGTTTGTTTGAGACTGTAGTGTGTGTTTGTTTGTGAGACTGTAGTGTGTGTTTGTGAGACTGTAGTGTGTGTTTGTTTGAGACTGTAGTGTGTGTTTGTTTGAGACTGTAGTGTGTGTTTGTGAGACTGTAGTGTGTGTTTGTTTGAGACTGTAGTGTGTGTTTGTGAGACTGTAGTGTGTGTTTGTTTGTGAGACTGTAGTGTGTGTTTGTGAGACTGTAGTGTGTGTTTGTGTGTGTTTGTGAGACTGTAGTGTGTGTTTGTGTGTGTTTGTGAGACTGTAGTGTGTGTTTGTTTGAGACTGTAGTGTGTGTTTGTTTGTGAGACTGTAGTGTGTGTTTGTTTGTGAGACTGTAGTGTGTGTTTGTGAGACTGTAGTGTGTGTTTGTGTGACTGTAGTGTGTGTTTGTGAGACTGTAGTGTGTGTTTGTGAGACTGTAGTGTGTGTTTGTGAGACTGTGTTTGTGTGACTGTAGTGTGTGTTTGTGTGACTGTAGTGTGTGTTTGTGAGACTGTAGTGTGTGTTTGTGAGACTGTAGTGTGTGTGTTTGTGAGACTGTAGTGTGTGTTTGTGAGACTGTAGTGTGTGTGTTTGTGAGACTGTGTTTGTGTGTTTGTGTGACTGTAGTGTGTGTGTTTGTGTGACTGTAGTGTGTGTTTGTGAGACTGTAGTGTGTGTTTGTGAGACTGTGTTTGTGTGACTAGTGTGTGTTTGTGTTTGTTTGTGTGACTGCAGTGTTTACAGAGATGAGGATGATGAGGATGAAGAGCTCTGGGTGGAGGCTGTGGTTGACTCTGAGAATGTGCTCAGAGTAAATACAGCTCTGAGTGACGAGCTGGAGTTGGATCAAACCTCTGCAGTTTCATGATTATGTTTGTTTTTTATTTTAAAACAGTGAGAACAGGACATGAGTTCAAACAATATCTCCTCACGAAGGTGGAACTACAGCCAGGGATTAGTCTAAACCAGGTCTAAACCGGGTCTAAACCGGGTCTGAACCGGGTCTGAACCAGGTCTGAACCAGGCCTAAACCAGGTCTAAACCGGGTCTAAACCGGGTCTAAACCGGGTCTGAACCGGGTCTGAACCAGGCCTAAACCTGGACTAAACCGGGTCTAAACCAGGTTAGAAGTGTACCTATAATGTAAATGGAACCCCACCCCCCACATTGTCTGGAAGTGAATGAGCACAGTTCAGCCCCTGGTGCATTCTGGGAGTTTATTTGTGGCTGTGAACAGGAAACAGATGTGAACCGACCCTTCCCCGAAAACACAACAAAAGGAAGAGAGTCGTTATTCAGCAGCTTCCTCCAGCGACTGTCAGGAACTGACACTTAAGTCCTGGTTTAGACCTGGTTTAGTCCTGGTTTAGACCTGGTTTAGACCTGGTTTAGACCGGGTTCAGACCGGGTTCAGACCGGGTTCAGACCGGGTTCAGACCTGGTTCAGACCGGGTTTAGACCGGGTTCAGACGTGGTTTAGACCTGCTTTAGTCCTGCTTTAGACCTGCTTTAGACCTGCTTTAGACCTGCTTTAGTCCTGCTTTAGTCCTGCTTTAGACCTGCTTTAGTCCTGCTTTAGTCCTGCTTTAGTCCTGCTTTAGTCCTGCTTTAGACCTGCTTTAGTCCTGCTTTAGTCCTGCTTTAGACCTGCTTTAGTCCTGCTTTAGTCCTGCTTTAGTCCTGCTTTAGACCTGCTTTAGACCTGCTTTAGTCCTGCTTTAGACCTGCTTTAGACCTGCTTTAGACCTGCTTTAGTCCTGCTTTAGTCCTGCTTTAGACCTGCTTTAGTCCTGCTTTAGACCTGCTTTAGTCCTGCTTTAGTCCTGCTTTAGTCCTGCTTTAGACCTGCTTTAGACCTGCTTTAGTCCTGCTTTAGTCCTGCTTTAGTCCTGCTTTAGTCCTGCTTTAGACCTGCTTTAGTCCTGCTTTAGACCTGCTTTAGTCCTGCTTTAGTCCTGCTTTAGTCCTGCTTTAGACCTGCTTTAGACCTGCTTTAGACCTGCTTTAGTCCTGCTTTAGTCCTGCTTTAGACCTGCTTTAGACCTGCTTTAGACCTGCTTTAGACCTGCTTTAGTCCTGCTTTAGTCCTGCTTTAGACCTGGTTAAATCCTGTTTTCCTCTTGTGTCCTGGTGCTGACAGAACTGTGGAGTGGAGTGTGAGCAGATGAAGACCCTTGTGAGTAAAATGAGGCAGTCCCATCAGAACCTGAGCAGCGCCGTGTCCCAGCGCAGGAAGAACCCTTCGTACCACAGCAAGACCTCCAACCTGCCGCCCAACGACTTCCTGTCAGCCGTGGTGGAGCTGATCGCAGCCGCTAAGGGTCTGCTGGGCTGGCTCGACAGGTGAGGGCCATGAGCGGTGATAATCTAGTGCTTCTCATGTCCGCTGACGTTCTGATAAGTGTACATTTGGACAACAACTGGTTTATTATCTTTGGTAAAGTCGAGGATGTTGAGCACCAAGAGGAAAAGGCACTAGAGCAGGTCCTGTCGGGCTTGTTGATCAGAATGTGTATGTGTGGGACATTCTCATTCAGGACAGGACATGCTCCGTCTGAGAAGGAGCGGCGGCTTAACGTGTTACTGACCAGAGCGGGCCAGGCCCCTCCACCACAGAACACCGCTGCTTCTCCCTTTTAGTATTCAACCGTTCTCATTAGCTTCAACGCTAACCGCTGCAGCTTCATAGTCTTCATGAACAGCTCCTTATCGGTTCGATTATCGGCGCGTCCCGACAAATAACTTTACAGTTCAAGGGGTTTTTAGACGAATGGAAATCAGGACAGTGCTGTTGGTCTATGGCTGGTGTTTAATTAGAGACATTCCTCTTCGCTGATGTCTGTCTCTTATTAACACACTTATGGTGCGGCGTGTGTCGACGCTCAGCTGTTTCGTGTCGGAGCTTGACAAGAATTCACTGCAGCTGCTTTTTCCGACTCTCACCTGCCGCAGACATTTCCAGGAAAATCACCTGCAGCAGCTCGTATCACTGCAATAAACTCATTCAGAAAAGAATAAACCGAAGATTTAAAACCCTTCCAAATGTGGTTCAGACCAGTTTAAGTCTGAGTTAGACCAAATACATCTCATACAAACGAGATGCATACCTCTGTAGTTCTGCTGCTGTGGCTCTGATGAAATAAAACCCTTCCTCTGCAGGACTCCAGTGACCAGCGCCAACGACCTGACCTCCACCAAGAGCTGCATCATCCAGCTGTGTCTGGAGCTCACCTCCACCGTCCAGAAGGTGAGTGCAGCCACATGGTCCAGGGGCAGGTCACATGGTCCAGGGGCAGGCCACATGATCCAGGTCACATGGTCCAGGGGCAGGCCACATGATCCAGGTCACATGGTCCAGGGGCAGGTCACATGGTCCAGGTCAAATGGTCCAGGCCACATGGTCACATGGTCCAGGGGCAGGTCACATGGTCCAGATCACATGGTCCAGGGGCAGGCCACATGGTCCAGGGGCAGGCCACATGATCCAGGTCACATGGTCCAGGGGCAGGTCACATGGTCCAGGGGCAGGCCACATGATCCAGGTCACATGGTCCAGGGGCAGGTCACATGATCCAGGGGCAGGTCACATGGTCCAGGTCACATGGTCCAGGGGCAGGTCACAGGGTCCAGGCCACATGGTCCAGGGGCGTGTCACATGATCCAGGGGCAGGCCACATGATCCAGGTCACATGGTCCAGGGGCAGGCCACATGATCCAGGTCACATGGTCCAGGGGCAGGTCACATGGTCCAGGGGCAGGCCACATGATCCAGGTCACATGGTCCAGGGGCAGGCCACATGATCCAGGTCACATGGTCCAGGGGCAGGCCACATGATCCAGGTCACACGGTCCAGGTCAAATGGTCCAGGCCACATGGTCCAGGGGCGTGTCACATGGTCCAGGGGCAGGTCACATGGTCCAGATCACATGGTCCAGGGGCAGGCCACATGGTCCAGGGGCAGGCCACATGATCCAGGTCACATGGTCCAGGGGCAGGCCACATGATCCAGGTCACACGGTCCAGGTCACAGGGTCCAGGCCACATGGTCCAGGGGCGTGTCACATGATCCAGGGGCAGGTCACATGGTCCAGGTCACATGGGGCAGGTCACATGGTCCAGGGGCAGGCCACATGATCCAGGTCACATGGTCCAGGGGCAGGCCACAGGGTCCAGGTCACATGGTCCAGGGGCAGGCCACAGGGTCCAGGTCACATGGTCCAGGGGCAGGTCACAGGGTCCAGGGGCGTGTCACATGGTCCAGGGGCAGGCCACATGGTCCAGGTCACATGATCCAGGGGCAGGTCACATGGTCCAGGTCACATGGTCCAGGGGCAGGTCACATGGTCCAGGGGCAGGTCACATGATCCAGGGGCAGGTCACATGGTCCAGGGGCAGGTCACATGGTCCAGGTCACATGGTCCAGGTCACATGGTCCAGGGGCAGGCCACATGATCCAGGTCACATGGTCCAGGGGCAGGCCACAGGGTCCAGGTCACATGGTCCAGGGGCAGGTCACAGGGTCCAGGGGCGTGTCACATGGTCCAGGGGCAGGCCACATGATCCAGGGGCAGGTCACATGGTCCAGGTCACATGGTCCAGGGGCAGGTCACATGGTCCAGGTCACATGGTCCAGGGGCAGGCCACATGGTCCAGGTCACATGGTCCAGGGGCAGGCCACATGGTCCAGGGGCAGGTCACATGGTCCAGGGGCAGGCCACATGGTCCAGGTCACATGGTCCAGGGGCAGGCCACAGGGTCCAGGTCACATGGTCCAGGGGCAGGTCACAGGGTCCAGGGGCGTGTCACATGGTCCAGGGGCAGGCCACATGATCCAGGGGCAGGTCACATGGTCCAGGTCACATGGTCCAGGGGCAGGTCACATGGTCCAGGGGCAGGCCACATGGTCCAGGTCACATGGTCCAGGGGCAGGCCACATGGTCCAGGTCACATGGTCCAGGGGCAGGCCACAGGGTCCAGGGGCAGGTCACAGGGTCCAGGGGCGTGTCACATGGTCCAGGGGCAGGCCACATGATCCAGGGGCAGGTCACATGGTCCAGGGGCAGGCCACATGGTCCAGGTCACATGGTCCAGGGGCAGGTCACATGGTCCAGGTCACATGGTCCAGGGGCACTATAGTCAGACATCTGTGGCTGAATATAATGAATTTTTGTATTAAACATGAGCACATTTAAATCTAAAACCTGTTGTAATCCAACTAAGACCTGTTGTAATCCAACTAAGACATGTTGAAAGCTAACCTAGTCTTTGGTACATGTTGTAGACCTCCTCAGGTTTGAGTGTTTGTTGCTGTGTTGTGTCACGTCTCTCTCTGAAACAGCAACACTTTCTGGTGCCTGTTTTCTGTAAATGTTGGTCTGAACTTATTTCTTCCAGTGGATAGTTGTCAGCACATTTAAAGTCTGGAGGGTCTTGAGTCTTGCCTCAGTGAGCGCTCGGACTTGTCCTGATGATCGATTATAAAGTGAGACACATATACACGACATTAATCAAATACAATTAAGTAAAAAGTTAAAGGAAGAAAAGGCAAATTGAATTATTCATTTGTAGTTCAAGTTTTTAAATCTGAACAATCTCAAAACTAGTTTGAACTTAATTTTACAGAAGGAAAACAGAAGTTTGCTCTAACGCTGGAGTCTGTGGCAGTTTTGTGTTGGCATTGAGCAGAAAAAGCCCCTTTTATCTTTTGAACAAACTTTTAGGTCAGAAACAAGATAAAAATACTGGAATAAAATTGTAAATTGTCTGTAAAATGGGAAAAAGTGTTAAAAGGTTAGCGTTAATCTAGCCTTGTCCTTTTTTAACAAAAGGAAGGTTCAATATTTCATGTTTTCTTCAGATCTAAGTATTTCTGTGTGATTCCAGGACTGTACTATCTTCGAGATGGAGGAGAAGATCCTGGAAGTGGTGAGCTCTGCTGTCCTCACTTTAACACTTCCTGTCTCTGTCCTGTCCACTTCCTGTCTCTGAGGGAGGGTTTTGTGTTGGCTCAGCTTCCTGTTTGAGATAGCTCTTCCTGTTGTTCCAGAAAATCCACTGATCTCTGTTTTCTCACAGTTTCTGACTTCGCCTCATGAACCTGAACTCTTAAATATAATTAAATGTGTGTTCAGTCCAAAGCCCTGAACGGCATCTGTGACCAGACGGCCCAGCTGACCTCTGACCCCTCCAACACCAACCTGTCGTGTCTGGAGGAGGTCCACATCAGAGACGTCAAACCTGGGGAGGGTCTGGTGAGGATTCCTCTGTTAAATCTGAAACAGAGGTGCTTTTAGGGAGAAAAAAAACACCTGAAGTGTTTTCTTTTCAGGGCATTTACATCAAATCCACGTACGACGGGCTCCACGTCATCACAGGGACCACCGAGAACGTGAGTCACCGACACTCGCACAGGACAGGGTTATTCCTGACACTGTTGTGTAACCTTTGTGAGAAAGGTCACAAGGTCGACAGAAGACTCGGGAACAGAATGAGTGAAAAGAAATGGTTTTACAGTCGCAGTATTGGTCCAAGTGCCTCGAGCGTTTGGTTTTAAACTGTGTCTGTGTCAGTCTCCTGCAGAAAAAACCCAGAGGATCCACGCCGGAGACGAGGTGGTGCAGGTCAACGGTCAGACTGTGGTGAGGTGCCTTTATTACAGCAAAGACCATCTAAGACCGGTTTAAATATATCGAAAACCTGTTTAAATATATCTAAAACCTGTTTAAATATATCTAAAACCTGTTTAAATCCATCTAAGACCTGTTTAAATCCATCTAAGACCTGTTTAAATATATCGAAAACCTGTTTAAATATATCTAAAATCTGTTTAAATACATCTAAAACCTGTTTAAATACATCTAAAACCTGTTTAAATCCATCTAAGACCTGTTTAAATATATCGAAAACCTGTTTAAATATATCTAAAATCTGTTTAAATACATCTAAAACCTGTTTAAATCCATCTAAGACCTGTTTAAATATATCGAAAACCTGTTTAAATATATCTAAAATCTGTTTAAATACATCTAAAACCTGTTCAAATCCATCTAAAACCTGTTCAAATCCATCTGAAACCTGTTTTACAAAGCCAATGGATAATTAAACAAGATATTAGGATCTAGATAAATTATTGATAATAAAATAAAGCAGACAGTTTGTGAATGAAGGAGGAGGGAGTGAATAAAAAGCTGTCACATATTCAACATTTGAAATGCTTTTTTGTTGCATTAAACGGTGTGTTGTGGGGGCTCAGGTGGGCTGGCAGCTCAAACACCTGGTGGAGAAGCTGAGGGCGGAGTCTGGAGGAGTGCTGCTGATGTTAAAGAAGAGGCCGTCTGGAAACAGAGGCTTCGCTGCTGCTCCGCTCAGGAACATGCGCTGGAGACCTCCTCTGGTCAAGGTGCTGCTGCGTTCTCCGTTTTTACTTTTCAAATGTCGGGCCGAGGCTCGTGAGTCCAGCAGACTTTCACTTCTTCTATTTTTAAATTGTGGTGTGGAACAATGCAGCGTCTTCAGAAAGTGTGAGGAACAGGAAGTGTGGGGACTCTGATAAACCCCAGTTTAAAGGAAATACACTGACCTCAGCAGGGTTTGATTTATCTGAGGTTAAAGGTCACTCCACTGGTTCTTATGTCGAGATGTTTCAGGGTAAAAGTTGAATATATATTTGAAGTTACTGCTGGACGTAAATCTGAGGAATTGTTTTGTGTTTTTATAAGAAATAAAGACGTTTAAAGACCAAGACCAAATACAGCGAGGCACCAACAGGACCAGCAGCACTCTCTGGACTAAACCTGGATTTAGCCTCGGACTAAGACGGGACTAAACCAAGACTAAGAACTAAACCTGGTTTGAACCACGACAAATACCAGGACTAAAGACTGACTAAAGACTGACTCGACTTCAGACTAACCTTAGTCCAAACTAAGACCAGATCAAGGACTAGACCAGGACTAACACTGGGCTAGAGCAGGACTAAACACCGGGCTAAAGCAGGACTAACACCGGGCTAAAGCAAGACTAACACCGGGCTAAAGCAAGACTAACACCGGGATAAACACCGGGCTAAAGCAGGACTAAACACCGGGCTAAAGCAGGACTAACACCGGGATAAACACCGGGCTAAAGCAGGACTAACACCAGGATAAACACCGGACTAAAACAGGACTAACACCGGGCTTAAGCAGGACTAACACCGGGCTTAAGCAGGACTAACACCGGACTAAAACAGGACTAACACCGGACTAAAGCAGGACTAACACCGGGCTAAAGCAGGACTAAACACTGGGCTAAAGCAGGACTAAACACTGGGCTAAAGCAGGACTAAACACTGGGCTAAAGCAGGACTAAACACTGGGCTAAAGCAGGACTAAACACTTGGCTAAAGCAGGACTAAACACTGGGCTAAAGCAGGACTAAACACCGGGCTAAAGCAGGACTAACACTGGGATAAACACCGGGCTAAAGCAGGACTAACACCGGGCTAAAGCAGGACTAACATCGGGCTAAAGCAGGACTAACACCGGGCTAAAGCAGGACTAAACATCGGGCTAAAGCAGGACTAAACACCGGGATAAACACCGGGCTAAAGCAGGACTAACACCTGGCTAAAGCAGGACTAACACCTGGCTAAAGCAGGACTAAACACCGGGCTAAAGCAGGACTAACACCGGGATAAACACCGGGCTAAAGCAGGACTAAACACTTGGTCAAAAGCAGGACTAACACCGTGCTAAAGCAGTACTAAACACTTGGCTAAAGCAGGACTAACACTGGGCTAAAGCAGGACTAACACTGGGCTAAAGCAGGACTAAACACTGGGCTAAAGCAGGACTAAACACCGGGCTAAAGCAGGACTAACACTGGGATAAACACCGGGCTAAAGCAGGACTAACACTGGGATAAACACCGGGCTAAAGCAGGACTAACACCGGGCTAAAGCAGGACTAACATCGGGCTAAAGCAGGACTAACACCGGGCTAAAGCAGGACTAAACATCGGGCTAAAGCAGGACTAACACCGGGCTAAAGCAGGACTAAACACCGGGCTAAAGCAGGACTAACACCGGGCTAAAGCAGGACTAAACATCGGGCTAAAGCAGGACTAAACACCGGGATAAACACCGGGCTAAAGCAGGACTAACACCTGGCTAAAGCAGGACTAACACCTGGCTAAAGCAGGACTAACACCTGGCTAAAGCAGGACTAAACACCGGGCTAAAGCAGGACTAACACCGGGATAAACACCGGGCTAAAGCAGGACTAAACACTTGGTCAAAAGCAGGACTAACACCGTGCTAAAGCAGTACTAAACACTTGGCTAAAGCAGGACTAACACTGGGCTAAAGCAGGACTAACACTGGGCTAAAGCAGGACTAACACTGGGCTAAAGCAGGACTAACACCGGGCTAAAGCAGGACTAACACCGGGATAAACACCGGGCTAAAGCAGGACTAACACCGGGATAAACACCGGGCTAAAGCAGGACTAACACCGGGCTAAAGCAGGACTAACACCGGGCTAAAGCAGGACTAAACACCGGGCTAAAGCAGGACTAAACACCGGGATAAACACCGGGCTAAAGCAGGACTAACACCGGGCTAAAGCAGGACTAACACCGGGATAAACACCGGGCTAAAGCAGGACTAACACCGGGATAAACACCGGGCTAAAGCAGGACTAACACCGGGCTAAAGCAGGACTAACACCGGGCTAAAGCAGGACTAACACCGGGCTAAAGCAGGACTAAACACCGGGATAAACACCGGGCTAAAGCAGGACTAACACCGGGATAAACACCGGGCTAAAGCAGGACTAACACCGGGATAAACACCGGGCTAAAGCAGGACTAAACACCGGGCTAAAGCAGGACTAACACCGGGCTAAAGCAGGACTAAACACCGGGATAAACACCGGGCTAAAGCAGGACTAACACCGGGCTAAAGCAGGACTAAACACCGAGCTAAAGCAGGACTAACACCGGGATAAACACCGGGCTAAAGCAGGACTAACACCGGGATAAACACCGGGCTAAAGCAGGACTAAACACCGGGCTAAAGCAGGACTAACAACGGGATAAACACCGGTCTAAAGCAGGACTAACACTTGGCTAAAGCAGGACTAACACTGGGCTAAAGCAGGACTAACACCGGGCTAAAGCAGGACTAACACCGGGATAAACACCGGGCTAAAGCAGGACTAACACCGGGATAAACACCGGGCTAAAGCAGGACTAACACCGGGCTAAAGCAGGACTAACACCGGGCTAAAGCAGGACTAAACACCGGGCTAAAGCAGGACTAAACACCGGGCTAAAGCAGGACTAAACACCGGGATAAAGCAGGACTAAACACCGGGATAAACACCGGGCTAAAGCAGGACTAACACCGGGATAAACACCGGGCTAAAGCAGGACTAACACCGGGCTAAAGCAGGACTAACACCGGGCTAAAGCAGGACTAACACCGGGCTAAAGCAGGACTAACACCGGGATAAACACCGGGCTAAAGCAGGACTAACACCGGGCTAAAGCAGGACTAACACCGGGCTAAAGCAGGACTAACACCGGGCTAAAGCAGGACTAAACACCGGGCTAAAGCAGGACTAACACCGGGCTAAAGCAGGACTAAACACTTGGTCAAAAGCAGGACTAAACACTTGGTCAAAAGCAGGACTAACACCGTGCTAAAGCAGTACTAAACACTTGGCTAAAGCAGGACTAACACCGGGCTAAAGCAGGACTAACACCGGGATAAACACCGGGCTAAAGCAGGACTAACACCGGGATAAACACCGGGCTAAAGCAGGACTAAACACCGGGCTAAAGCAGGACTAAACACCGGGCTAAAGCAGGACTAAACACCGGGATAAACACCGGGCTAAAGCAGGACTAACACCGGGCTAAGGCAGGACTAAACACCGGGCTAAAGCAGGACTAACACCGGGCTAAAGCAGAACTAACACCGGGCTAAAGCAGGACTAACACCGGGCTAAAGCAGGACTAAACACCGGGCTAAAGCAGGACTAAACACCGGGATAAACACCGGGCTAAAGCAGGACTAACACCGGGCTAAGGCAGGACTAAACACCGGGCTAAAGCAGGACTAACACCGGGCTAAAGCAGAACTAACACCGGGCTAAAGCAGGACTAACACCGGGCTAAAGCAGGACTAAACACCGGGCTAAAGCAGGACTAACACCGGGCTAAAGCAGGACTAAACACCGGGCTAAAGCAGGACTAACACCGGGCTAAAGCAGAACTAACACCGGGCTAAAGCAGGACTAACACCGGGCTAAAGCAGGACTAACACCGGGCTAAAGCAGGACTAAACACCGGGCTAAAGCAGGACTAAACACCGGGCTAAAGCAGGACTAAACACCGGGCTAAAGCAGGACTAAACACCGGGCTAAAGCAGGACTAAACACCGGGCTAAAGCAGGACTAACACTGGGCTAAAGCAGGACTAACACTGGGCTAAAGCAGGACTAACACTGGGCTAAAGCAGGACTAACACTGGGCTAAAGCAGGACTAAACACTGGGCTAAAGCAGGACTAACACTGGGCTAAAGCAGGACTAAACACTGGGCTAAAGCAGGACTAACACTGGGCTAAAGCAGGACTAACACTGGGCTAAAGCAGGACTAACACTGGGCTAAAGCAGGACTAAACACTGGGCTAAAGCAGGACTAACACTGGGCTAAAGCAGGACTAACACTGGGCTAAAGCAGGACTAAACACTGGGCTAAAGCAGGACTAACACTGGGCTAAAGCAGGACTAAACACCGGGCTAAAGCAGGACTAAACACCGGGCTAAAGCAGGACTAAACACCGGGCTAAAGCAGGACTAACACTGGGCTAAAGCAGGACTAAACACTGGGCTAAAGCAGGACTAACACTGGGCTAAAGCAGGACTAACACTGGGCTAAAGCAGGACTAAACACTGGGCTAAAGCAGGACTAACACTGGGCTAAAGCAGGACTAAACACTGGGCTAAAGCAGGACTAACACTGGGCTAAAGCGCTCTCTTGTGGTTAGAAATGGTAAAACATGTAAACCCTTCCCTTCACGAGTCTTCCTTGTTTCCTTGTTTCCTCTCCTCCTCAGACGACACAAGCCTCTGGACTCAGGTCTAGACCTGATCTGGGCGAGTCTCCCAAAAGAGGAGCGGCCATCTTGGATCTGTACATCCCTCCTCCCCCCGCCGCCCCGTACGCTCCTCTGTGAGTAACAACACGAACGTTTCTCGAGTCCAGGGTGTCTGTGTGTCTCACCTTTCCTGTTTCCAGTGAAGACAGCGGCTCGTCTTCACTCAAACCCTTGTCTCCAAACTCGTGTCTCGACGCTGACGACGTCCAGACGAACCCCGGCTCCTACGACCCCCACCGAATGATCCCAGTGAGGCTCCGCCAGCAGCCCCCCTCCACACGATGTGAGTCGCACAGATCCACAGGACCGGAGCCTCCTGTGCTGTTTTCAGGAGCTCCAGAGTCTCCAGACACAACGGCAAAAACCTCATCAAACCCTTATTTCCCTGTGTTTCAGCCAAACCTCGTCCAGTCTCGATGCCTGTGGAGTCGTACTCAGCACAGATCTCCTCCAGACTCCAGGGACGCAAAGGTCAGACCTAGTCCTGGGATGGACCCGGTTTAGACCTGGTTTAGACCCGGTTTAGTCTTGGTTTAGTCCTGGTTTAGACCTGGTTTAGACCCGGTTCAGACCTGGTTTAGTCTTGGTTTAGACCTGGTTTAGTCCTGGTTTAGTCTTGGTTTAGTCCTGGGATAGACCCGGTTTAGACCCGGTTTATTCCTGGTTTAGTCCTGGTTTAGTCCTGGTTTAGTCCTGGGATGGACCCGGTTTAGACCTGGTTTAGACCTGGTTTAGACCCGGTTTAGACCCGGTTTAGTCCCGGTTTAGTCCTGGTTTAGTCTTGGTTTAGTCCTGGGATAGACCCGGTTTAGTCTTGGTTTAGACCCGGTTTAGACCCGGTTTATTCCTGGTTTAGACCCGGTTTAGTCTTGGTTTAGTCCTGGTTTAGACCTGGTTTAGACCCGGTTCAGACCTGGTTTAGACCTGGTTTAGTCTTGGTTTAGTCCTGGGATAGACCCGGTTTAGACCCGGTTTAGTCCCGGTTTATTCCCGGTTTAGACCTGGTTTAGACCTGGTTTAGACCTGGTTTAGTCTTGGTTTAGTCCTGGGATAGACCCGGTTTAGACCCGGTTTAGTCCCGGTTTAGACCCGGTTTAGACCTGGTTTAGACCTGGTTTAGTCTTGGTTTAGTCCTGGGATAGACCCGGTTTAGACCTGGTTTAGTCTTGGTTTAGACCCGGTTTAGTCCTGGTTTAGACCTGGTTTAGACCCGGTTTAGTCCTGGTTTAGACCTGGTTTAGTCTTGGTTTAGTCCTGGGATAGACCCGGTTTAGACCTGGTTTAGTCTTGGTTTAGACCCGGTTTATACCCGGTTTAGTCTTGGTTTAGTCCTGGTTTAGACCTGGTTTAGACCCGGTTCAGTCTTGGTTTAGACCTGGTTTAGACCTGGTTTAGTCTTGGTTTAGTCCTGGGATAGACCCGGTTTAGACCTGGTTTAGTCTTGGTTTAGTCCTGGGATAGACCCGGTTTGGTCCTGGTTTAGACCTGCTTTAGTCCTGGTTTAAACCTGGTTTCAGACCTGGTTTAGTCCTGGTTTAGTCCTGGTTTAAACCTGCTTTAGTCCTGTTTCAGACCTGGTTTAGTCCTGGTTTAAACCTGCTTTAGTCCTGGTTTAGACCTGGTTTAGTCCTGGTTTCACATTTATAACTGTACCTGCTGTCTGTGTCCAGGGGGGGCGCTGCAGCGGTGCCTCAGTAACGAGCGTGTGGCGGCCATCTTGGAGGAAGAGGAGTGTTTCCCGGTGCCATACCGAGCCCAGTCCTCGCTCCGCGGCGTCGACCACATCAGGGGCAGCCGCTGCTTTATCGACGCAGAGCTCCACAACAGCGCCACCATCCCCTACCACGAGGCCACTGCAGCCAAAGCCCCACCCCAGAGTCCGCCCAGACCAGGACCCAGACCGCCCCAGAGGAACAAACCCAGCTCGGTCCTCGGGGGCTGGCTCGCTCGGCTCCGGCTGCTCAGTCACTGAACCGGGCCTGAGTGGCTTTACGAGGTTTAGACTGAACTCTAGGGTCAAAGTTCAGAGATGGAGCCAGGTTCAGGTTTAACCAGAGGCTCGTGAGGCAGACTGGTTCAGAATCAGATTTGTGAAGGACACAGAGCTAATGGACGATGGGGGGGGGGGGGGGGGGGAAGGTTAATATGATCTCTTAAATATTAAGAGTTTGTTACTAAAGCCTTTCCGCTCTGAACCTGAAGTCCAGCCGGTTTAACGAGTTCTCTTATCTCCACATCCGCTGCACTGGGCTCCATCTCGTGATGCATTAAACCACTTATATCTGTAAAAAAATCAACTCCTGAACAGAACAAACCTGTTAGAGTATTATACTGACCTGTTACTGATAGACTCGTGTTGTTTGTACTGGACTCTTTTATAAATACTGTTTGAGAGTTTAAAGAGCTCAGGAATGATCAGATATCTTCTAAAATATAGAGAAATCACTTTGTAATATATTTTATATTTGTAAATATTAATCCTCGGAAGAAATCAGGAAAAAAAAGGCCGGGAATTGCTTTAGACTCAAGTTTTCAGTCTGATTCTAGTGATTTTGGATAAAATCAATGTTTATGGCCTTTTTTCTGCTCCTTTTCATCACGTCGGTGTGATTTTTCTCCAGTCTCCGTCTGTTTTTGGAGGAAATCTAAATGAAACGTGAGCAGAAAGTGGCTCGACTTTTCTGATTTTTTTTTTTTTTACATAAATGTCTGTTGATACTTCAGTCAGATTTGTCCAAAGTTATCTTGCCTTAAGATTATTCGACTGTTGCGTAACTGACCCAAAAGTCGAGACGCAAAAAACAGGAAAATCTGAACAAAAAGGAGTTTTAGGCCGAGGTCAAGTCTGCACTGTACAAAGCTTTAGGAGTTCCTCAGGGCACTACTCTCGCACCGCTGAGGTTTTTACTCAAGACTTAATCTGCTCTGTGCCTTTTTGAGGAAACCTGTGGAGTTGGTGTAAATAAGACTATCACTGTATAAGAGTATTCTTTTAAACCAAAGTATGTATTATGACACTTTCTTTTGTTAAGTCTGATCCAGGTTTAAGCTTTGTTTCTGAATAAATTCATTTTATCTTGAATATTCAGTTTGTAAAGAGTTTATTGTAAAGGTTTGGGTTAAAGGCAGGAGAGTGGTTCCAAAAGGATGTACATCACTGTCCTAAAGAAGTACACTTTAACAAGGCTGAGGTGTAGGCTCACCAGCACCACCTGCTGGACCTTCAGTGGAAGAGGTGCACAGATTAAAATAAAGCCACACTGAAGGTTTTTCACGTCATTAAAGCAACACCTGCATTTATACATTTTAAACCTAAATGGTTTCAGTCACAGCTTCATTGTCCTCGGCCTGTTTCTGACTTTGGGCTCCATAAACCCAAGCATCAAATACATGTTTACATTTTAAACAGATAATATATTATCTGTTCCAATCATAAAATACTTAGATTTCAAACACTGTACACACCGTTGTTTATGACATTTGTTAAACCGACTGCAGAAACCTCGAGTGGAACAGCAGCCACAGGAATGAACAGGGTCTTTGAAAATGTCAGCAGTAAAAACACAAGAGACGGGCTGAGAGTACGCCTCCTTTGATTTTTAAATAAACCGATGAATAAAATCTTAATTTCCACTAAAACCCATCCCAACCTGGCAGCTGGTGAAAGGTCAAACTAAAAGGTCAAAGAAAAGACAGAAGGCTGATAATAACAGTAAACAAATTTATTTTCCTTCTGCATTTACAGCTGGAACTCTGGGAACTCGAACACCACGTCTTTTCCTGTGAGCTTCTTGTAGACGCCAGAGAAAGTCTCCACCTGAAACAACACCAGTCGTTATCAGCGACAGGGTTTATCAGGGTCAGGTTTGTATCCTGCATGGTTATTCTGCCCAGTCACGGCCCAAAGGACTCTGGGAGATGTAGGAATATGCAGGCGCTGTCCTCGCAGCAGACGCCGGGACCAGCTTCATGTGCGACGTCGTGGAAGGGGACTTGTACGTCTCTGCTCAGAGCTACGCTCCCATCTGCCACTAGGAGGCCCCGAGAACTGACCGGACCTCCACGTCGCGACGCAGTGACATCACTACGTCACAGCCACAGAGACTGGACGTGTCACATTTACATTCATCATTATCTGACATTTAAGTGTGGCGTTACTTTTGGAAAGCTCTGATGCAAACATTGATTTAAAATAAAAAGTGGATTGACAGTTTAACAGGTTCAGGGTCCGAGACTTTCCACTGGAGTAGGTTCAACAGTGTCATCTTAAAAACTCTAGTTTCTGTGAAAGATCTTTGTTTAAACACTGCTCAGACAAAAAGGTCCTTTTCCTTTTTGAAATGAAAGACCTGTGGCTTGTTTTGGTTCATGCTTTAGTTCGATTTAAACACGTTCAGGTCAAAGGGAGGCTGCCAGCTTTATACAAGTGTTACATTTGCACCGAACACTGAAGAAATGGAGATAAATGTACTTTAGACTTGGACAGTCACCTTTGACCCGAGTAAGGACTAGTTCTGAGGATGACCTTTGAGTGTTGGGGTCAGAGTTCAGGTTTAATAAACTCACTTTGTGTTCGACGTTGTTCTGCTGGGCCTTGTCGAGGTGCACTTTGATGAGGCGGCTGCTGTCCAGCTTCACTCTGATCCTCTTCCCCACGATCTCACTGGGAAACACCAGGTCCTCCAGGATGGCGTCGTGCACCGCCGTCAGAGTCCGACTGAACACAGGACGCTAAAGGTTAGTGTCAGATCACAGGAAGCACGGCACCAGTTAAAGCCGCAGCTAAAACCCGTTCAAAGTCAGCCCTCAGACACCTCGAAAGGACGAGTCAGTGTCAAAAGCAGTCTCCTCAAATCAATTCTAAGATTGAGAAACTGTTGAGCTGCATTACGTTGTACTGTGTTTTTACTCATATTTAAACTTTCTACAAACACGACACAGAAGGATAAGTGTTCGTAACAGCTCAATAAATCATGTGTTTAGAGTATCTACAAGTTTAGTTTGTATCCTGCATGGTTATTCTGCCCAGTCACGGCCCAAAGGACTCTGGGAGATGTAGGAATATGCAGGCGCTGTCCTCGCAGCAGACGCCGGGACCAGCTCCATGTGCGACGTCGTGGAAGGGGACTTGTACGTCTCTGCTCAGAGCTACGCTCCCATCTGCCACTAGGAGGCCCCGAGAACTGACCGGACCTCCACGTCGCGACGCAGTGACATCACTACGTCACAGCCACAGAGACTGGACGTGTCACATTTATACACACCTAACTGTGACATTTTGACAGGTGCCTAATAGTTTAATCAAACGTCAGAACTGTCCAGAGCCTGGACCAGAGTCTTCAGTCAAACCTGTGGATGTTTATTTAAATCTAATGTTAACCCAGAGTTCACTCACCTCCTGGGACGCTTCTGCTTGTTCTTCGTGCGGCTTTTCCTCGTGGGTTTGGGCAGGATTCTCCTCTGAACAGACACACGTTTTTACAGACGATTTTAGACCGTTCTCAATAAAAGCAGGGCAAAGTGAAAGAAGTTAGTGCAAAAAAAACAAAACAAAAAAAAATAAAAACTGAATAGTCCTGAAGGTTCAGACAATCTTAAACACTTTAGAAAACAGCTCCAAAACCACTATTTAGACCTGGTCTAAGTCTGGACTAACACTGACGCCCGTGAGTCTGGACCTGGTCCAAGTCTGGACCTGGTCTAAGTCTGGACCTGGTCTAAGTCTGGACCTGGTCTAAGTCTGGACCTGGTCTAAGTCTGGACTTACACTGACCTCCGTGAGTCTGGACCTGGACCGAGTCTGGACTAACACTGACACCCGTGAGTCTGGACCTGGTCCAAGTCTGGACCTGGTCTAAGTCTGGACCTGGTCTAAGTCTGGACTTACACTGACCTCCGTGAGTCTGGACCTGGACCGAGTCTGGACTAACACTGACCTCCGTGAGTCTGGACCTGGTCCAAGTCTGGACTAACACTGACCTCCGTGAGTCTGGACCTGGTCTGAGTCTGGACCTGGACTGTATAATGCACTGCAGAGGCTGGTTGAACAGAAACAGAGAGCTTCTGGTAAAAGAAAACTGTTCGACTCAAACTGAAAATCTCAAATTCATCTTCCTCTAAACTTAAATCTACAGAAAACACGCCCCTGCATTAAGACACTTTTATCAATATATTTAGAAAATATTAGTTTGTATTTATCCGCCAAGCCTTAAAGGCCGATCCGTGGGGCATAAAAGGTTGGGGACCGCTGCCTTAAACCCTTTGGCACTGCTCAGACTTCAACAATAATGGAACCTGAACCAACGACTGCTGTGGAGTAGGTTCTGACTCGAGTTGGGAAGTAAGATGGTTAATGTCATCGTTTGTATCCTGCATGGTTATTCTGCCCAGTCACAGCCCAAAGGACTCTGGGAGATGTAGGAATATGCAGGCGCTGTCCTCGCAGCAGACGCCGGGACCAGCTTCATGTGCGACGTCGTGGAAGGGGACTTGTACGTCTCTGCTCAGAGCTACGCTCCCATCTGCCACTAGGAGGCCCCGAGAACTGACCGGACCTCCACGTCGCGACGCAGTGACATCACTACGTCACAGCCACAGAGACTGGACGTGTGTCACATTACTACATCACTACGTCACAGTCCTTCAGAGACGGGAAAGGACCTGTTCTAACATCACCTTCACAAAAGCCTTAGTCCATAATAATAACCAACTGAACCTGTGTCGGTACGTTATGACATCACTACGTCGCAGGACAGACCTGGGCGATGAACACCACGTGTTTGCCGCTAAACTTCTTTTCCAGCTCTCGGACCAGACGGACCTGGATTTTCTGGAAGGACTTGAGCTGAGGGACCGGGACGAAGATAATGATGGCTTTTCTGCTTCCACCAACTTCGATCTCCTGAAAAACACAAGTTCATTTGATCTAAAAACCCTTCTGCAGCAGCACACCTGTGAGGATTCTTTAGGGCGCCTCCTAAGCTTCTCCTTTTTAGTTTAACACCATTTCTGTGAAACACGCAGCGGGACAGTTACATTCACTTCAGTATTTATTCTTGTGATCCAACAAACCGTTTCAGTGCAGACGCTACGAAAGCAGCGCTGGCATCATCTGATCGACATAAACCTGGAACTTTATCAGTTTGTCCCTGAAACCTGAGGCAGGCATTAGGATTAATGCAAAAAGACACTATTACATTGTTAGTGTTCGTTTGTATCCTGCATGGTTATTCTGCCCAGTCACAGCCCAAAGGACTCTGGGAGATGTAGGAATATGCAGGCGCTGTCCTCGCAGCAGACGCCGGGACCAGCTTCATGTGCGACGTCGTGGAAGGGGACTTGTACGTCTCTGCTCAGAGCTACGCTCCCATCTGCCACTAGGAGGCCCCGAGAACTGACCGGACCTCCACGTCGCGACGCAGTGACATCACTACGTCACAGCCATACTGGATGTGTGTTGCGCGTACCTTAGCTGCTGTGATGTTCAGCTCCCTCAGCTGAGCCTTGAGGTCAGAGTTCATCTCCAGCTCGAGCAGAGCCTGAAACAGAAAAACAAAACGAGGATTAAAATCTGCTTCAGACACGTTTTAAGAACTTGATGCAGTTAGATCAAAGTACACACTACAATGCGCAGATGAACGAGTCTGCTCAGCATTAGTGTTTTTGGGCTTATCCCCGTACGGGAGTCACTACAGCAGGAGTTCACAAGGAGCTTGGAGCCGGGCTTGTGACCGGTACAGGCAGACTGTGACTGGAGTTAACCTCTCCAGAGGAATCAACCAGAGTCACCAAAACACACAATGCATCAGGAGCGTAAACTAGAGACTCACCTGTGAAATCCCAGACTCGAACTCATCTGGCTTCTCGCCATTAGGCTTCACAATCTTGGCGCTTGTACTGAACATGGCCTTTGACTCTGGTTTGAGAAAAATAAAGTAAAAGCATTAGACATGTCAGTAAATCCAAATACATGCTACAAACAGTTCTATTATACAAGTGGCAGTAACCGATTATTATTCTATCTTAAAAACCAAACCTGAGGGCATTGGCTTTTACTTTGAATCAACCCAAAACACTAGCGTTATGTTCTTAAATGTCTAAAGACGAGTACATTTTATTGAGGCGCTGTATTGACACGTCCCGTTAGCATTTCTATTCATTAAACACCATACTAGCCCGATAATACACTTTCAAAGCCATGTAAACAGACCACGCGAGCAGAAAACCATAAATATCGACTTCCAAGATGCAAAAACGGCTAATTCCGAGCAACTTCCAAACATAAAAGCCATAAAAGCCAAGCTAACTCATGTTCAACAGCTTCACAAATTAACGCAGCCTCCTCGTATTCAGCTCAAGCAGGTTTGCAGTTAATGTTTCATATTTAAAAATATAAATTTTGTCTTTAAGAATATTAAAACTGCAACACAGGCTGAATATTAAGCTAAATACTTGCACTAGCCCCAGTGTGAACACATGTCCGGCCTGTTCAACCCACAGCTCACAGCTAACGACCCGAACAGCGGACTTCGCCTACTACGCTTTATTTTAGAATTTTAAGAAGCCATCGACTCTCTTTAACCACTTAATCTAATGCATCAAAGGGTTATCTTGAAACCCAACATAGAAATAGTGCATTAAAACCGCTTTAAAGTATGTTCTAGAGAAGATTAGTGAGTGCTGTTGAAAATGTCACGACTAACCTCTGTCAACGACGGCCAAGGAAGAGACCGGAACATCGCGAGAGTTGGGCTAATCAAAGCAGGGAGGCCTGGCAGGATATCGCGAGTGAGTAAAGAAGCATGATGGGAAATGCTACGTTCAACTGTTCAGCGGAGAGAACGTTAATTGAAAGTGTACACTTTCGGTAAACATTATACATATGAAGACAATATTTACGTTTATTTTTATTTTATTTTATGACTATGCTAATAACAATTAATTAAATAATTGGTGGATAATTTTAATTTTTAGTTTTCATTTAAATCAACTGTTATCTTTAAAATCTTATTACACATTCTGCTTGAACTTTGCATTCAAGAGACGCAAACTCTTGAATGCAACATTTATATAAAGTATCGCGAGACTAACCCTCGGAACTGTTTCTTATAACCGTTAATAGTCTAACTTTCTCAATTTTGTGCAATTCCTTTCATATTTTTTGACCTTTAAACTTCAAATAACGTTGGTTTTATGTATTAACTCATTAAGAGAGGGTTTCATGTTACTTTAGTTTTTTAAACGTCTTTTTTGTGACCACAAGACGGGATAACTTAAATGACGAACATATACGTTGCGCTTCCTACATTACAATTTTGCTTCTAATTTGATTTATTTTTTTATTAAATACGCTTATTAACCAAACCGATTTAAAGATAGCCATTGTTTCTAAGTCCTAGCCACGATGACGTTGGGCTGGGGCTAGTTTTTATCGTTATTTAGGCGGTGATGTTTAGATTGAGTGGTTTTTTCAGAGCAGTTCGGAAGACGGTTTGCAGCGGCGCTGAAGTAATGCCGAAGGTAAAGTTTTATTACGCCGTGAGAAAAGGATTCAAGCCCGGAGTATACAAAACCTGGTAAAACTCAATTAATATAAACATATCTACAAAATAATTACATTAATCTACCTTTGCAACGACAACTGATTATAGCCACTCCAAAGCGCATTCAAAATAAAGGTGAATTTAAGCCTCGAACTTACAATTAGAGTTTAGAAGGCAAAAAATTATGTACTCAAACAGTCTTTAAGTATTTAATAAAGCCAAAATCACTGCATTTTTTTTTGCATTTCTTGCATTTCTTTCAATTCTAGGCTAAACACTGATAAATCCTGACCAAAGGCTGTGTTTCAGGGACGAATGTAAAGTCCAAGTGGAAAAGTTTCCAGCTGCATCGTTTAAAAAGTTTGCTTCAGAGAAGGATGCCTGGGCTTTTTTTCGAGGAGAGCAGTTGTCTGCAGCTCCTACAGTCGACTCAGGTTTGAGGTTTAACTTCACTGTTTGAACCAGTTTAAGGACACTTTTACAATGTTTTGGTCATTCTTTGACTTTGAGGACTTAGATGTTCACATGTTATTTATTATAATGAAGTGGTGTGTTCTCCCTCAGCGTCTCAGAGCTCCTCTCAGAGCTCCTCTCAGAGCTCCTCTCAGAGCTCCTCTCAGAGCAGCTCCAGTCTGGCTCTTCTCCCCAAACGGGGCCCGGAGCCCCTGCAGTACATCGCTCTGGGGCCGAAGAGGAGCCGCTCTGACGAAGACGAGACACCGACCAAACGCCTCAAACAGGAGACGCCTGCACAGAGCTCTGACGGCTTCACCTACATGGGTAAGACTCCTCCTTGTGCTTGTGGAGAACTGACTCCAGTGAATGTCTGTCAGAGTTAACCCTGTGCAGCAGTTGGATTCTTATGAGATTTTCTGGTTCACAAATCTGTCAGCTCTGACAGCTCTGCTTCAGGTTCTGTTTAAACGAGACCATGCAGCAGTAAAGAATTCCTTCCTCTGTGTTTGTGAAGGGGACAGTGTGGTGGTCTACACCGACGGCTGCTGCGCTCGGAACGGAAAGAGTTCGGCTCGAGCCGGGATCGGAGTTTACTGGGGCCCACACCATCCTCTGTGAGAACTCCACAGTCACACATAACACCTTTTATAAAAGACTTGATGCAGAGGAGACATGTATAACTCTGAGGCAACTTGAAAAATGGCTAAAACATTATTTTGAAGTATTTTCGTTCACTAAATCATACCATAAGGCTTCTTGAATATACGAGTAATTAAAAAATAACAAAGATCTGTCCTCGTGATGTTGGGCTGTGACTAAACCGTGGTTTTATCAGAAACGTGGCAGAGCGACTGGAGGGACGACAGACGAACCAAAGAGCAGAGATACAGGTGAGGAACACACTGAGCACCTGTTTGGTTTTATAGTTTATGAAGTCCTGACTTGTGTCCTCTGTGTCCTCCCTGTGTCTTTACTTTGTCCTCTGTGTGTCCTCTCTGTGTCTTCTCTGTGTCTTCACTGTCTTTTCTCTGTCTCCTCTCTGTGTCCTATCCGTGTCCTCTGTGTCTCCTCTCTGTCTCCTCTCTGTGTCTTCTCTGTCTCCTCTTTGTCTCCTCTGTGTCCTCTCTGTGTCTCCTCTCCGTGTCCTCTCTGTGTCTCCTCTCCGTGTCCTCTCTGTGTCCTCTCTGTCTCCTCTCTGTGTCCTGTGTGTCCTCTCTGTGTCCTGTGTGTCCTCTCTGTGTCCTGTGTGTCCTCTCCGTGTCCTGTGTGTCCTCTCCGTGTCCTGTGTGTCCTATCCGTGTCCTCTGTGTGTCCTCTCTGTGTCTTCACTGTCTTTTCTCTGTCTCCTCTCTGTGTCCTCTCTGTCTCCTCTGTGTCTTCTCCGTCTCCTCTGTGTCCTCTCTGTCTCCTCTGTGTCCTCTCTGTCTCCTCTGTGTCCTCTCTGTCTCCTCTGTGTCCTTTCTGTCTCCTCTGTCTCCTCTCCGTGTCCTCTGTGTCTCCTCTCCGTGTCCTCTGTGTCTCCTCTCCGTGTCCTCTGTGTCTCCTCTCTGTCTCCTCTCTGTCTCCTCTCTGTGTCCTCTGTGTGTCTTCTGTGTGTCCTCTCTGTGTCCTCTCCGTGTCTCCTCTGTGTCCTCTCTGTCTCCTCTCCGTGTCCTCTTCGTGTCCTCTCCCTGTCCTCTCTGTCTCCTCTCTGTGTCCTCTCCGTGTCCTCTCTGTCTCCTCTCCGTGTCCTCTCTGTCTCCTCTCCGTGTCCTCTGTGTCTCCTCTCTGTGTCTTCTCTGTCTCCTCTCTGTGTCTTCTCTGTGTCTTCTCTGTCTCCTCTCCGTGTCCTCTGTGTCCTCTCTGTGTCTCCTCTCCGTGTCCTTTCTGTGTCCTTTCTGTGTCCTTTCTGTGTCCTCTCTGTGTCCTCTCTGTCTCCTCTCTGTGTCCTCTGTGTTCTCTGTATCCTTTCTGTCTTCTCTCTGTCTTCTCTCTGTCTTCTCTCTGTCTCCTCTCTGTGTCTCCTCTCTGTGTCCTCTTTGTGTCTCCTCTCTGTCTCCTCTCTGTCTCCTCTGTCTCCTCTCCGTGTCCTCTGTGTCCTCTCCGTGTCTCCTCTGTCTCCTCTCCGTGTCCTCTGTGTCTCCTCTCTGTGTCCTCTGTCTCCTCTCTGTGTGTCCTCTCTGTCTCCCCTCCGTGTCCTCTGTGTCTCCTCTCTGTCTCTTCTCTGTCTCCTCTGTGTCCTCTCTGTGTCCTCTGTGTCTCCTCTCTGTGTCCTCTGTGTCCTCTGTCTCCTCTCCGTCTCCTCTCCGTCTCCTCTCCGTCTCCTCTCTGTCTCCTCTCTGTGTCCTCTCTGTGTCTCCTCTCTGTGTCTCCTCTCCGTGTCCTCTCTGTGTCTCCTCTCTGTCTCCTCTTTGTGTCCTGTGTGTCCTCTCCGTGTCTCCTCTCTGTGTCTCCTCTCTGTGTCTCCTCTCTGTGTCTCCTCTTTGTCTCCTCTCTGTGTCCTCTTCGTGTCCTCTCTGTCTCCTCTCCGTCTCCTCTCCGTGTCCTCTGTGTCCTCTCCGTGTCCTCTGTGTCTCCTCTCTGTGTCTCCTCTCTGTCTCCTCTCCGTGTCCTCTGTGTCTTCTCCGTGTGTCCTCTCTGTGTCCTCTCCGTGTGTCCTCTCCGTGTCTCCTCTCCGTGTCCTCTCCGTGTCTCCTCTCTGTCTCCTCTATGTCTCCTCTGTGTCCTCTCTTTGTCTCCTCTCTGTGTCCTCTTCGTGTCCTCTGTCTCCTCTCCGTGTCCTCTCTGTGTCTCCTCTCTGTGTCTCCTCTCCGTGTCCTCTGTGTCTCCTCTCTGTGTCTCCTCTCTGTCTCCTCTTCGTGTCCTCTGTGTCTTCTCCGTGTGTCCTCTCTGTGTCCTCTCCGTGTGTCCTCTCCGTGTCTCCTCTCCGTGTGTCCTCTCTGTGTCTCCTCTCTGTCTCCTCTCTGTGTCCTCTGTGTCTCCTCTCTGTGTCCTCTGTGTCTCCTCTCCGTGTCCTCTGTCTCCTCTCTGTGTGTCCTCTCTGTCTCCTCTCTGTGTCTCCTCTCTGTCTCCTCTCCATGTCCTCTGTCTCCTCTCTGTGTGTCCTCTCTGTCTCCCCTCCGTGTCCTCTGTGTCTCTCCTCTGTGTCTCCTCTCTGTGTCTCCTCTGTGTCTCCTCTGTGTCCTCTGTGTCTCCTCTCCGTGTCCTCTGTCTCCTCTCCGTGTCCTCTCTGTGTCTCCTCTCTGTGTCTCCTCTGTGTCCTCTGTGTCTCCTCTCCGTGTCCTCTGTCTCCTCTCCGTGTCCTCTCTGTGTCTCCTCTCTGTGTCTCCTCTGTGTCTCCTCTGTGTCCTCTGTGTCTCCTCTCCGTGTCCTCTGTCTCCTCTCCGTGTCCTCTCTGTGTCTCCTCTCTGTGTCTCCTCTCTGTGTCTCCTCTCTCTGTCTCCTCTCCGTGTCCTCTCTGTGTCCTCTGTGTCCTTTCTGTCTTCTCTCTGTCTCCTCTCTGTGTCTCCTCTCTGTGTCCTCTTTGTGTCTCCTCTCTGTCTCCTCTCTGTCTCCTCTCTGTCTCTTCTCCGTGTCCTCTCCGTGTCCTCTGTGTCCTCTCCGTGTCCTCTGTGTCTCCTCTCTGTCTCCTCTCTCTGTCTCCTCTCCGTGTCCTCTGTGTCCTCTGTGTCCTCTGTCTCCTCTCTGTGTGTCCTCTCTGTCTCCCCTCCGTGTCCTCTGTGTCTCCTCTCTGTGTCCTCTGTCTCCTCTCCGTGTCCTCTCTGTCTCTTCTCTGTGTCTTCTCTGTCTCCTCTGTGTCCTCTCTGTGTCTCCTCTCTGTGTCCTCTCTGTCTCCTCTGTGTCCTCTGTGTCTCCTCTCCGTGTCCTCTCTGTCTCCTCTCTGTGTCTCCTCTCTTTGTCTCCTCTCTGTGTCCTCTTCGTGTCCTCTGTGTGTCCTCTCTGTGTCTCCTCTCCGTGTCCTCTCCGTGTCTCCTCTCTGTCTCCTCTCTGTGTCCTCTTCGTGTCCTCTTCCTGTCCTCTGTCTCCTCTCCATCTCCTCTCTGTGTCTCCTCTCTGTCTCCTCTGTGTCCTCTTCGTGTCCTCTCCGTGTCTTCTCTCTGTGTCCTCTCCGTGTCCTCTTCGTGTCCTCTCTGTCTCCTCTCTGTCTCCTCTCTGTGTCCTCTCCGTGTCCTCTCTGTGTCCTCTCTGTCTCCTCTCTGTGTCCTCTGTCTCCTCTCCGTGTCCTCTCTGTCTCTTCTCTGTGTCTTCTCTGTCTCCTCTGTGTCCTCTCTGTGTCTCCTCTCTCTGTCTCCTCTCTGTCTCCTCTCCGTGTCCTCTCTGTGTCCTCTGTGTCCTTTCTGTCTTCTCTCTGTCTCCTCTCTGTGTCTCCTCTCTGTGTCCTCTTTGTGTCTCCTCTCTGTCTCCTCTCTGTCTCTTCTCTGTCTCTTCTCCGTGTCCTCTCCGTGTCCTCTGTCTCCTCTCCGTGTCCTCTGTGTCCTCTCCGTGTCCTCTGTGTCTCCTCTCTGTCTCCTCTCTGTGTCTCCTCTCTGTCTCCTCTTCGTGTCCTCTGTGTCCTCTGTCTCCTCTCTGTGTGTCCTCTCTGTCTCCCCTCCGTGTCCTCTGTGTCTCCTCTCTGTGTCCTCTGTCTCCTCTCCGTGTCCTCTCTGTCTCTTCTCTGTGTCTTCTCTGTCTCCTCTGTGTCCTCTCTGTGTCCTCTCTGTGTCCTCTCTGTCTCCTCTGTGTCCTCTGTGTCTCCTCTCCGTGTCCTCTCTGTCTCCTCTCTGTGTCTCCTCTCTGTGTCTCCTCTCTGTGTCCTCTCCGTGTCCTCTGTGTGTCCTCTCTGTGTCTCCTCTCTGTGTCCTCTTTGTCTCCTCTCCGTGTCCTCTCCGTGTCTCCTCTCTGTCTCCTCTCTGTGTCCTCTTCGTGTACTCTTCCTGTCCTCTGTCTCCTCTCCATCTCCTCTCTGTGTCTCCTCTCTGTCTCCTGTGTCCTCTTCGTGTCCTCTTCGTGTCCTCTCTGTGTCCTCTCTGTGTCCTCTCTGTGTCCTCTCTGTGTCCTCTCTGTCTCCTCTGTGTCTCCTCTCCGTGTCTTCTCTCTGTGTCCTCTCCCTGTCCTCTCTGTCTCCTCTCTGTCTCCTCTCTGTGTCTTCTCCGTGTCCTCTGTGTCCTCTCCGTGTGTCCTCTCTGTGTCCTCTTCGTGTCCTTTCCCTGTCCTCTCTGTCTCCTCTCTGTCTCCTCTCCGTGTCCTCTGTGTCCTCTCCGTGTCCTCTCTGTCTCCTCTCTGTATGTCCTCTTCGTGTCCTTTCCCTGTCCTCTCTGTCTCCTCTCTGTCTCCTCTCTGTGTCTCCTCTCCGTGTCCTCTGTCTCCTCTCCGTGTCCTCTGTCTCCTCTCCGTGTCCTCTGTGTGTCCTCTCCGTCTCCTCTGTCTCCTCTCTGTGTCCTCTGTCTCCTCTCTGTGTCCTCTCCGTGTCCTCTGTCTTCTCTCCGTGTCCTCTGTCTCCTCTCCGTGTCCTCTGTGTCCTCTCTGTGGTTCAGGCGGCCTGCAGAGCTCTGGAGCTGGCCAAAGAGAACCACATTGAGAAGCTGGTGTTGTACACAGACAGCAAGTTCACCATCAACGGTAAAGATCCAGAGACACCACTTAACACTACTTAACACTACTTAACACTACACGAGCTGTGCTTCTTTATGAGATTAATATCATATTTGAACATAAGTTTTCAAATCAATCAAATTTTATTTATATAGCGCCTTACAACAGCCAAAAGCGCTTTCCAAAAAAATATTAAATGACATCTTGATTAACATAAAAAAAAAAAAAACACTCAGTACCGTGATGCTTCGGAGGTGCACAGGGAGACCATTCCACAGTTTTGGTCCTTGAACACTTAATGACGGCCTGCAAACTTTTTACACCTGAATGTAGGAGTCACCAGAGAAATGTGATCAGAGGAGCGGAGTGTTTAGATGTATCAGAGAGAAGATGATGACTGATGTATTTAGTCCAGTGTAGAGGGCGTTAAGTAGTCGATCCTCGAACTGATGAAGCATGAATTGCTTTTTCGAGGTCGGCTCTGGACAAAAAATGTTTAACCTTACTAAGAAGTCTTAACTGGTAAAAACCTGCCTTCACTACTGCACCAATCTGTTTATCAAACTTCAGGTTTTTGTCCAAAATAACACCCAGGTTACGCACAGACGGAGCAAACTGAGGTGTCATGGGGCCAAAGCTAAAAACACTGTTGGATGAATCCGGGCTGAATAGGATGTACTCAGTCTTTTCCTCGTTTAAATGAAGGAAATTCTGGGAAAGCCACTGTTTGATGTCCTGAAGACAATTCTGGAGAGGATCCAGTGCCGAACGATTACTTCTCTACACTACTAATCACAGGAAGGTAGATCTGGAGGTCATCGGCATAGAAATGAAAAAGAACATTGTGTCTGGAGATGAGTTGACCAAGTGGCAGCATGTAGAGTGAAAATAAAATGGGACCGAGAATGGAACCCTGTGGCACTTCAGATGACAGGGGCAACTGAGGAGGAAAAGTCATTGAGCATTACTGAGAAGGTTCTATTAGTGAGGTATGAGGAGAACCAATTCAGCACCGCTTTCTGCAAACCAGCAACATGATGAAGACAAGAGATGAGCATGATCCACAATGTCAAATGCAGCGGTAAGGTCCAGTAAAACCAGAACCATAGAACTTTTTCTGTCCAGTGCTTCAAGAATGTCCTTATGCACCCTCAGTAACCCAGATTCAGTGTCTGGTCCTGAAACCCGACTGGAATGTATCACAAATGCTGTGCAATTGCAGATGAGCCTGGAGCTGGGCGTAAACAAACTTCTGCATCAGCTTTGACAGAAATGATAGATGAAGTTTGATAGTATGGAGGGGTCTAGGTTGGGTTTCTCAAGCAACGGTCTAATAATGGCATGTTTGAGAACGGTACCCAAAATAAGACAGCTGTTTATGAAGGAGACAAGGCAGGGACCAATGATGTCAACAGTGTTAACTTCATGTGCGAGAGAATGTGTTATCGTGAGAGTCTGCGAGACAAGGGTGTGTACTCTGTTTGGCGGGAAGAATAAAGTGGTCCTTGAGCAGAACTGTGTTGTGTTGGTGGCTATTTTTTCAAACAGCCTCCTTCAGAATCCAGGAACAGCGTCTAAAGGGCAGGTGGTAGGCTTCAGCTCGAGGACAGCTGCTCATGAACTCCTACATGTCCTCACTTCGTCTCTGTCCTGCTCCGGTTTAACGCAGAGGAGACAGAGACTAAAACCAGGAACAAACACTAGAGCAACATTTATTATTCCTTCTTGTTGAATGTGACGTTTATTCCAAAAATAAGACGGGCTTTATTTGAGAAAACTTTATTTGTTTCTCTTTGAGTCTCATTTTGTCTCGAGTGTCGTCCAATCCAGCAGCCTGCAGTCAGATCTGTCTTGTCTTCAGGTGTGACGACGTGGGTCAAGAGCTGGAAGCTGAACGGATGGAGGCTGAAGTCTGGAGGAAATGTCACCAACAAAGACGACTTCATGAAACTGGACCAACTCAACTCAGAGCTGCAGGTCACATGGGTACGGACTTAACCAGGACTAAAGCAGGACTTAACCAGGACTAAAGCAGGACTTAACCAGGACTTAACCAGGACTAAAGCAGGACTTAACCAGGACTAAAGCAGGACTTAACCAGGACTTAACCAGGACTTAACCAGGACTTAACCAGGACTAATCCAGGACTTAATCAGGACTAAAGCGGGACTTAACCAGGACTAAAGCGGGACTTAACCAGAACTAAAGCGGGACTAAAGCGGGACTTAACCAGGACTAAAGCGGGACTTAACCAGGACTAAAGCAGGACTTAACCAGGACTAAAGCAGGACTTAACCAGGACTTAACCAGGACTTAACCGGGACTAAAGCGGGACTAAAGCGGGACTAAAGCGGGTCTAAAGCGGGTCTAAAGCGGGACTAAAGCGGGACTAAAGCGGGACTAAAGCGGGACTAAAGCGGGACTAAAGCGGGACTAAAGCGGGACTTAACCGGGACTTAACCGGGACTAAAGCGGGACTAAAGCGGGACTAAAGCGGGACTAAAGCGGGACTAAAGCGGGTCTAAAGCGGGTCTAAAGCGGGTCTAAAGCGGGACTAAAGCGGGACTAAAGCGGGACTTTAATACTGTATTATGGTAATGAGCTCATGCAAGTAACCTGTGGCTCCACCCCTTTTTAGCTGCACATACCTGGCCATGCTGGTTACCATGGAAACGAGGAGGCGGACCGACTGTCCAGAGAAGGAGCCTCTAAAGCTCCGCAGCAGAGCGACGACTTGGACTGAAGTCTGCTCTGTGCGTCCTCTGTTCGTCTGCTTTTAACTGTTCTTCTGATTTACATAAAGCTCTGTGTTCTACTGACTTTGTGGTTTTACTTGGACTTGGACAGGTTTTAGATGGATTTGAACTTTTCCCATGTAAGTGCTAATGTTTTCCAGCAGGGGGCGCTCCGGTCGAATACATCAGATAAAGACGTGTTTTTCCTCCAAATACACGTTCAATCTGTCGTTTTATTACTGTTTATTAGAATCACTCAAGTTTACAAATCCTTTTTTTTACTTTTTTTCTTTTTTAAACCATATTTTAAAAGTATTTAAGCCAAAGTTAGTGACTTACGGAAATGGATCTGGCACCAGAATTAAATAGTTTTAAATGTTTATTTTAGTTTAAGTTTATTGTAAGATAAAGATGTTAAAGATAAACTCTGGGGAAAGTTGGGACTGATTCTACAGAAGATTATTTCACGAGCCAAGTTGAACAGGTCAGGGTCTAGTCACTGTGACCTCCCTGTGGAGCCAGGGGCGTTCAGTCTGAGGGGTCAAAGTTCATCCCTCCTCCTCAAACCTACACTGGTAAATTCAACCAGACCATAATATACTAAATCACTGCTCCTTCTCCAAACTATTACGTGCTGTTTTAGTTGGATCTAAACAGGTTTTTGTTGGATCTAAAGAGGTTTTAGTTGGATCTAAACAGGTTTTAGAGTTAAGTTTCTTTTCAGTCTGTAGAGAGACAGAGTTGTGTCGTTGCTCGAGGCGTTCAATGTTAGAGGTCAGAGGTTGTCCTCAGACCAGAGCCGGAGGAAACAGACTGAGACAGACAAGAGCCGAGGCCCGGGTTTGAGCTGCACCACGAGGTCAAAGCTCTGACGCCGTGTGGAGGAGGACTGCACAGCTCAGGGCTTTACTGAGATCGAGAAGAACATGTGCCTCTGGAGTCTGAGAGGAGGAGTCTGAGAGGAGGGTCAGGAGGAGGAGTCTGAGAGGAGGAGTCTGAGAGGAGGGTCAGGAGGAGGAGTCTGAGAGGAGGAGTCTGAGAGGAGGGTCAGGAGGAGTCTGAGAGGAGGAGTCTGAGAGGAGGGTCAGGAGGAGTCTGAGAGGAGGAGTCTGAGAGGAGGGTCAGGAGGAGTCTGAGAGGAGGAGTCTGAGAGGAGGGTCAGGAGGAGTCTGAGAGGAGGAGTCTGAGAGGAGGGTCAGGAGGAGGAGTCTGAGGAGGAGTCTGAGAGGAGGGTCAGGAGGAGTCTGAGAGGAGGAGTCTGAGAGGAGGGTCAGGAGGAGTCTGAGAGGAGGAGTCTGAGAGGAGGGTCAGGAGGAGGAGTCTGAGGAGGAGTCTGAGAGGAGGGTCAGGAGGAGGAGTCTGAGAGGAGGGTCAGGAGGAGTCTGAGAGGAGGGTCAGGAGGAGGAGTCTGAGAGGAGGGTCAGGAGGAGGAGTCTGAGAGGAGGAGTCTGAGAGGAGGGTCAGGAGGAGGAGTCTGAGAGGAGGGTCAGGAGGAGGAGTCTGAGAGGAGGGTCAGGAGGAGGAGTCTGAGAAGAGGAGTCTGAGAGGAGGGTCAGGAGGAGTCTGAGAGGAGGGTCAGGAGGAGGGGTCTGAGAGGAGGAGTCTGAGAGGAGGGTCAGGAGGAGGAGTCTGAGAGGAGGGTCAGGAGGAGGAGTCTGAGAGGAGGGTCAGGAGGAGTCTGAGAGGAGGGTCAGGAGGAGGAGTCTGAGAGGAGGAGTCTGAGAGGAGGGTCAGGAGGAGTCTGAGGAGGGTCAGGAGGAGTCTGAGAGGAGGAGTCTGAGAGGAGGGTCAGGAGGAGTCTGAGAGGAGGAGTCTGAGAGGAGGGTCAGGAGGAGGAGTCTGAGAGGAGGGTCAGGAGGAGTCTGAGGAGGGTCAGGAGGAGTCTGAGAGGAGGGTCAGGAGGAGTCTGAGGAGGGTCAGGAGGAGTCTGAGAGGAGGGTCAGGAGGAGGAGTCTGAGAGGAGGGTCAGGAGGAGTCTGAGGAGGGTCAGGAGGAGTCTGAGAGGAGGGTCAGGAGGAGTCTGAGGAGGGTCAGGAGGAGTCTGAGAGGAGGGTCAGGAGGAGGAGTCTGAGGAGGAGTCTGAGAGGAGGGTCAGGAGGAGGAGTCTGAGAGGAGGAGTCTGAGGAGGGTCAGGAGGAGTCTGAGAGGAGGGTCAGGAGGAGGAGTCTGAGAGGAGGAGTCTGAGAGGAGGGTCAGGAGGAGGAGTCTGACAGGAGGAGTCTGAGAGGAGGGTCAGGAGGAGTCTGAGGAGGTTCAGGAGGAGTCTGAGAGGAGGAGTCTGAGAGGAGGGTCAGGAGGAGTCTGAGGAGGGTCAGGAGGAGTCTGAGAGGAGGGTCAGGAGGAGGAGTCTGAGAGGAGGGTCAGGAGGAGGAGTCTGAGAGGAGGGTCAGGAGGAGGAGTCTGAGAGGAGGAGTCTGAGAGGAGGGTCAGGAGGAGTCTGAGAGAAGGAGTCTGAGAGGTGGGTCAGGAGGAGTCTGAGAGGTGGAGTCTGAGAGGTGGGTCAGGAGGAGTCTGAGAGGTGGAGTCTGAGAGGTGGAGTCTGAGAGGTGGGTCAGGAGGAGTCTGAGAGGTGGGTCAGGAGGAGTCTGAGAGGTGGAGTCTGAGAGGTGGGTCAGGAGGAGTCTGAGGAGGGTCAGGAGGAGGAGTCTGAGAGGAGGGTCAGGAGGAGGAGTCTGAGAGGAGGGTCAGGAGGAGGAGTCTGAGAGGTGGAGTCTGAGAGGTGGGTCAGGAGGAGTCTGAGAGGTGGAGTCTGAGAGGTGGGTCAGGAGGAGTCTGAGAGGTGGAGTCTGAGAGGTGGGTCAGGAGGAGTCTGAGAGGTGGAGTCTGAGAGGTGGGTCAGGAGGAGTCTGAGGAGGGTCAGGAGGAGTCTGAGAGGAGTCTGAGAGGAGGGTCAGGAGTTTTCAGGTGGATTTGAACAGGTTTTATATGGATTTGAACAGGTTTTATATGGATTTGGACAGGTTTCAGGTGGACTTGAACAGGTTTCAGGTGGATTTGAACAGGTTTTATATGGATTTGAACAGGTTTCAGGTGGATTTGAACAGGTTTTATATGGATTTGGACAGGTTTCAGGTGGACTTGAACAGGTTTCAGGTGGATTTGAACAGGTTTCAGGTGGACTTGAACAGGTTTTAGGTGGATTTGCACAGGTTTTTGTCAGGTTTGAACAGGTATTAGGTGGATTTGAACAGGTTTCAGGTAGATTTGAACAGGTTTCAGGTAGATTTGAACAGGTTTCAGGTAGATTTGAACAGGTTTCAGGTAGATTTGAACAGGTTTCAGGTGGATTTGAACAGGTTTCAGGTAGATTTGAACAGGTTTCAGGTAGATTTGAACAGGTTTCAGGTAGATTTGAACAGGTTTCAGGTAGATTTGAACCGGTTTTAGGTGGATTTGAACTGGTTTTAGGTGGATTTGCACAGGTTTTTACTGTAAATATTTGACTAAAGTTAATTTTCAGAATTCTCCATAAATTCTTAAATGACCTGTGTCTCTGTGGATTTCTTTGTTTGAGGATCAGAGACTATTATGGGATGGATGGAGTCTGTGGTTGCCATGGAAACAGACGCTGGAGGAGAAGACATATGGAGTCAGGTGGTTCCCACGGCGACAGCAGCATCTCTTCACATGACAAATATATCTCAGGAATCTAAAGAATGTAATGTCCAAGACAAGCACGGATCTGTGGAAACACACAGGTTTAAACCTCTCAGGGTCAAAGGGCAGCTCTAAGTCCAACCTGCTCCAGGACCAGGTCTGAGTAAGACCAGAGTGAACCCTGCAGCTGCCGGTTTAGTCCTGGGTTAGACCTAGTTTAGTCCTGGTTTAGACCTGGGTTAGACCTGGTTTAGTCCTGGTTTAGACCTGGTTTAGTCCTGGTTTAGTCCTGGTTTAGTCCTGGTTTAGACCTGGTTTAGACCTGGTTTAGACCTGGTTTAGACCTGGTTTAGTCCTGGTTTAGTCGTGGTTTAGTCCTGGTTTAGTCCTGGGTTAGACCTGGGTTAGACCTGGGTTAGTCCTGGTTTAGTCCTGGTTTAGTCCTGGTTTAGACCTGGTTTAGTCCTGGTTTAGACCTGGTTTAGTCCTTGTTTAGAACTGGTTTAGACCTGGTTTAGACCTGGTTTAGACCTGGTTTAGTCCTGGGTTAGACCTGGTTTAGTCCTGGTTTAGACCTGGTTTAGTCGTGGTTTAGACCTGGTTTAGTCCTGGTTTAGTCCTGGTTTAGTCCTGGGTTAGACCTGGGTTAGACCTGGTTTAGTCCTGGTTTAGTCCTGGTTTAGTCGTGGTTTAGACCTGGTTTAGTCCTGGTTTAGACCTGGTTTAGTCCTTGTTTAGAACTGGTTTAGACCTGGTTTAGACCTGGTTTAGACCTGGTTTAGACCTTGGTGTAGACTCTACTCGTTTTATAAAGTTATAAAAGTTATTCCTTAAATATAGTCAGTGAACTTATATGTCTCTAATAACAGTCATTCATTGAAGGAAGAGTTGTTCATAAAGTTATTTACTGAGTTCTGTCCTGACCTTTGTGACCTCTGAGAGCTGATGTAAATGTGAGAGGATCCAGGTCAAAGGTCAGAGCTGAGAATCTATCGATCTAGAAACAGCAGCTTCAGGCCAAACTCACCTCCCACTCACCAAGACCTGGTCTGGACTGGTCTCAGAGACCAGTCTGTTCTGACTGAGACCAGGACTAGACCAGGACCAAACCAGGTCTAAACCAGGTCTAAACCAGGACTAAACCAGGACTAAACCAGGTCTAAACCAGGACTAAACCAGGAATGAACCAGGTCCAGGTTTATTTTCACCTGAAGGGCTCGTCAGATACAGGTGAATCGTCTCCATGGCAACAGTGGTCTTTAACCTGCCGTAACGAGTCCAAGATGCTGTAATCTGTTTGTCTTCGATTAAAAACATAAACCGAGTTTATAATGTACCTCTGTTTTTGATGAACGTGAACAAAAGGCGCAAGACTCTGACGCATTTACAGACAGAGCAGGGGAATGCACCGTGCGCGTCCCCGCCTGTCTGCGTGCGCGTCCCCGGAAGCACCATCCACAGAAAACAACGGGAATAAAAAACCCATAAGAATAACAACCGCGTCTGAGGTCTCACGTCCGAGCTGAGACCGGAGGCACGTAACCGGGTCTAGGACGGATTTTAGCGCGGCTTTTGGCTCAGTTTGGCTCACGTTTCTCCGTGCGTCAGTGCGTCAGTCTGTCCGTCTGTGCGTGTGTCCGTGCGCCTGTCTCAGCCTAACGCCTCCTTTTCATGAAAAACCATCGCTCGGAACGCGGCTGTAGTGAAGGCATGGCCGCGGAGACAGAGAGCTAGACCCGGACCAGACCCGAACCAGACCCGGACCAGACCCGGACCAGAACTGGACCAGAACTGGATTAGAACCGGATAAAGAACCAAAGAAGAAGAAGGAGAAGCGCCATTTCAGTAGGTTTTCCTCTTTTTCTCCATCACATCATAGTCCTGCTCGAGACCTGGTTTAGTCCTGCTCTAGACCCGGGTTAGACCTGGGTTAGTCCTGGTTTGGTCCTGTTGTCTTAACCAAGACCTAGCTCAGTCCCGGTGTAGTCCTGGTCTAGACCTAGTTTCTGTTGTTGTTTGTTTTACACCTGGATGAATGTTTAGTCCTGGTCCAGACCTGTTCTGAACCAGGTCTAAACCTTGTCTAGTCTTGAGTTAGTCCTGATCTAGTCCTGAATGTGGTATGTTTAGTTCTGGTCTGTACTTCAGTTAGTCCTGACAGAGTCTGGGTTTGGACTTTATTAAACCCTGGGTCTGACTTAGTCTACATTTAGACTTCATTTAATCCCATGTTAGTCCCGATTTAGTCCTGGTTTAGTCCTGGCTTAGTCCTGTTTAGACCTGGTTTAGTCCTGGTTTAGTCCTGGTTTAGACCTGGTTTAGTCCTGGTTTAGTCCTTGTTTAGTCCTTGTTTAGACCTGGTTTAGACCTGGTTTAGTCCTTGTTTAGACCTGGTTTAAACCTGGTTTAGACCTGGTTTAAACCTGGTTTAGACCTGGTTTAGTCCTTGTTTAGTCCTTGTTTAGACCTGGTTTAGACCTGGTTTAGTCCTTGTTTAGACCTGGTTTAGACCTGGTTTAGACCTAGTTTAGTCCTTGTTTAGACCTGGTTTAAACCTGGTTTAGACCTGGTTTAGTCCTTGTTTAGTCCTTGTTTAGACCTGGTTTAGTCCTTGTTTAAACCTGGTTTAGACCTGGTTTAGTCCTTGTTTAGTCCTTGTTTAGACCTGGTTTAGTCCTTGTTTAGTCCTTGTTTAGACCTGGTTTAGACCTGGTTTAGTCCTTGTTTAAACCTGGTTTAGACCTGGTTTAGTCCTTGTTTAGTCCTTGTTTAGACCTGGTTTAGACCTGGTTTAGTCCTTGTTTAGACCTGGATTAGACCTTGTTTAGACCTGGATTAGACCTGGTTTAGTCCTGGTTTAGATCTGGTTTAGTGCTGGTTTAGACCTGGTTTAGACCTGGTTTAGTCCTGGTTAAGACCTGGTTTAGACCTGCTTTAGACCTGCTTTAGACCTGCTTTAGACCTGCTTTAGACCTGCTTTAGACCTGCTTTAGACCTGCTTTAGTCCTGGTTTAGACCTGGTTTAGTCCTGGTTTAGACCTGGTTTAGACCTGCTTTAGACCTGCTTTAGACCTGCTTTAGACCTGCTTTAGACCTGCTTTAGTCCTGGTTTAGACCTGGTTTAGTCCTGGTTTAGTCCTGCTTTAGACCTGCTTTAGACCTGCTTTAGACCTGCTTTAGACCTGCTTTAGACCTGCTTTAGACCTGCTTTAGACCTGCTTTAGTCCTGGTTTAGACCTGGTTTAGTCCTGGTTTAGACCTGCTTTAGACCTGCTTTAGACCTGCTTTAGACCTGCTTTAGACCTGCTTTAGTCCTGGTTTAGACCTGGTTTAGTCCTGGTTTAGTCCTGCTTTAGACCTGCTTTAGACCTGCTTTAGACCTGCTTTAGACCTGCTTTAGACCTGCTTTAGACCTGCTTTAGACCTGGTTTAGGCCTGGTTTAGTTTAGTTTGTGAATGCACTTGTTCATTTATTTTAAGAATGATTGTTCAGGTGTTTGTACAGATCTAATAATATCCGACTTCTTAAACGCAGACACGTGTCAATGAGACGGAGCTGTTGAGTCAGTCACAAGTGTCCGAGCCTCTGACAGCAGCCTGAGGTCATGTGACCAGACTCTGGTTTAGTCTTTTAGCAGATGTCCTGCATATCTCTGTTTCCTAATGGTTCAGTCACAATAGAACAGAAGTGGCATCTTTTCTCGGGACGTGTTTGTCTGCGAAGGTTCTCAGTCATCCAGGTCATCTTAAAGAAAAGGTTAAAGCAAAAGCATCTGGACTTTTCATCTTGAAAACTGACTCCACATGCTTTTGCTTTAACCTTTTCTTATTAAGACTAAATATCTACCTCTAACTCTGTCTCCAAACTCTGACCTCTGAGTCTGGACCTGGTCTAAGACCGGACTAACTCTGTCTCCAAACTCTGACCTCTGAGTCTGGACCTGGTCTAAGACCGGACTAACTCTGTCTCCAAACTCTGACCTCTGAGTCTGGACCTGGTCTAAGACCGGACTAACTCTGTCTCCTTCAAACTCTGACCTCTGAGTCTGGACCTGGTCTAAGACCGGACTAACTCTGTCTCCTTCAAACTCTGACCTCTGAGTCTGGACCTGGTCTAAGACCTTCATGGACCCGGTTTAGACCCGGTTCAGTCCTGGTTTAGACCTGGTTTAGACCTGGTTCAGTCCTGGTTTAGACCCGGTTTAGTCCTGTTTAGACCTGGTTTAGACCCGGTTTAGTCCTGGTTTAGACCTGGTTTAGACCCGGTTTAGACCTGGTTCAGTCCTGGTTTAGACCTGGTTTAGTCCTGGTTTAGACCTGGTTTAGACCCGGTTTAGTCCTGTTTAGACCCGGTTTAGTCCTGGTTTAGACCTGGTTTAGACCTGGTTTAGTCCTGGTTTAGACCTGGTTTAGACCCGGTTTAGTCCTGTTTAGACCCGGTTTAGTCCTGGTTTAGTCCTGGTTTAGACCTGGTTTAGTCCTGGTTTAGACCTGGTTTAGACCCGGTTTAGTCCTGTTTAGACCCGGTTTAGTCCTGGTTTAGACCTGGTTTAGACCTGGTTTAGTCCCGGTTTAGACCTGGTTTAGACCTGGTTTAGTCCTGTTTAGACCCGGTTTAGTCCTGGTTTAGTCCTGTTTAGACCGGGTTTAGACCTGGTTTAGTCCCGGTTTAGACCTGGTTTAGACCTGGTTTAGTCCTGGTTTAGACCTGGTTTAGTCCCGGTTTAGACCTGGTTTAGACCTGGTTTAGTCCCGGTTTAGACCTGGTTTAGACCTGGTTTAGTCCTGGTTTAGACCTGGTTTAGACCTGGTTTAGTCCTGGTTTAGACCTGGTTTAGACCCGGTTTAGTCCTGTTTAGACCCGGTTTAGTCCTGGTTTAGACCTGGTTTAACCCAGGTTGTGTTGACCTTCTTGTGGTTACAGATGCTGGAGAAGGACTGGCTCTGAGCTCGGTTCTCGTCACAGGTTTATATTTTTAAACGATACGTAACAGTCTTTATGTCGATGATCTGTACATTTCCCTCGGCTCTGGAGGCACATCAGATAAACGACTGCATTCTGAGCTTTCCATCGCCTCGTCTCTGCTCAGATCCGTTCAGGTCGGCCCAGCCTGGTTCAGGTCGGCCCAGCCTGGTTCAGGTTGTAGTATTAGGATTTGTGGACCTTTGGGACACTCTTGGTCTCGATGCAGGATGGACTGAAGCCAGACATTGTGACGTAAACCAGGTCTAAACCGGGTCTAAACATGGTTTAAACCAGGTCTAAACCAGGTCTAAACCAGGTCTAAACCAGGTCTAAAGCAGGACTAAACCGGGTCTAAACCAGGTCTAAACCAGGTCTAAACCAGGTCTAAACCAGGTCTAAACCAGGACTAAACCAGGACTAAACCAGGACTGAACCGGGTCTAAACTAGGTCTAAACCAGGTCTAAACCAGGACTGAACCTGGACTAAACCAGGTCTAAACCTGGACTAAACCAGGTCTAAACCTGGACTAAACCAGGACTAAACCTGGACTAAACTAGGTCTAAACCTGGACTAAACCAGGACTAAACCTGGACTAAACTAGGTCTAAACCAGGACTAAGCCAGGACTAAACCAGGACTAAACCAGGACTAAACCAGGACTAAACCAGGACTAAACAAGGTCTAAACTAGGTCTAAACCAGGACTAAACCAGGACTAAACCTGGACTAAACAAGGTCTAAACCAGGTCTAAACCAGGACTAAACTAGGTCTAAACCAGGTCTAAACCAGGTCTAAACCAGGTCTAAACCAGGTCTGACCCAGGACTGAACCAGGACTGAACCAGGTCTAAACCAGGTCTAATCCAGGACTGAACCAGGTCTAAACCGGGTCTAAACCGGGTCTAAACCGGGTCTAAACCAGGACTGAACCAGGACTGAACCAGTTCCTAAAAGTCAACCTCAGAGCGACAGATAAACCCAACAGAGCCAGACCAGGCAGCCTATAGGAACGTCTCTGTATGGTTTCCATGGAGACGCAGTTGGAGCGCGCTCAGTGGAGAGCAGCAGACGCAGTGTTGGAGCGTGCTCAGTAGAGGCCTGAGATGAGCCCCACCGCCGCGTGATGTGGAGCTTAATGAGAGCGAGTTCAGCTCAGGATAAAGGACGGAACAAAAACAGGGCCTAAAGCAGGTCTAAACCAGGACTAAACTAGATCTAAACAAGGTCTCAACCAGCACTAAACCAGCACTAAACCAGGACTAAACCAGGACTAAACAGGTCTAAAATGTTGTATTCTCTCTTGTTTCAGATCATGATTCTAGAGGAGTTTGTCTAAGGCTACCTTTGACCAAAACCTTTTGTTCTCTTGGTCTTCTGCAGATTGTGACTGACAGGTGAGTTTGTCAGATGTGGACGGGTCCGACGTGTCCTCAGGCTGCGTCCACACTACTGTACTTTTCTGTTCAAACACTAAACTGTCTCCAAACAAGCACTGATGTAGAAACAGGGACTCGACCAGGACTAAACCAGAGTTGGCACATCTGAGGATTTGATCCAAAAGTCTGGACCAAACAGCTCAGGTGTGGAGCCTTCAGATCCAGCACAAGACCAGGATCAAACCAGGACTGCAACAGGTTTAATCCCCCTCTATATCCAAGACTGAATGGCTCTAGGACTTAACCAGGACAAAGACCAGTGCTAAAACCAGGACTAATCAAGGTCTCAACTCATGATTCATTACTAGACCAGGAATTAATGCCAACATCTCAGGACTAAACCAGGACTAAACCAGAACTAAACCAGGACTAAAACCAGAGCTGAAACATAGAGCTATGAAAAACCTAAACCAGACATGTCCATAGTCCGGCCCAGGGACCAATCACAACACAACCTTAGACCTTAGCTTTAGAGATAAAAAAAACTAACTTAAATGGTTCCAACAGCAACAGCTTTATACAAACAGGTCCAAAACTGTCAAAAACCTGTTCAAATCCAACTTAAACCTGTTTAAATCCAACTAAAACCTGTTCAAATCCATCTAAAACCTGTTTAAATCCAACTAAAACCTGTTCAAATCCATCTAAAACCTGTTTAAATCCAACTAAAACCTGTTCAAATCCATCTAAAACCTGTTTAAATCCAACTAAAACCTGTTCAAATCCAACTAAAACCTGTTCAAATCCATCTAAAACCTGTTCAAATCCAACTAAAACCTGTTCAAATCCAACTAAAACCTGTTCAAATCCAACTAAAACCTGTTTTGATCCATCTAAAACCTGTTCTGATCCATCTAAAACCTGTTCATATCCAGCTAAAACCTGTTCTGATCCAACTAAAACCTGTTCAAATCCAACTAAAACCTGTTCAAATCCATCTAAAACCTGTTCAAATCCAACTAAAACCTGTTCAAATCCAACTAAAACCTGTTCAAATCCAACTAAACCTGTTTAAATCCAACTAAAACCTGTTTAAATCCAACTAAAAACCCGTTTAAATCCAACTAAACCTGTTCAGATCCAACTAAAACCTGTTCAAATCCAACTAAAACCTGTTCAAATCCATCTAAAACCTGTTCAAATCCAGCTAAAACCTGTTCTGATCCAACTAAAACCTGTTCAAATCCAACTAAAACCTGTTCAAATCCAACTAAAACCTGTTCAAATCCAACTAAAACCTGTTTAAATCCAATTAAAAACCTGTTCTGATCCATCTAAAACCTGTTCTGATCCAACTAAAACCTGTTCAAATCCAACTAAACCTGTTTAAATCCATCTAAAACCTGTTTAAATCCATCTAAAACCTGTTTAAATCCACCTAAACCCTGTTCAAATCCAACTAAAACCTGTTCAAATCCATCAAAACCCTGTTTAAATCCATCTAAAACCTGTTCAAATCCATCTAAAACCTGTTCAAATCCATCTAAAACCTGTTTAAATCCATCTAAAACCTGTTTAAATCCACCTAAACCCTGTTCAAATCCAACCAAAACCTGTTCAAATCCATCAAAACCCTGTTTAAATCCATCTAAAAATTGTTCAAATCCATCTAAAACCTGTTTAAATCCACCTAAACCCTGTTCAAATCCAACTAAAACCTGTTCAAATCCATCAAAACCCTGTTTAAATCCATCTAAAACCTGTTCAAATCCATCAAAACCCTGTTTAAATCCATCTAAAACCTGTTCAAATCCATCAAAACCCTGTTTAAATCCACCTAAACCCTGTTCAAATCCAACTAAAACCTGTTCAAATCCATCTAAAACCTGTTTAAATCCATCTAAACCCTGTTCAAATCCAACTAAAACCTGTTCAAATCCATCAAAACCCTGTTTAAATCCAACTAAAACCTGTTCAAATCCATCAAAACCCTGTTTAAATCCAACTAAAACCTGTTTAAATCCATCTAAAACCTGTACTTGTGGAATTGTAGATCAAATGTGGCCCTCTTTACAAAACGTTTGACCTAAACCATGACTGAAGCAAATCCAAACCAATAAATGTGTTTTTTCTGCAGATGGAGGTGACCTCCGCCGAAAAACGCCATCGAACCAGGTCCAAAGGAGTCAGAGGTAAATCAGAGCCCGTTTGAAGAACATGCTTCTGTTCCTGTCTAAAGTGTGTTTTCTGTTGGTGCAGCTGCAGTGGAGGCTGTGACACAGGAGCTGTTCAGGTAAGACACATGTGCTGCTGCTGGAACAAAGGCAGGGCTGACAGTGGCTCAGTGTCGAGCCCTGTTCCCCACACAAGCTGCACATGTTAGCTTTGTCCTAGCGACCAGTGCGCTGTATCTTCATTCTAAAGACACTTTTATCACACCTCACACGACAAATCCAAACCAATAAGCACTTCTTCCATTGGTTTTCCCAGTATCACAATTTTATAAACTCTGTAAAAGTCTGTTTCTCTTCTCTGCACTAGTGTTTTACTACATACACACTGTTGCTCAGTTGCTGTTAGTCACGTGACTGAGCGAAATAAATCAAAAGAGAAAGCCATCCGACTTCAGTGATAAATGCTGCACTGAGTGACGTGTGTTGTATTATTTCAGTCACTTAAGACTCCAAAACAAAATGGTGTCTTCTTCTTCTTCTTCTTCTTCTTCTTCTTCCGGTGTCTTTATAGTTGTCCCACTCCAGGATGTGATGGAAGTGGTCACGTGAGCGGGAAGTACGCACGACACCGAAGGTACGACTGGACCCGGTCTACACCTGGTTTAGACCTGGTTTAGACCTGGTTTAGACCTGGTTTAGACCTGGTTTAGTCCTGGTTTAGTCCTGGTTTAGTCCTGGTTTAGTCCTGTCTCTTTGTCTGGTTGCTGTGGAGGATGTCACCATGACAACGAAGCTGCAGCCCGTCTCCCGTGGCAACAGCTGGTCTATATGATGTCGCCCCCTCAGCCTCCGTCTCAGCGGCGCCGCCACAGCATTGCCACGGCAATGAGTGTTGGCACGTGGCGTTGCCGCGGGCGACGGCGCCTCCTTTAATTAACGGCAGAGTTTTATTTATAGTAACCATGATTTTATTTCATTCAGTAAAATAACGAGCCAAACAAAGACCGGGTTTAGACCTGGTTTAGACCCGGTTTGGACCCGGGTTAGACCAGGTTTAGACCAGGTTTAGACCAGGTTTAGACCAGGTTTAGACCCGGTTTAAACCCGGTTTAGTCCTGGTTTAGACCTGGTTTAGTCCTGGTTTAGTCCTGGGTTTAGACCCGGTTTAGACACGGTTTAGGCCAGGTTTACACCAGGTTTAGACCTGGGTTAGACCTGGTTTAGACCTGGTTTAAACCTGGTTTAATCCTGGTTTAGTCCTGGGTTTAGACCTGGTTTAGACCTGGTTTAGACCTGGTTTAGACCTGGTTTAATCCTGGTTTAGTCCTGGGTTAGACTATGTTTAGACCTGGTTTAGACCTGGGTTAGACCTGGGTTAGACCTGGTTTAGTCCTGGTTTAGACCTGGTTTAGACCTGGTTTAGACCTGGTTTAGACCTGGTTTAGACCTGGTTTAGACCTGGTTTGATATAATAATTACTTAAATAAATCCCTTGATTCTGTCATGATTTAATTACCTTTAGATTCAAACTGAGGTCACTTTTACACATGAGGAGGAGGAGGAGGAGGAAGAAGGAGCAGATTGTCTAAAGTAGGGCAGAGTGATGTTGTTCGAAGCGACAGACTGATACAGACTGGGGTTTGTGGAGCGCCGCTGCAGCAGGAGCAGAACACGCTGTCCTCAGATGATCTCTGCTGGAGCTATAGACACAGCCGCAGTGCATCATGGGAACTGAATTTAAATGAGCCACAGTCCACTGCTCTGAAGGAAAAGAGGACGGACGGCAGCAGAGACACAGATTTATGTGTTTAATACAGAAACAGACGTTAATACCTTACTTTTACGGTGTTTTTAGATTAGTTGATTAGATTCATTTATTTACAAGGGAACAATGCATTTTTATAAAACACATGAACATCTGTAGTGTCCGATGTTATAATCTAAATCTATAATCAGCCCGTACCTGCCCTTAGGACCTGAAAGAAGAACTAAACCAGGTCTAAACCGGTCTAAACCAGTCTAAACCAGGTCTAAACAGGTCTAAACAGGTCTAAACCAGGTCTAAACCAGGTCTAAACCGGTCTAAACCAGTCTAAACCAGGTCTAAACAGGTCTAAACCAGGTCTAAACCAGGTCTAAACCAGGTCTAAACCAGGTCTAAACCAGGTCTAAACCGGTCTAAACCAGTCTAAACAGGTCTAAACCAGGTCTAAACCAGGTCTAAACCAGGTCTAAACCGGTCTAAACCAGGTCTAAACCAGGTCTAAACCAGGTCTAAACCAGTCTAAACCAGGTCTAAACAGGTCTAAACCAGGTCTAAACCAGGTCTAAACCAGGTCTAAACCAGGTCTAAACCGGTCTAAACCAGTCTAAACCAGGTCTAAACAGGTCTAAACAGGTCTAAACCAGGTCTAAACCAGGTCTAAACCGGTCTAAACCAGTCTAAACCAGGTCTAAACAGGTCTAAACCAGTCTAAACCAGGTCTAAACCAGTCTAAACCAGGTCTAAACCAGGTCTAAACCAGGTCTAAACCAGGTCTAAACCGGTCTAAACCAGTCTAAACCAGGTCTAAACAGGTCTAAACCAGGTCTAAACCAGGTCTAAACCAGGTCTAAACCGGTCTAAACCAGTCTAAACCAGGTCTAAACAGGTCTAAACCAGGTCTAAACAGGTCTAAACCAGTCTAAACCAGGTCTAAACCAGGTCTAAACCGGTCTAAACCAGTCTAAACCAGGTCTAAACAGGTCTAAACCAGTCTAAACCAGGTCTAAACCAGGTCTAAACCAGGTCTAAACAGGTCTAAACCAGTCTAAACCAGGTCTAAACCAGGTCTGTGTTCTGTTGCAGTGTTTACGGTTGTCCTTTGGCCAAAAAGAGAAAAGCTCTGGAGAAACAGCCGCTGGAACCTGCTGCAAAAAGACGCCATTACATCACTTCCTGTCCAGAAGAGGAAGAGGCAGGGCATTACATCACTTCCTGTCCGGAGGAGGAAGAGGAGGAGGAAGAAGATGAAGATTGCGGGTTTGAAAACATACGAATAGAAGAGGATCACAAAGAAGAAGAAGAACGGGTGTTTTCAGACCAGGATGAGGAACAGGAAATGGATGAGGACGAACAGGAAGTGGAGGAGGACGAACAGGAATTGGAGGAGGATGAGCAGGAAGAGAAACTAGACGAGGATGAGGAGGAAGAGGAGGATGAAGAGGATGAGGAAGAGCAGAGCGAGCAGCAGAGTGAGTCTTTAAATCAGAGTTAAAGTGGTCTTGGAGGGGTTGGTGATGAAGTGTGTTCCTCTTCGTGTTGTTCCAGCTGAGAGCCTGTTCAGACCCGGCCCGAGTCTGAAGGAGGACCGTGGCCTGGGCTCAGCTCCGGCCAACGGCAGTGGGGAGGACTACGAGGACTACGACCAGCTGGTGGCCAAGTCCCTGCTGAACCTGGGCAAGATGGCGGACTCTGTCTCAGACTCGTCTCACAGCGAAGACGAGGAAGAGGAGCTGAGGAGGCCCGAGCTGAGCGTGGACCTGGACAGTGACGTGGTCAGAGAAACGGTGAGTCTTTAATCTCTCAAACCTATACTAGGGCTCATTTATATCTATACTTAGAACTTTATCCATCGCCTCCCGTGGTCCTTTCTCCTGCTGATGGGGTTGAGCTCCGTTGTCGGGGGATGAATGTTCCTGGTAGGATCTCCTGAGGCAAACCGGTCTGAACAACAGCTTTTACATCTCCATGATCAGGTCATCAGGGCCCCACACAGGAGACAGGCCTGGGTTTAGGGCTCTGGAGAAGGCCTTCAGCTGAGGGCGGTTCACGGCCGAGTGTGAAGGCGCTGAGGCCATGGTTCTTGTGGAGTTTAGAAGAGTCCTGCCTCAGAAGGATCAGGGTTCAGACGGACGGAGGGGCAGGAGAAGCGGCAGCAGGACGTGATTGGTCCGGTTTCTCTTTCTGCAGGTGGACTCTCTGAAGCTGCTGGCTCAGGGGCACGGAGCCATGATGGCGGATGATGGTTTCCCAGAATGCAGTGCGGTGGAGGTGAACGGCAGGGGCCCGGGAAACGGGGCGGTGTGTCTGAGCAGTCTGGAGTGTCTGAGGAACCAGTGCTACGACCTGGCCCAAAAACTGAGCCATACTCCACCGATCCACCTCCAGAACCACCTCCAGAACCATCAGAACCTCCACCAGAACCAGCTCCAGAACCTCCAGAGCCAAGGACTCAACCAGGGCCAGAACCTGGGCCAGAACAACTCCATGCACCTCAACAGGTAAGAACAGGATTTAGAAGGATTTTAATACGTTTTAGACAGTTTTGAACATGTTATTACTTTTCTGATCCTTGTATCTGTTGCAGGTTCGAGAGCTGTCCCGACAACGTTCCGGACGGCGTTCCAGAGCGGACGTACTCGGACATGGTGACTCTTCTGGATGAGCCGATGAGTCCCGGCGGCTACAGTCACGAACCGGACGAGGACACGACCTCTGTGACCTCGGAGCGCTCTGACGACACCTTCGACATGGCCAAAGGGAACCTGACGCTGCTGGAGAAGGCCATCGCTCTGGAGTCTCAGAGAAACATGGTCCTGAAGGACCGAGCGGCTCCGGAGCGACGCCACAAGATCCACAGCGACGCCAGCAGGAGGTCGTACTTCATTAAAGGTGACCAGAACCGGTTTTAGATGGATCAGAACAGGTTTTAGTTGGATTTGAACAGGTTTTAGGTGAATCAGAACAGGTTTTACTTGGATTTGAACAGGTTTAAGGTGAATCAGAACTGGTTTTAGTTGGATTTGAACAGGTTTTAGGTGAATCAGAACAGATTTTAGCTGGATTTGAACAGGTTTTAGTTGGATTTGAACAGGTTTTAGGTGGATCAGAACAGGTTTTAAGTGGATCAGAACAGGTTTTAGGTGAATCAGAACAGATTTTAGCTGGATTTGAACAGGTTTTAGGTGAATCAGAACAGGTTTTAGTTGGATTTGAACAGGTTTTAGGTGAATCAGAACAGGTTTTAGCTGGATTTGAACAGGTTTTAGGTGAATCAGAACAGATTTTAGCTGGATTTGAACAGGTTTTAGTTGGATTTGAACAGGTTTTAGGTGAATCAGAACAGGTTTTAGATGGATCAGAACAGGTTTTAGTTGGATTTGAACAGGTTTTAGGTGAATCAGAACAGGTTTTAGCTGGATTTGAACAGGTTTTAGGTGGATCAGAACAGGTTTTAAGTGGATCAGAACAGGTTTTGGGTGAATCAGAACAGGTTTTAGTTGGATCAGAACAGGTTTTAAGTGGATCAGAACAGGTTTTAGGTGAATCAGAACAGGTTTTAGGTGAATCAGAACAGGTTTTAGGTGAATCAGAACAGGTTTTAGGTGAATCAGAACAGGTTTTAGGTGAATCAGAACAGGTTTTAGCTGGATTTGAACAGGTTTTAGGTGCATCAGAACAGGTTTTAGCTGGATTTGAACAGGTTTTAGATGGAGCAGAACAGGTTTTAGTTGGATTTGAACAGGTTTTAGGTGAATCAGAACAGGTTTTAGCTGGATTTGAACAGGTTTTAGTTGGATTTGAACAGGTTTTAGGTGAATCGGAACAGGTTTTAGGTGAATCAGAACAGGTTTTAGGTGAATCAGAACAGGTTTTAGCTGGATTTGAACAGGTTTTAGGTGAATCGGAACAGGTTTAAGCTGGATTTGAACAGGTTTTAGCTGGATTTGAACAGGTTTTAGGTGAATCGGAACAGGTTTAAGCTGGATTTGAACAGGTTTTAGATGGATCAGAACAGGTTTTAGGTGAATCGGAACAGGTTTTAGGTGAATCAGAACAGGTTTTAGGTGGATCAGAACAGGTTTTAGCTGGATTTGAACAGGTTTTAGATGGATCAGAACAGGTTTTAGGTGAATCAGAACAGGTTTTAGATGGATCAGAACAGGTTTTAGTTGAATTTGAACAGGTTTTAGGTGGATCAGAATAGGTTTTAGTTGGATTTGAACAGGTTTTAGTTGGATCAGAACAGGTTTTAGTTGGATTTGAACAGGTTTTAGGTGGATCAGAACAGGTTTTAGGTGGATCAGAACAGGTTTTAGATGGATCAGAACAGGTTTTAGCTGGATGTGAACAGGTTTTAGCTGGATGTGAACAGGTTTTAGCTGGATTTGAACAGGTTTTAGGTGGATCAGAATAGGTTTTAGTTGGATTTGAACAGGTTCTAGGTGGATCAGAACAGGTTTTAGTTGGATTTGAACAGGTTTTAGGTGGATCAGAACAGGTTTTAGATGGATCAGAACAGGTTTTAGTTGGATTTGAACAGGTTCTAGGTGGATCAGAACAGGTTTTAGCTGGATTTGAACAGGTTTTAAAGGTTTTCTCTGTTTGTCCAGACTTGTCTCGAGGGGAGAAGAAGGAGAGTAAGTGTCCGACTCCGGGCTGCGATGGGACGGGTCACGTGACCGGGCTGTACCCTCACCACCGCAGTTTGTCGGGATGTCCTCACAAAGACCGGGTCCCGCCTGAGAGTGAGTCTGTTTACTGCTCCAACGTCCGATAAACCCAACCCAATCCCCAAAATCAGGGTTCCCACGAGTCTGAGAACCCCTCCACCAGGATTCTTTTGTCCCGTTGCACTGTAGAGCCGGGAAAGTGGACAGTTTGATTTGGATTTGAGCAGGTTTTAAAAGTGGGAACCCTGTCTCCTTTCATTAAAAATCACAGCAGTACCATCTTGAGTTGTTTTGGGCGACCTTTAATGTGTGCAAATGTCATCCTCATTCCTCCTTTTCAACATTTGGTTATTGTTTTTATTTATTTTCAGACTTAAGCAGTTCAGTGTTCTTAAATCAACAGGTCCATTTCTCGTTTCTGCATGGGTCTACAGCGTGTTGTGTTTTTTGTTATGTTTAAGGTCAGTTATTGAGTGAGCAGCCTGTAAAACTCTGCAGGGACTAAGTTATCAGCTTCACTGGACTGTCCTCTAACTCAGTCAGAAACAGTTCCTCCTTTTAGCTGCTCCTCTGTCCTGTTCCTTTTCTTTTCCTTCCATTCCTTCGTCCTGTGTCTGTGGTGCATGCCTGGCCTGGTAGTGTCCGTTTAACAGAACCTAACTCCTGTCTGCTCCTCCTAACCTTCCTCTTCTCTGCTGCGTGTGAAGTCCTTGCGATGTATGAGAACGTGTTAAAGTGCCCCACTCCCGGCTGCTCTGGACGCGGCCACGTCAATAGCAACAGGAACTCGCATCGAAGGTGAGTCGCCCACTAACCTCCAACCATCCTCCTCCCACTCTTCTGTCACAAAAACATGTCTGACGATTCTTTTAGAGCAAATATTACCGTCTTCTTTTGTGTCACTGACTTTCCTGACATCCTTGAACCAGCTCCAGAGGCGTATTCTCTGAGAGGTCACATTTAACCTTGTGTCTGTGCTCACACGGCCACAGTTTAGCTCTTTCTCATGTCCTTGTTTCTGATCAATGATTAGGAAACGGCTCATTTTCTGATCTTGGTTTTCAAGACGATAAACAGTTGCCTCGAAAGGACTTGGACCTTGTGTGTAGGGCCAGACCCACACAATGTCTTTTGAACTGGGGACCTTTATCTTACACTTACAAATGTCCCTCTAATGTCCCGTTTGTACAACCTCTAAACACGTCGAGACAGTCCCTGGGGGGTTTGTGGAGAAGCACAGTAAACAGTCCCTGGATGTGGAAACTGCAGACGTCTAGTGGAATGTCGTGTCTTTGAGTAAAAGTACCCACCTTACTGACCTTTGGTGAAAGCAGAAGGTTAGCTCCTTAGACTCGAGCCAGGTCTGAAGAGTCTGTGTCTAATCCGGTCTTGGTTCTGGTCTGTCCTCAGTCTTTCTGGGTGTCCCATCGCTGCAGCAGAGAAAATGGCCAAAGTCCACGAGAAGAGCACTTCCAGCGACAGCAGCAAGACAAGCCAGACCTCAGACCGAGTCCTCAGGTGAGACCAGACCAGGACTGGACCAGGACTGGACCAGGACCAGAACAGGGCCAGAACAGGACTAAACCATGACTGAATGAGGATTAAACATGTTTGAACAAAGACAAACTAAAACAAACCAGGATTAAAAAACAATGAAGCCTGGACTAACACAGGACTAAACCAGGAAAAACCAGTACTTGAACAGGTCCAAAAGAGGACTAACCAGGGTGTAACTCTGGTCTAACTCTGGTCTAACTCTGGTCTAACTCTGGTCTAACCCTAGTCTAACCCCAGTCTTACCCTGGTCTAACTCTGGTCTAACCCCAGGCTAACCTGGTCTAACTCTGGTCTAACCCCGGTCTAACCCTGGTCAGACTCAGGTCTAACCTGGTCTAACCCCAGCCTAACCTGGTGTAACCTGGTGTAACCTGGTCAGACTCAGGTCTAACCTGGTCTAACCCCGGTCTAACCTGGTCTTACCCCAGTCTAACCTGGTCTAACCCCAGTCTAACCTAGTCTAACCTGGTCTAACTCTGGTCTAACTCTGGTCTAACCCAGTCTAACCTGGTCTAACCTGGTCTAACTCTGGTCTAACCCTGGTCAGACTCAAGTCTAACCTGGCCTAACCCCGGTCTAACCTAGTCTAACCTGGTCTAACTCTGGTCTAACTCTGGTCTAACCCAGTCTAACCTGGTCTAACCTAGTCTAACCCCGGTCTAACCCTGGTCAGACTCAAGTCTAACCTGGTCTAACCTGGTCTAACCCAAGTCTAACCCGGTCTAACCTGGTCTAACCTGGTCTAACCCCAGTCTAACCTGGTCTAACTTGGTCTAACCTGGTCTAACCCCGGTCTAACCTGGTCTAACCCCGATCTAACCTGGTCTAACCCCGGTCTAATCTGGTCTAACCCCAATCTAACCTAGTCTAACCTAGTCTAACCTGGTCTAACCTGGTCTAACCCTGGACAGACCCAAGTCTAACATGGTCTAACCCTGGTCTAACCCTTGTCTAACGCCGGTCTAACCTGGTCTAACCTGGTCTAACCCCGGTCTAACCTGGTCTAACATGGCCTAACCCTGGTCTAACCCCGGTCTAACCTGGTCTAACATGGCCTAACCTGGTCAGACCCAAGTCTAACCTGGTCTAACCTGGTCTAACATGGCCTAACCTGGTCAGACCCAAGTCTAACCTGGTCTAACCTGGTCTAACCTGGTCTAACCCGGTCTAACCCGGTCTTTCTCCTCAGACCCATGTGCTTTGTGAAGCAGCTGGAGATCCCTCAGTACGGTTTTAAGAACAACGTCCCGACCACGACGCCTCGCTCGAACCTGGCCAAAGAGCTGGAGAAGTACTCCAAGACCAGCTACGACTACAGCTACGAGGGCCAGCAGGGCTTCGGCCGCAGGGGCCTCCACAAGGGCCCCCGGGAGCCGTCCCCCAAGAACTACGAAGGTAACTGCACACAATGAGAGAGAAAAAGAGTAAAAAAACATCATTTATAACTTTTAACCAAAGAAAATAAATGTCAAACACACTTTTTTCAATGTTTTTCACCTGAGACGTTTCCAGGAAGTGCAGACGACCTACTGAGGTCACATGACTAATTTACAAACATAATCAGACACGTCCTGGTTCTCGCTCTGTCCCCTGCAGTGAAGCGTTACAGCAGGTCCAGTCCCGGGGCCAGTCCGTCCAGCAGCTACGCCCCGAGCAGCAGCAGCAGCGCCAGCTCCACCTGCAGCAAGAGCAGCTTCGACTACAGCCACGACATGGAGGCCGCCCACATGGCAGCCACCGCCATACTCAACCTGTCCACCAGGTGTCGCGCCGAGCACGCACGGCACCAGGGACTGACTCAGGTAAAGACCAGGACCAGGTAAAGACCAGGACTGACTCAGGTAAAGACCAGGACCAGGTAAAGACCAGGACTGGCTCAGTGGAGTCTCGTGTCGACCTAGACCGGCCTCATTCAGATTTGTTTCTTTGAGCGTTCCTCTTGATGCTTGTTTGTCAGAAAAGTGTCTTAATGCTGTGTTGTCCCCCTGTCCCTCAGAGTCCTGTGGGGGACCCCGACGACAGCGGCTCTCTGGACTTGGGGGCCCAGCCGGGGGGTCCCGAGGGCAGTGGGACCATCCTGACCCCCCTTCAGCCCATGTCGCCCCAGCGCCAGGCTCTACACACGTCCCGCTGCTACTCCCTGAACCAGACCGAGACCTGGGACCTGCCCCTGGACTACACCAAGATCAAGGACCACAAGGAGGTGGGGTCCTGGTTTAGTCCTGCTTTAGTCCTGGGTAAGCCCTGGTTCATGTTAGGTTTATGGTCTTCTCCTCAGACGGAGGACATGGACCCGTTTGGGGACCTTATGGACGAGACTCGTTTTTCCAGTGACGTCCTGTCCAGCTCCAAACACAGGTTCACTTCCTGCAAAGAGACCAAGAAGGAGCTGCTCACGTAAGAACCTCCTTAGACCTGGACTTTTACACCCCAGAGTCCCAGAGCACTTCCTGTTTAGACCAAAAACCTGACCAAAACCACGAGATCTCCTCGGGATCCGTGTTTTTGTTTTGTTTTCCTGAACTCTGATGTTGACTGTTTTCTGTCTCAGTTTGTCCAGTTGTCAGATGGCCGATAAATCCCCTCGAAGCCTGATGTCCCCCAACCCGCAGGAGCTCAAGTGAGTGGAGTCCAGTGTGAAAGAACAATCTGAAACTGGTTTTGAGAAGAGAATAAAATACTAAGAGAGCTGCTGAAGTCCTCCTGGTTGATAAGGACGTGCCTTTGTAATATATGTCCTCCTTTCCCCGGTCTCAGGTGTCCCACTCCTGGCTGCGACGGATCGGGACACATCACCGGGAACTACGCCTCCCATCGCAGGTCGGCCATCTTTGTTTGAATCTGATCTGAACTTTGTAAGTCTGGAGTAGACCGGGTTTTAACCAGTCTCTGTGGGTCTCTGCAGTCTGTCCGGATGTCCTCGAGCCAAAAAGAGCGGCATCAAAATCCTCCACAACAAAGAGGACAAGGACGACCAGGAGCCCATCAAGTAAGAACTGAACCAGGTCTAAAGCAGGTCTAAAGCAGGTCTAAAGCAGGTCTAAAGCAGGTCTAAAGCAGGTCTAAAGCAGGTCTAAACCAGGACTAAACCAGGTCTAAACCAGGTCTAAAACAGTCTAAACCAGGACTAAACCAGGTCTAACCCAGGTCTAAACCAGGTCTAAACCAGGTCTAAAACAGTCTAAACCAGGACTAAACCAGGTCTAAACCAGGTCTAAACCAGGTCTTACCCAGGTCTAAACCAGGTCTAAAACAGTCTAAACCAGGTCTAAACCAGGTCTAAACCAGGTCTAAACCAGGTCTAAACCAGGTCTAAACCAGTCTAAACCAGGTCTAAAACAGTCTAAACCAGGTCTAAACCAGGTCTAAACCAGGTCTAAAACAGTCTAAACCAGGTCTAAAACAGTCTAAACCAGGTCTAAAACAGTCTAAACCAGGTCTAAACCAGGACTAAACCAGGTCTAAACCAGGTCTAAACCAGGTCTAAAACAGTCTAAACCAGGTCTAAACCAGGTCTAAAACAGTCTAAACCAGGTCTAAACCAGGACTAAACCAGGTCTAACCCAGGTCTAACCCTCAGGTGTCCGGTGCCGGGCTGTGACGGTCAGGGTCATGTGACGGGGAAGTACGCCTCTCACCGCAGTGCGTCGGGCTGCCCTCTAGCGGCCAAACGGCAGAAGGACAGCTACGTGAACGGCTCTCAGTTCAGCTGGAAGTCCGGGAAAACCGACGGAATGACGTGTCCCACTCCGGGCTGCGATGGGTCCGGACACGTCAGCGGCAGCTTCCTCACGCATCGCAGGTGGGCGGGGCTTTGGGTGGGCGGGGCTTGGGTCCTACGGGTCACCTATAGCAAGGGAATGATTTGGAAAATGTGACAAAGTGTAAATTATCCTTGAAGTCCCTGTCACTGAAATGGCTTGTGTTTGTTGTTTTCTCTGTCGTTGCTCTGTTCGTGCAGTTTGTCCGGTTGTCCTCGAGCCTCGTCTGCCATGAAGAAGTCCAGGATGAGTGGAATGGACATGTTGAGCCTCAAACAGAGAGCCAGCAAAGGTCTGTGCATCCTTTATGTCCCTGTTTATGCACGGACCGCTCGTCTGTTAGTAAATGAGGCCTATACTTTTATTTTTTGTCTCGTTTCAGGAATAGAGAACGACGAGGAGATCAAGCAGCTGGACGAGGAAATCAAAGACCTGAACGAGTCGAACAGTCAGGTGGAGTCAGACATGATCAAACTGAGGACACAGGTCAGACTTTTCTCTTTTTTCCGCTCAGACTCCACCTTTAACCCGTCCTCACTCACCGAATGTTTCCAGATCACGACGATGGAGACGAGCCTGAAGTCCATCGAGGAGGAGAACAAAGTCATCGAGCAACAGAACGACTCTCTGCTCCACGAACTGGCCAACCTCAGTCAGACGCTCATCAACAGCCTGGCCAACATCCAGCTGCCGCAAATGGTAATAAAAAACAACAGATTTAACCAAACACCTTCATAATGTCACCGATAAACAGCCAACATCCAGCTGCTGTCGCTAAACCCCGCCTCCTTTGGTTCACGCCAACAAACACTGGATTAGCTTTATATTCTCAGAATGGCAGCTGTAAGAATCAAAGCCGTGTACATATGTGCCACCAGGCACGTGCAGACATAGACATCAAAGGGGGCTTGAGCACCTGCCCTTTTTATTCCTGGAGAGAAAGTGCCCTTTTTTCTGGGGTGCTTTTTATTTTATTTTATTTTTTTTTAAATAATATATATTCCAGTTTGCGCACAGCTTCCCTGTCAGACAAATATATTTATTGAAGAATAGTATATCTAATAATCAGGTCAGGAGTTCTGAAGCGCTCATTGACCATTCCCCCCTTCCCCACTTGCGCGCAGCGGCGCACATCGGCACACATCAGATACACAGACACACACCTGCAGGCAGCAGCAGCCCCTCCCAGCAGTGTTTTTTTGTCTTGTGCTGAGGTGAGTGGAGCTGGTGATGAACAAAAGATTAAAATACCAGTACCTCGAATAATGCTCGAATTTACTGCTGATTAGCCAGTAAAAACCTAGCAAAACCTGTGTTTTGCTAGCATGCCTCATGAGCTACTAGACTAGAGCTGTGTAAGGGATAATCGCTATACATTATCCTCCTGCTTATTACATGGCTACCTACCAAATAAATAAATAATTTGACACAAAATATTAAAAGGGAGTTTATTGATTTAAACCCGATTGTATTGCTTCCGCTAAAGAAAATAGTACGCTCCGTCTCTACGGTTAGAATGCTGTAAGTCCATAGCAACGCTCTGTTTTTCATGGCAACGATCTGTTATACTCCGCACATTCTACATTGGAGATCAACCAAGCCATGTAATAAAATAAGTTAATAAAATAAGAACGTCCCCAGTTAGTTAATGACTTACATCAAGAGTCTTTTTTACTGAAATTTAGAAATCTAAATTGATGAATCTAGAAGAAATCTACAGATGCAAACAGATAGAGGATAGGCTACACTCTAAAAAATGTAGTAAAACTGCATCTGTACATTAATAAATAAAACTTTAAAAATAAATAAATAAAGTGCCCTTTATTTCACTTGAGCCCCTGCCCCTCAAAATGTCTGTGCACGTCCCTGTGTGCCACACACAATTTAAAATAATGTAAACTTGTTTATGGACGAGGGTTGGAATGTTAATATTTTTGTGAATCTCAGTTTTTGTCCATCTGCTTCTTTGAGTTTATCACGTTATGTTTTTCAGAATTCCATGTTGTGCTTCTTCAGAGTTTTTCATGATTCATTTCTGTTGCAGATGGAATAATAAGCTTTCAGTCACTGCTCCATTTCACACTGCATTTACTAATAACGCATGAGGTAAAAGAACCAGACGAGGTATAAACTGTAGTCGAGCCTCAAAGGTTTGTAGGTGACAGAGGAACTGCGTCTACATTGTCCTTGTGTTGATGTGTTGATGGAGAGCTGCTGGCTTTAGAGACCTTCTGAGAGGCTCGGGATATCTTTTATAAACACGTGCTGGTCTCGTGTTTGTGCCTCTCCAAACAGAAAAGTGCTTCTAAAGAAAACTCCAGCAGGAATCGCTGTTAGAAAACTCTCCCTGGCCTGGAACGGGTTTTCCAGTAGACTCTGGCGCGACAGGGATCTGATTTAGAATCATTTAAAAGCCTGAAAGGCCCCTCACTAAAAGCGCTGCAGTGTGAAAGGAGCAGAGGCAGGAGTTTGTTCTTAGTCTAATAGTTTTCTCTGTGCACCTTCAGAGACGGCTGCCACTGACAGAGCGCTCTTCCACAGTAAGACTTCCTCAGTTCTACTCCTCTCTGCACTGTCCGACCCTTCGACCCTTCCTCTGACCTCTGCCCTCTCCCCTACAGCGCACTTAGATTAAATGCCACAAAAACAGTGAATAGTCAGAAAATAGCTTTGTGAAATCAAAACCAACCGTAATCATTTCTAAATAAACCCAATTACGGCTTGTTAAACTCATGTTATTAATGTTTTCTTCTTTATAAAGCCAATACATCTGTCATTTTACAAAATATGAAGCTGTTCATTTTAAAGGAGGTTTGTTAATACTTAATTTTGTTGAAAAAAAGCCCAGTGAACAAAAATATGAGCATAAGCAGAAATGTAAATAATATGAACAGCAGCGGAGCTAAGGTCGAGCCTTGAGGAACACCTTATGTAAAACCCTATCTCTTTGTTAAGCTTTTAAAATCTCAGCCACGTTAATCCCATCCTGCTGCTTGGACATCTCTCAGGTTCTGTCTCCATCTCCTCAGTCCATCCCTCTCCTGAGTTCTGCATGTCATGTCCTGTTTAGGACGTAGATAAAGAACTAAAACCTGCTTTTTCTGGTGGTATTTCCCTTCTTCCTGCTGCCTGTCCTTTCTTCTAAATGTCCTTGGAGTCCTCTGTCCTTTTACTAATTCTCTGGTTAAACTATAGACTGTTTATGAAGATGGATGCTGTGACCTTTTGAGTAGAATCCAACCAAGAGCCCATGTACACACCAACGTTTTCACTTCGAACTATAAGATTCTGACAAAACCTCAACCTTTAAAACCTGGCTGAGGAGGTGTTTTCTGTTCAGAAAGCCTCTCGCTGCATTGTTCGTAAAGAAAAGACAGTGCTCTCAGTGAGACGTCCATATCCTGTCAGTCCCAGACAGATATTGGCTGAAGACCTCTTCTGTTTGTGAGGGGTTTACATGTTTTCAATCTCGATGACTTCCTGTTCACCACTGAATGTGTTCAGCAGCACGTAACCGTGGTTACGACACAAACAGTATCGACGGCCATGACACTGGCTTTGGAAAAGTCTGATATTCTGTAACACGTGTTAGCTTATATCGTGTTTGACGTTTAAACAAACCCTGAAGCTCTGTTAATGGATGGATCCAAACGTGTTAATGCTGTTAGTTATCCACACACTCTCCTCTGACAGCGCCATCTAGTGTGTTTCTACTGTATATATATTGTTCAGATAAAAGCTCCAGGATGTGGTTCAGAACAAACAGCTGCTCTTCGGTCTCGGTCTGGACCAAACTGGACCACGGCCCGGTTCATTTGTGAAACAGAGTTTGGAGATAGTTCAGACTTTACACCAAATGTAGAAAATCACAGCCAATAAACTCATGAAGAAGAGAGAACAGAAGGAATAAAGGGTCGAGTTTTCTCCATTTTGTATGGCTCTATTTTTATTGCGGCTTTACGACAGAAGCCTCCTGTGAAGCCGTCCGTTTACGAAAGAAAGTTATAGTGATTTTAATAATGTCTTCAACAATGCATTTGAGGTATTCGACACTTTTGGGAACATGTCGACCCTACTCCAGCCTGATGATTGTATTTGTCCAGTTCATCTGTAACATGAGCCTCTGCAGAGACACAGTAGGACGACAGAGAAGGTAGGCCAGGGAAAGTCTGATCGTCCACTTTTAAAAACTTTACTGAACAAATACTGCGTAACACTTTGTGAGTTCTTATTGCTGCCCTTGGTGAGAACGTTCAGGAGAGAAAACTTTTTGCTGCTCTGTCACTTTGTCCATCTTTATATCCAGTCTACAGTTCGCTCCAGTTAACTCTTGTCCTTTTCTTCACGTCGTCTGTGCGCTTCCTTTGGCAGGAGCCGATGAACGAGCAGAACTTCGACACTTACGTGAGTACGCTGACGGACATGTACACGCACCACGACCAGTACCAGAGCCCCGAGAACAAGGCCCTGCTGGAGAACATTAAACAGGCCGTCCAGGGCATCCAGGTGTAGGCCGCCATCACACGCCGCAAAAAGAACTGCACCAGAAACGCCCGAGAGAAGCTCGAGAGGTGGTTTCTGCTGCTGTAGACGACCACTGACGCAATAAGGCTGGCTCCAAGGGCATTTTACAGATGATGGGTGTCATTTAGGTCGTAAAATCTGTAAAAATCATTGATAAACAGTTTTAATTTACTGGAATCCTACAGCGTATGATCCAATAAGCAACATTGTACTGAAAAAACGTCCTCATTAGAGGCTTTTTGGTAAATAATAGTTAAAGTTCCAAATATTTAAGATTTGGCTTGTTCCAAAGGACGACAGCAGAACTATTTTAACTTTCTGTCATCTACCTTCTGTTGATCCACAGTCTGACTATAACTCAGTAAACCACCTGGAGCACGTTCCCAGCAGCTGTGTGTTCATCCTCAGGTCTGCAGGAGAAAGACACAGCTGATGACTTGAAAAAACAAAGGGGATTTTAGAACAGAAAAGTATGCTTTAGAACGAGCTAATTACTTTATCGTTTGCCCCGCCACGCGCTAATTATCCTGGTTTTTAAAAAAACATCCTCACATGTAGCCAGTCGCTGTAGCTCTCTCTGGGCTGAAGATTTTTAAATATCCACAATCATTAAATAATAATTAATAACTGTGTTGTCTTTGTCCTGTCTTCACCTGGCCCACTTTATTTGTCTCTGACAGTCATTATCTTCTTCTGCTGTAGCTCCATGACAGTGTCTGAGTTTAGTTCTGCAGTAGCTCCATGAAAGTGTCTGAGTTTAGTTCTGCAGTAGCTCCATGACAGTGTCTGAGTGTAGTTCTGCAGTAGCTCCATGACAGTGTCTGAGTAGCTCCATGACAGTGTCTGAGTTTAGTTCTGCTGTAGCTCCATGACAGAGTCTGAGTTTAGTTCTGCTGTAGCTCCATGACAGAGTCTGAGTTTAGTTCTGCTGTAGCTCCATGACAGAGTCTGAGTTTAGTTCTGCAGTAGCTCCATGACAGTGTCTGAGTTTAGTTCTGCTGTAGCTCCAGTCGTCGAGAGAAAGCAGCATTTCCTTTTTAGTCCAGAGAGAAAACATATGTAGCAGACCTGATGAGTCTCAAAGAAGATTAGGGCCCCCAGACTTCCCAAAGGGGCCCAATATATGGTTGTAGCCCATGGGCCCCCACCGACATAGATCCGGCCCTGCATAACGCTCATGTTCAGAAAGAAGAGAGCACCTTTCCGACACAGCCTGGAGCAAATATAGCCACATTTCACATGTGACCAATAATTGTGGCCTCTGCGATTTGAAAATATTGTTTTTTAAAGCCACACTTCGTAACTTTTAGCTTAAATTGATAAATGTGGCGCAGGAATTGAAACAAGTCAGTGCAGGTTTAAGTGACGTAGGAGAAGAACTGTTTATGAATGATTTCTAAAGCCCATGTATGAATCCCCAACAAGGCAGCCTTATTGTGAACCCGTCCCATTTTTATATTTATTTGTCTTTTCCATGCTTTAATAACATTTTGTACATTTTCATACTTGACTTAACGACATAATGTGACGTACTGTACAGCTGCTGATGCACATCTGGTGTAAATGTATGTATTTATCGTAAGCTTGAGTCATTTTTATTTATAACTAAAAAAACAAAAATCACAGGTTTTTGAAACGGCAATCACTTAAAAAAAAAAACAAAGATGGTTTTTGTAACGCTTTAAAAGTCTAACTCTGAAAGACGGACTCTAAATTAATGCATTAAATGTTGAAATTAGAAATGTATCAGTGCAAATCCAAACATTTTAGAAGGTGATTTTTTTCTTTGTTTTTATTTATATAAAAAAAAGACAAGACCAATGGAGGGAAATTAGGAGACAATCCATCATTTTGAATTGTGTTAGCATTAGCTTAGCAATATTGGTCCGATTCGGTTCAGTGCAATCAGAGTTTAGGAATATGCAATTTCTTACAAACGAACCGAGAAGAGCTGATTTTTACTGACAATAAATGTTGCGTTTTTGTACAAACCTTTCACAACAATCATAAAGAATGTGAAACAGACGAGGGTCGGTCGTATTTGCACAGGGACGCCTCCGTGTTTTTTTGGTTGTCTTTAATGTTAAAAGGAGAAAAAAAAGTTTGTAGATATGAGTTTTTTATTTGTTTAATGCTAAAGGCTTCTCTGGACTTACAGGGTCAAACCACAAGACTGTTCATAAAAAACTGGAGAGACAGCATTTTGATTTGATGAAATTAAAGCAAAATGTGGAATGTTACAAAGCAGCCATGTTGGTTTTGTAACTAAAGGGGGAGTATTTGTTCTGAAGCCATCCTCAGGTGTGAAAACTCCAGAGGACCGTGTTTCAGATCCAACTGTTCCTCGATCTATGTCCAGAACAAACTGATCCAAGCGCCGATTCATTTGTGAAAGAGAGAATTCTCTATTTCATCTTCACCTTTGGGAGCTCTAAAAGATATAAAATCATACATAATCTTATTCATTGGGCTCAGTCCTTAAACCCCCTTAAAGTGAAAACACAAACCAGATTTGTCCTTGTGTTACAAACCAACCCGATTCATCTATAAGCCAATGATGACTGTCCCGGAGCCGTCCACCAGGGGGCCTCTGTCTCTCTGTCCATCTTTATAAACAGTCTCTGGGTCAAACATCACTTCTAGTTGTAAATTGCACTTGTTCTGTAAATGAAAGTCAAAGTAAATGTCTGAGCCACAAGGGGGTGCTTTGTCAAATTCAGGACGTCCCAAAGCAGCTTTTTTTAAACATATCTTTGACAATAGTTATTAAAAAAAAGGATCAAAGCGGTGCCAGCAGAAGCAGAGCCGCCTGAGCACTGGTTTTAATGTTTTTCGATCGATGCATGCACTTTATTGGAGTTTGTCAAAGTAAAACTGTACAGAGAGTTTGTGGAAAAGATGTTGTGGTGAATCCTGTAAGAATCAGAGTTTCTCTGAGTTTTTTTTTACTTTTTATTCTGTTCCTGTTGTGTTAGCCTCAGATGAACTGGAGTTCCGGAGCTTCTGTTAAAACGAGTCAAACTTACAAAACCAAAATTCCATTATTTAACTGTTGTAAAAACGATTTTATTTATTTATTTATTCAATTTTTTGCAGTTTGTTAAAAGCTAAAATGCTGTGAATCTATTAATATCTGTCTATTCTGATTGGTCTCATTTTTTAAATTAAAAAAGTTTTAATTTGACATGTTTTAGCTGACATTAAAAAACTAAATTAGGCACAAATGTGGACCAAAGACAGAAAATCCTATTGAAGTCAGAAAAAAGTAGAATGTAAGTCAGTAGAGATTTCAGGTTTATGCCTCAGAAAATGTAAATGTATCTCTGTTGACTTCCACTCAGTTTTCCTACATTTATATCTGTATCCTTTTATTTCTTACTCATTTCCGTTTCTGACAGCTCCTCTTCTTTTAGATTCGTTCAGATGTAACTGAAGTGAAACGAGATTAAAAGCACAATTCTGCCATTTACCGACTTTAGACGTGACGTAAACTGCTCACAGAGATTTAACAGAGATTTAAACTAATGCAAAAGACACTCATGAGACGCTCTTGGAAAGGGTTTTATACAACGCTCATAGTCCTGTTTTTTTTACTTCACAAAGGCATGTTTGGTTCCTGCTGTAAGTTTAACGGTTGCTACGTGAGATTTTCCTTTGGCTTGTGCAGTTTGTACGATTTTTATCACGCTGCTGTCGGCATCTCTCGCTCAATAAATCTTGTGTTGAAACAATGGTTCTGTCTGTCTCTGTTGGTTTTTCGACATGTTCAGCCTCTTTTCAAATCAATGAAGGATCCCAAGACAGAGACGGTTATTAACAATACGGTACATGCCTTGGAGCTTATCACGTAAACTTCTAATATATTCCAATTTAGCAGAATATTTCCAAATTACATAACAGGCTCAACCCCCACAGTAATAGTACTCTTAATAGTACTCTGTTTTTTTATAATTATGCTAAAAGCTACACAGATATTTAGGGTGAGGTTTAGGGACTCATTAGCCCTAAAAACAAACCCTGGTGGTAATGAGTGAGTCTCTTAAAACGGAGCCTGTTGGATCATGTTATTGTTGAGAACATTTCTGATGATTACATGAGAGTGGATCTTTCACAACACAATTTATATTTGACTAAAATCTCTTTGAGTTCAATTCCATCACAACCAACCTGGCTCTGAACGAAGGTAATCTTAAATAATCAAATTTTTTTAATATCATTTGTTTGTTTAATTTTATAATTCCTAATAGAACATGTTTTGACATCTTTAGTATTTTCTTGAAAGGAATATGAATCATGCTGAATCTTATTTGATTTACATATGCTGTGGTTGTTTCATATCATACAGATTAACAATAAAGTCAAATAAGTTTGAAGGAGTATAAAAGGAGTGTTATTTCATTGAAGGTGGACCAACAGGGCTTCTGTTCCGATGCAAAGGCTTGTTTATGTTGAACCAACAGACCAGCATTAGGTGGGTTAGAGTAGCCTCGCTTTATTAAAAAATACATAAAATACAACTCATCAGTGTATTTTCTATGTAACTCTTGTGCTGAACAGCAGGGGGCGCAAGATCCCTTTATCCCCGCCCTTTCGTTCCCTCCACACTGTTGTGCTTCCGAGTCAAAAACACGCGTTCTTCCGGTTCCGTGAAACGCGCGTGGCCGTGAGGGCGACATAAACAAACCGTACAGCCGCTTTAGACCGTGTTTTGGGTCTGATTTCCGCGGGTTTTCAGTGGTTTTAGCCCAGTCTCGGAGGTAGCATTAGCCCCCAGTAGCCGTTAGCTCCATTTCCGGCCGTTGCCATGGTGAAGTGCGTGGTCTCGAGCTGCCCCAACCGCCAACTGCTCACCGCGAGCCGCGGCTTCACCCGAGGTCCGAAGAGGTTTTTCAGTTTCCCCAAAGACCCAGCCCGGATCAAGGTACGGGTTTAAGACCGCCCTTTTATACTTGTCTGTCTGTATTTTACATTTGTCACGTTTTACTGTCGGTTGACAAAACCAAAAAGAGGGGCGTATATTTGTAAGAAGGTATTTGAATAACTTTGTGCCTGTTTATCTTTATTACGCGTTAAATCCATTTGTCATTAATAAAAGCAGTAATGGAATAGTATCTTATCTGCTTCAAACACGTTTGATCAATAAAGTCAGCCACTGACAAAGACTAACAAGTCTAAGCTCTAAACCCAAATCTGTTCAAATCCATTTATCATCTTCTAAAGTAAAACTTAATCAAATGACTAAGCCTTTTCAAATCCATCTAAAACCATTAAATATCCAAATCATTTTTTTCAAATGTAAATTGTGTTCCCATCGATATTAAACAAACTAAAACCGATCCTGAAATCCAGAGAAAACCTGTGTAGAGCAGTCTTAAACCTGGACAAATCAAACTAAACGCCTTTTCAAGTCATACTCAACCTGTTTAAATCCAAAGAAAATACTTCAAATGGATTTAGGTTCTGTTCAAACTAAAATAAAGTCTTTTTAGATCCATTTAAAACCTGTTTAAATCCACCTAAACCCCGTCCTAACCCTGCTCTGGGGCCAGGTCTGGTTGGCGGCGCTGCGAGAGCCCGATAAACAGGACTGGAGCGAGAACCATGTGATCTGCGAGGACCACTTTCTTCCCGAGGACATATCGGCGAAAGGTGTGAGCAGCGACGCCATTCCCATCATGCCTCCCTGTCTGGACGGAGGCCTGGGCATCAACGCCTGGCCCGAGGACCAGGACGAGGACGAACGCTGGGCTGCTGCGGACGCCGACGAAGAAGAGGAGCAGCAGGAGGAGGAAGAGGAGCAGGAGGAGGAAGAGGAGCAGGAGGAAGAGGAGGAAGAGGCGCCCAGACCGGTTTTCACACAGAAGGTATAGTTTGTCTTACTTCATTTATAAGTAAAACACAAAGAAGGCTGAGGAGGTTAAAGCTGGCATTTGAATGACTTTTTTAGGTTCGTAGCAAAGCTATTAATCAAATAGTCCTTTTTTTTTTAGCTGCATCACGAGTCCTGCTCAGGTCCTGGAGCTCACACACACACACACACACACAGCATCGACCTTTCAAGCCGGACGTGGCTTTGACACTAGTTTGATCAAACGCTAATAAACAAAGTCTGGTCTAAAGAAGCTTGGACTCTCGTATTCAAGCTAATGATGATTCCGAGCTTCAGCAGAAACGGAAGTACAGCCTCCTCCAACGTCCCTTTAACTCGGAGCAGAAGGAGAAACTCTTCTGAAGCTGCTCGGAGTGTGTTTGACCTGCAGCTTACTTTGTTTTAGATCACAAAGAGAAAAGTAGAGGCCACTCTGGTCAGACGTGTCCAGACTGTTCCAGAGCCACAGAGGCGCAGGTAGCATCACAATATTCCACATGTTTCTCTGTTGTCCCGTCCTGATCAGTAACCGTTCTGACCGTGTCCTGTTTCCAGTGTAACTCCAAAGCAGCAGCCTCCTCAGGACCTGCCCAGGAAACCCTTCAGACACGGTACTGGCCTTTACAGCCACATTAGTCCTCAGATTTATTCCTCTGTTAATGCCTTTAAAATATCTCTCACGTTTTTGACCAAAGACACACGTAGAAGCAGTTCTAACAATAAAAACGATGATCCCGTTATTCAGAATCCGTTGGTTATTAACAAATCCAATCCTTTCTCAGACACAGAACTTGTATGGATTTAAACGGAGCCTGATAAGTGTCCTGTCGTCTGTGCAGAAGTGTCGCTCCAGGTCCTGACGCGGCGTTTCCTGGAGCTTCTGGTGAACTGTGAGGGATCTCTGGACCTACGTCAGGCGGCGGACCGCCTCCAGACCAGGAAACGCCGAGTCTACGACGTCACCAACGTCCTCCAGGGCCTCAACCTGATCCAGAAGGAGTCGGCCAGCAGAGTCAAGTGGATGTGAGTGAGGCCTGATTAAGGCTAAACCACAACTAGACCAGTTCTAGACCAGTGCTACACAAGGACTAAGCCAACACACAATCTGGGCCTAAAGTGGGCCTAAAGTGGGCCTAAAGTGGGCCTAAAGTGGGCCTAAAGTGGGCCTAAAGTGGGCCTAAAGTGGGCCTAAAGTGGGCCTAAAGTGGGTCTAAAGCAGGCCTAAAGCGGGCCTAAAGCGGGCCTAAAGCGGGCCTAAACCTGGTCTAAACCTGGTCTAAACCTGGTCTAAAGCAGGTCTCCAGTGAAACCCAGGGCTGTATTCTTTTCTCTGACCCTTCATGGACTCTGAGGTTATTTCTCTGAAAGTGTGGTTAATGTATTTAAAACTCTACTCTTTAACAGGTTAATGCTGTTAAAGATCTGAACTATAGCCTACAGCCTCATTTCTCTTCACATTTCTCCTTCCTTCTTCTTGAATATGACATTTTTCACAAAAACAAGATCAGCTTCATTTAAAAAAACATTTCTCTTACTAGTTTCCTTGTGTCTCCAGTGAGGGTTATCTCGTCCAATCGCCACAGAGCGCTGTAAACTCCAATAAAGAACCAGTCCCGTTAAACGACAAAAGGAATGTAGCCCAAACTGAGATGTGCACAGATTGACTTAAACTACTGTGTGCCTCAGAGGGAAGTGCCCCATCTCCAGTTTCCTGTGGAGCCAGCAGAAAGCGGAGCAGGAGTACGAGAAGATGAAGCTGGTGGAGGAGACTCTGGACGGACTCATCAAGAGCTGTGCCCAGCAGCTGTTCCACATGACGGACGACTCCAGTAACGCTGCATATCCTTTCTCACACGAGGCAGACTTTCTGTACTTTCTGTTCGTCGGCCCTTAACTGAGCCCACGTTGGCATATGTGACCAACTCGGACGTCCAGCGCCTCCCAGCCTTTCAGGACCAAACCGTGATCGTGGTCCGAGCTCCAGAGGAAACCAAACTGGAGGTCCCTGCTCCCAAAGAGGTAGGAAACACATTTATTCAGTGACATTCACAAAACCCAGTGGGTAAAATGTGTTTGTTTCAGGACAATATCCAGATCCATCTCAAAGCAGGGAAGGGGCCCATCGCTGTCGTCACCTGTGAGGTGCTGCCGTACGCTGCCAGGCCTGCACACGCCTCGTTTCTGTCACTGGAACAGAGTCGGATCAAGACCAGCGCTCTACAGACAGGTAAGGGCCCTCAGAGATGGGTAAGGGCCCCCAGAGACGGGTAAGGGCCCTCAGAGACAGGTAAGGGCCCCCAGTGACGGGTAAGGGCCCAGAGAGACAGGTAAGGGCCCCCAGTGACGGGTAAGGGCCCAGAGAGACAGGTAAGGGCCCCCAGTGACGGGTAAGGGCCCCCAGTGACGGGTAAGGGCCCCCAGTGACGGGTAAGGGCCCCCAGAGAGACGGGTAAGGGCCCCCAGAGAGACGGGTAAGGGCCCCCAGAGACGGGTAAGGGCCCCCAGAGACGGGTAAGGGCCCCCAGAGACGGGTAAGGGCCCCCAGAGACGGGTGACGGCCCCCAGAGACGGGTAACGTAACTTGTCTCTCTGTTTGTGTCGTTTCAGAGTCTTCACAAAGTGCCCTGCAGAGTCTATAGCACCTGCTCCACACCAGGGGGCGCTGTCTAAAGTTCACACTTCATCTCTACAGGAGCCTATCCCAGCAGCTTTTGGGCTGAGGCGGGGTTCACCCTGGACAGTGAGTCGCAGGGCTAACATTTATACGAACACTTTCCATTACAATCATGTTTTATTTAAATTCTGTTCAGTCCCAGTCAGGCCTTTACTTCTGCTGTCAGGAGTAAACCAGGTCTGAACCAGGACTGAACCAGGACTGAACCAGGACTGAACCAGGACTGAACCAGGTCTGAACCAGGACTAAACCAGGACTGAACCAGTTCTGAACAAGGACTGAACCAGGTCTGAACAAGGACTGAACCAGGTCTGAACCAGGTCTGAACCAGGACTGAACCAGGACTAAACCAGGACTGAACAAGGTCTGAAGCACGTCTAAACCAGGACTAAACCAGGACTGAACCAGGACTGAACCAGGACTGAACCAGGTCTGAACCAGGTCTGAACCAGGACTGAACCAGGACTAAACCAGGACTAAACCAGGTCTATACCAGGTCTATACCAGGACTATACCAGGACTAAACCAGGACTAAACCAGGGCTAAACCAGGGCTAAACCAGGACTAAACCAGGTCTAAACCAGGTCTAAACCAGGTCTAAACCAGGTCTAAACCAGGTCTAAACCAGGTCTAAACCAGGGCTAAACCAGGTCTAAACCAGGACTAAGCCAGGACTAAACCAGGTCTGAACCAGGGCTAAACCAGGTCTGAACCAGGTCTAAACCAGGACTAAACCAGGTCTAAACCAGGTCTAAACCAGGACTAAACCAGGACTAAACCAGGTCTAAACCAGGACTATACCAGGACTAAACCAGGACTAAACCAGGGCTAAACCAGGTCTAAACCAGGACTAAGCCAGGACTAAACCAGGTCTGAACCAGGGCTAAACCAGGTCTGAACCAGGTCTAAACCAGGTCTAAACCAGGTCTGAACCAGGACTAAAGGCCTGATAAGTTCCATATCTACCTCACTCTGTAATAAAGACTAAGTCTGACTCAAACTCACTGTAAAACTTTATCACGTTCTAAAAGTATTTCATTAATCTTGTTCCTTCAGAGAAGTGTAAATGTAAAATACTGTAAACGTCTCATTTAGTCTTTTTATTATTATTTTGTGTTTTTCAAAGAAGCTGATGTTAATAAATCCCTCGGTTTCCTTCTCGGTTCTTTTCTCATGGTCTCTTATTTCTCGACAGCGTGCATTTAATTCTTCAGATAAATTCTAACCTAATGGAATAAAACTGTAATAAATCCAAAATAGCACAGGTCTAACGATGAAAATGAAGCTTTTAATCTATTTTACAAAGACACACGAGTCACGTCCTCCCCTGTTCGGCCACTAGATGGAGCTTTAAACCAGGACTAACCCTAAACACAGATGAGACTAAACTGGATTAAACCAAGGCTAAACCAGGATTTAATTAAGACTAAAGTATTAACCCAGAACTAAACTGGACTAAGCTAAAGCTAGTTTTAAACAATCCAGGACTAACCCCAGAGTTATGTTCTGACTGAACCAGGACTGAACCAGGACTGAACCAGGTCTAACTCATAAAAGCTCGGGACAAAATGAGGAATAAAAGTGGGTTAAACCAGATCTAAACCAGAAACTACCAGGTTTACACCAAGACAAAACTAAACCAAGGACTAGATCTGGACCAGGACTAAACCCTGTCTTTGGAGGTTTTACTTTCAAAGCTTAAATATCTTTATAAATAGATTTATTTATATTCTTTTGTTTATTGATTGGAGGCAGAGAAACAGGTTTCACTTTAGAAACAGACCAGGGCGTGTCAGAGCCGGCCGGACAGGATTAATCTGAGTTTACTTCAGTGACCTCTCAGGGATTTGGATTTTCACATTTTACCACATTTACGGAATAAAAAAACAGTAACTGCTTTTGATTTAAAAACATTGTCCTTCAATAAAATCTGCAGGAAACTGAGTTAAAAGAACACTTCTGTTTCACCGTTGATTTACACCTGCATCATTTTAAAGAAGTGTTTCCCAAACGTCTCAAATAAATCAGGTTTCAGTTCAGGGCTCTGTAAGTGCTGCAAAAGAATCAAAATAAACCACATTATATCCATCTTTAGTTTTGGGCGATGAGTCCATGGAGTAGATTTGAGATTATTTATGTTAAGGATCATTCCTGTTTGACTTTTAGGGCGGGTCAGAAGTGAGAGGGAGGTCCTGTTGTGACTGAGGCACAGTTTCATTTAGAGCAAGACTCTGTCACGAGTTTCCTCCACACGACGTGAACTCAGGTAAAAACTCATTTAAGGTCTAAACCAGGACTAAACCAGGTCTAAACCAGGACTAAACCAGGGCTAAACCAGGACTAAACCAGGTCTAAACCAGGACTAAACCAGGGCTAAACCAGGGCTAAACCAGGGCTAAACCAGGGCTAAACCAGGACTAAACCAGGACTAAACCAGGTCTAAACCAGGGCTAAACCAGGGCTAAACCAGGGCTAAACCAGGGCTAAACCAGGACTAAACCAGGACTAAACCAGGACTAAACCAGGGCTAAACCAGGTCTAAACCAGGTCTAAACCAGGTCTAAACCAGGACTAAACCAGGACTAAACCAGGTCTATACCAGGACTAAACCAGGTCTGAACCAGGTCTGAACCAGGTCTGAACCAGGACTAAACCAGGTCTAAACTAGGTCTAAACCAGGACTAAACCAGGACTAAACCAGGGCTAAACCAGGTCTAAACCAGGTCTAAACCAGGACTAAACCAGGACTAAACCAGGTCTAAACCAGGGCTAAACCAGGACTATACCAGGACTATACCAGGACTAAACCAAGGACTAAACCAGGACTAAACCAGGTCTAAACCAGGGCTAAACCAGGGCTAAACCAGGACTAAACCAGGACTAAACCAGGACTAAACCAGGGCTAAACCAGGGCTAAACCAGGGCTAAACCAGGACTAAACCAGGACTAAACCAGGTCTAAACCAGGGCTAAACCAGGGCTAAACCAGGGCTAAACCAGGACTAAACCAGGACTAAACCAGGACTAAACCAGGGCTAAACCAGGGCTAAACCAGGTCTAAACCAGGTCTAAACCAGGACTAAACCAGGACTAAACCAGGTCTATACCAGGACTAAACCAGGTCTGAACCAGGTCTGAACCAGGTCTGAACCAGGACTAAACCAGGTCTAAACTAGGTCTAAACCAGGACTAAACCAGGACTAAACCAGGGCTAAACCAGGTCTAAACCAGGTCTAAACCAGGACTAAACCAGGACTAAACCAGGTCTAAACCAGGGCTAAACCAGGACTATACCAGGACTATACCAGGACTATACCAGGGCTAAACCAGGGCTAAACCAGGGCTAAACCAGGACTAAACCAGGACTAAACCAGGTCTAAACCAGGTCTAAACCAGGACTAAACCAGGGCTAAACCAGGGCTAAACCAGGACTAAACCAGGGCTAAACCAGGGCTAAACCAGGGCTAAACCAGGACTAAACCAGGGCTAAACCAGGACTAAACCAGGGCTAAACCAGGACTAAACCAGGGCTAAACCAGGGCTAAACCAGGGCTAAACCAGGACTAAACCAGGACTAAACCAGGTCTAAACCAGGGCTAAACCAGGGCTAAACCAGGGCTAAACCAGGACTAAACCAGGACTAAACCAGGGCTAAACCAGGGCTAAACCAGGGCTAAACCAGGTCTAAACCAGGTCTAAACCAGGACTAAACCAGGACTAAACCAGGGCTAAACCAGGGCTAAACCAGGTCTAAACCAGGTCTAAACCAGGTCTAAACCAGGACTAAACCAGGACTAAACCAGGACTAAACCAGGTCTAAACCAGGTCTAAACCAGGACTAAACCAGGTCTATACCAGGACTAAACCAGGTCTGAACCAGGTCTGAACCAGGACTAAACCAGGTCTAAACTAGGTCTAAACCAGGACTAAACCAGGACTAAACCAGGGCTAAACCAGGTCTAAACCAGGTCTAAACCAGGACTAAACCAGGACTAAACCAGGTCTAAACCAGGGCTAAACCAGGACTATACCAGGACTATACCAGGACTAAACCAGGGCTAAACCAGGGCTAAACCAGGACTAAACCAGGACTAAACCAGGTCTAAACCAGGACTAAACCAGGGCTAAACCAGGGCTAAACCAGGGCTAAACCAGGACTAAACCAGGGCTAAACCAGGGCTAAACCAGGGCTAAACCAGGACTAAACCAGGACTAAACCAGGACTAAACCAGGACTAAACCAGGGCTAAACCAGGTCTGAACCAGGTCTGAACCAGGACTAAACCAGGACTAAACCAGGTCTAAACCAGGACTAAACCAGGGCTAAACCAGGACTAAACCAGGTCTAAACCAGGACTAAACCAGGGCTAAACCAGGGCTAAACCAGGGCTAAACCAGGGCTAAACCAGGACTAAACCAGGACTAAACCAGGTCTAAACCAGGGCTAAACCAGGGCTAAACCAGGACTAAACCAGGGCTAAACCAGGGCTAAACCAGGACTAAACCAGGACTAAACCAGGACTAAACCAGGACTAAACCAGGTCTAAACCAGGACTAAACCAGGGCTAAACCAGGGCTAAACCAGGGCTAAACCAGGACTAAACCAGGACTAAACCAGGACTAAACCAGGGCTAAACCAGGACTAAACCAGGGCTAAACCAGGACTAAACCAGGGCTAAACCAGGACTAAACCAGGTCTAAACCAGGACTAAACCAGGGCTAAACCAGGGCTAAACCAGGACTAAACCAGGACTAAACCAGGACTAAACCAGGTCTAAACCAGGGCTAAACCAGGGCTAAACCAGGACTAAACCAGGACTAAACCAGGACTAAACCAGGGCTAAACCAGGGCTAAACCAGGTCTAAACCAGGTCTAAACCAGGACTAAACCAGGTCTATACCAGGACTAAACCAGGTCTGAACCAGGTCTGAACCAGGACTAAACCAGGTCTAAACTAGGTCTAAACCAGGACTAAACCAGGACTAAACCAGGGCTAAACCAGGTCTAAACCAGGTCTAAACCAGGACTAAACCAGGTCTAAACCAGGGCTAAACCAGGACTATACCAGGACTATACCAGGTCTAAACCAGGTCTAAACCAGGACTAAACCAGGTCTGAACCAGGACTAAACCAGGTCTAAACTAGGTCTAAACCAGGACTAAACCAGATCTAAACCAGGACTAAACCAGGACTAAACCAGGGCTAAACCAGGTCTAAACCAGGTCTGAACCAGGACTAAACCAGGTCTAAACCAGGTCTAAACCAGGTCTAAACCAGGACTAAACCAGGACTAAACCAGGTCTAAACTAGGTCTAAACCAGGTCTGAACCAGGTCTGAACCAGGACTAAACCAGGTCTAAACCAGGTCTAAACCAGGACTAAGCCAGGACTAAACCAGGTCTGAACCAGGGCTAAACCAGGGCTAAACCAGGTCTAAACTAGGGCTAAACCAGGACTAAACCAGGTCTAAACCAGGTCTGAACCAGGTCTGAACCAGGACTAAACCAGGTCTAAACCAGGTCTAAACCAGGACTAAGCCAGGACTAAACCAGGTCTGAACCAGGGCTAAACCAGGACTAAACCAGGTCTAAACTAGGTCTAAACCAGGTCTGAACCAGGACTAAACCAGGACTAAACCAGGGCTAAACCAGGTCTAAACCAGGACTAAGCCAGGACTAAACCAGGTCTGAACCAGGGCTAAACCAGGGCTAAACCAGGGCTAAACCAGGACTAAACCAGGACTAAACCAGGACTAAACCAGGACTAAACCAGGGCTAAACCAGGACTAAACCAGGTCTAAACCAGGACTAAACCAGGGCTAAACCAGGGCTAAACCAGGGCTAAACCAGGGCTAAACCAGGACTAAACCAGGACTAAACCAGGACTAAACCAGGGCTAAACCAGGGCTAAACCAGGACTAAAGCAGGACTAAACCAGGACTAAACCAGGGCTAAACCAGGGCTAAACCAGGTCTAAACCAGGTCTAAACCAGGACTAAACCAGGTCTATACCAGGACTAAACCAGGTCTGAACCAGGTCTGAACCAGGACTAAACCAGGTCTAAACTAGGTCTAAACCAGGACTAAACCAGGACTAAACCAGGGCTAAACCAGGTCTAAACCAGGTCTAAACCAGGTCTAAAGCAGGTCTAAACCAGGACTAAACCAGGACTAAACCAGGACTAAACCAGGACTAAACCAGGGCTAAACCAGGTCTAAACCAGGTCTGAACCAGGACTAAACCAGGTCTAAACCAGGTCTAAACCAGGTCTAAACCAGGACTAAACCAGGACTAAACCAGGTCTAAACTAGGTCTAAACCAGGTCTGAACCAGGTCTGAACCAGGACTAAACCAGGTCTAAACCAGGTCTAAACCAGGACTAAACCAGGACTAAACCAGGTCTAAACCAGGACTATACCAGGACTAAACCAGGACTAAACCAGGGCTAAACCAGGTCTAAACCAGGACTAAGCCAGGACTAAACCAGGTCTGAACCAGGGCTAAACCAGGTCTGAACCAGGTCTAAACCAGGTCTAAACCAGGTCTGAACCAGGACTAAAGGCCTGATAAGTTCCATATCTACCTCACTCTGTAATAAAGACTAAGTCTGACTCAAACTCACTGTAAAACTTTATCACGTTCTAAAAGTATTTCATTAATCTTGTTCCTTCAGAGAAGTGTAAATGTAAAATACTGTAAACGTCTCATTTAGTCTTTTTATTATTATTTTGTGTTTTTCAAAGAAGCTGATGTTAATAAATCCCTCGGTTTCCTTCTCGGTTCTTTTCTCATGGTCTCTTATTTCGACAGCGTGCATTTAATTCTTCAGATAAATTCTAACCTAATGGAATAAAACTGTAATAAATCCAAAATAGCACAGGTCTAACGATGAAAATGAAGCTTTTAATCTATTTTACAAAGACACACGAGTCACGTCCTCCCCTGTTCGGCCACTAGATGGAGCTTTAAACCAGGACTAACCCTAAACACAGATGAGACTAAACTGGATTAAACCAAGGCTAAACCAGGATTTAATTAAGACTAAAGTATTAACCCAGAACTAAACTGGACTAAGCTAAAGCTAGTTTTAAACAATCCAGGACTAACCCCAGAGTTATGTTCTGACTGAACCAGGACTGAACCAGGACTGAACCAGGTCTAACTCATAAAAGCTCGGGACAAAATGAGGAATAAAAGTGGGTTAAACCAGATCTAAACCAGAAACTACCAGGTTTACACCAAGACAAAACTAAACCAAGGACTAGATCTGGACCAGGACTAAACCCTGTCTTTGGAGGTTTTACTTTCAAAGCTTAAATATCTTTATAAATAGATTTATTTATATTCTTTTGTTTATTGATTGGAGGCAGAGAAACAGGTTTCACTTTAGAAACAGACCAGGGCGTGTCAGAGCCGGCCGGACAGGATTAATCTGAGTTTACTTCAGTGACCTCTCAGGGATTTGGATTTTCACATTTTACCACATTTACCGGAATAAAAACAGTAACTGCTTTTGATTTAAAAACATTGTCCTTCAATAAAATCTGCAGGAAACTGAGTTAAAAGAACACTTCTGTTTCACCGTTGATTTACACCTGCATCATTTTAAAGAAGTGTTTCCCAAACGTCTCAAATAAATCAGGTTTCAGTTCAGGGCTCTGTAAGTGCTGCAAAAGAATCAAAATAAACCACATTATATCCATCTTTAGTTTTGGGCGATGAGTCCATGGAGTAGATTTGAGATTATTTATGTTAAGGATCATTCCTGTTTGACTTTTAGGGCGGGTCAGAAGTGAGAGGGAGGTCCTGTTGTGACTGAGGCACAGTTTCATTTAGAGCAAGACTCTGTCACGAGTTTCCTCCACACGACGTGAACTCAGGTAAAAACTCATTTAAGGTCTAAACCAGGACTAAACCAGGTCTAAACCAGGACTAAACCAGGGCTAAACCAGGACTAAACCAGGTCTAAACCAGGACTAAACCAGGGCTAAACCAGGGCTAAACCAGGGCTAAACCAGGGCTAAACCAGGACTAAACCAGGACTAAACCAGGACTAAACCAGGGCTAAACCAGGTCTAAACCAGGACTAAACCAGGGCTAAACCAGGGCTAAACCAGGGCTAAACCAGGACTAAACCAGGACTAAACCAGGACTAAACCAGGACTAAACCAGGGCTAAACCAGGGCTAAACCAGGGCTAAACCAGGACTAAACCAGGTCTAAACCAGGACTAAACCAGGGCTAAACCAGGGCTAAACCAGGGCTAAACCAGGGCTAAACCAGGACTAAACCAGGACTAAACCAGGACTAAACCAGGGCTAAACCAGGGCTAAACCAGGTCTAAACCAGGTCTAAACCAGGACTAAACCAGGACTAAACCAGGTCTATACCAGGACTAAACCAGGTCTGAACCAGGTCTGAACCAGGTCTGAACCAGGACTAAACCAGGTCTAAACTAGGTCTAAACCAGGACTAAACCAGGACTAAACCAGGGCTAAACCAGGTCTAAACCAGGTCTAAACCAGGACTAAACCAGGACTAAACCAGGTCTAAACCAGGGCTAAACCAGGACTATACCAGGACTATACCAGGACTAAACCAGGGCTAAACCAGGGCTAAACCAGGGCTAAACCAGGACTAAACCAGGACTAAACCAGGTCTAAACCAGGTCTAAACCAGGACTAAACCAGGGCTAAACCAGGGCTAAACCAGGACTAAACCAGGGCTAAACCAGGGCTAAACCAGGGCTAAACCAGGACTAAACCAGGGCTAAACCAGGACTAAACCAGGTCTAAACCAGGACTAAACCAGGGCTAAACCAGGGCTAAACCAGGGCTAAACCAGGGCTAAACCAGGACTAAACCAGGACTAAACCAGGTCTAAACCAGGGCTAAACCAGGGCTAAACCAGGGCTAAACCAGGGCTAAACCAGGACTAAACCAGGACTAAACCAGGACTAAACCAGGGCTAAACCAGGGCTAAACCAGGTCTAAACCAGGTCTAAACCAGGACTAAACCAGGACTAAACCAGGTCTATACCAGGACTAAACCAGGGCTAAACCAGGGCTAAACCAGGACTAAACCAGGTCTAAACCAGGACTAAACCAGGGCTAAACCAGGGCTAAACCAGGGCTAAACCAGGGCTAAACCAGGACTAAACCAGGACTAAACCAGGACTAAACCAGGGCTAAACCAGGTCTAAACCAGGACTGAACCAGGGCTAAACCAGGGCTAAACCAGGACTAAACCAGGGCTAAACCAGGGCTAAACCAGGGCTAAACCAGGGCTAAACCAGGACTAAACCAGGACTAAACCAGGGCTAAACCAGGTCTAAACCAGGACTAAACCAGGGCTAAACCAGGACTAAACCAGGTCTAAACCAGGACTAAACCAGGGCTAAACCAGGGCTAAACCAGGGCTAAACCAGGGCTAAACCAGGACTAAACCAGGACTAAACCAGGGCTAAACCAGGTCTAAACCAGGTCTAAACCAGGACTAAACCAGGACTAAACCAGGTCTAAACCAGGGCTAAACCAGGACTATACCAGGACTATACCAGGTCTAAACCAGGTCTAAACCAGGACTAAACCAGGTCTGAACCAGGTCTGAACCAGGGCTAAACCAGGGCTAAACCAGGTCTAAACTAGGGCTAAACCAGGACTAAACCAGGTCTAAACCAGGTCTGAACCAGGTCTGAACCAGGACTAAACCAGGTCTAAACCAGGTCTAAACCAGGACTAAGCCAGGACTAAACCAGGTCTGAACCAGGGCTAAACCAGGACTAAACCAGGTCTAAACTAGGTCTAAACCAGGTCTGAACCAGGACTAAACCAGGACTAAACCAGGGCTAAACCAGGTCTAAACCAGGACTAAGCCAGGACTAAACCAGGTCTGAACCAGGGCTAAACCAGGGCTAAACCAGGGCTAAACCAGGACTAAACCAGGACTAAACCAGGACTAAACCAGGACTAAACCAGGGCTAAACCAGGACTAAACCAGGTCTAAACCAGGACTAAACCAGGGCTAAACCAGGGCTAAACCAGGGCTAAACCAGGGCTAAACCAGGACTAAACCAGGACTAAACCAGGACTAAACCAGGGCTAAACCAGGGCTAAACCAGGGCTAAACCAGGACTAAACCAGGACTAAACCAGGACTAAACCAGGGCTAAACCAGGGCTAAACCAGGGCTAAACCAGGTCTAAACCAGGTCTAAACCAGGACTAAACCAGGTCTATACCAGGACTAAACCAGGTCTGAACCAGGTCTGAACCAGGACTAAACCAGGTCTAAACTAGGTCTAAACCAGGACTAAACCAGGACTAAACCAGGGCTAAACCAGGTCTAAACCAGGTCTAAACCAGGACTAAACCAGGACTAAACCAGGTCTAAACCAGGGCTAAACCAGGGCTAAACCAGGGCTAAACCAGGACTAAACCAGGACTAAACCAGGACTAAACCAGGGCTAAACCAGGGCTAAACCAGGGCTAAACCAGGTCTAAACCAGGTCTAAACCAGGACTAAACCAGGTCTATACCAGGACTAAACCAGGTCTGAACCAGGTCTGAACCAGGACTAAACCAGGTCTAAACTAGGTCTAAACCAGGACTAAACCAGGACTAAACCAGGGCTAAACCAGGTCTAAACCAGGTCTAAACCAGGACTAAACCAGGACTAAACCAGGTCTAAACCAGGGCTAAACCAGGACTATACCAGGACTATACCAGGACTAAACCAGGGCTAAACCAGGGCTAAACCAGGACTAAACCAGGACTAAACCAGGTCTAAACCAGGTCTAAACCAGGACTAAACCAGGTCTGAACCAGGACTAAACCAGGTCTAAACTAGGTCTAAACCAGGACTAAACCAGATCTAAACCAGGACTAAACCAGGACTAAACCAGGGCTAAACCAGGTCTAAACCAGGTCTGAACCAGGACTAAACCAGGTCTAAACCAGGTCTAAACCAGGTCTAAACCAGGTCTAAACCAGGACTAAACCAGGGCTAAACCAGGACTAAACCAGGTCTAAACCAGGACTAAACCAGGGCTAAACCAGGGCTAAACCAGGGCTAAACCAGGGCTAAACCAGGACTAAACCAGGACTAAACCAGGTCTAAACCAGGGCTAAACCAGGGCTAAACCAGGGCTAAACCAGGACTAAACCAGGACTAAACCAGGACTAAACCAGGGCTAAACCAGGGCTAAACCAGGGCTAAACCAGGTCTAAACCAGGTCTAAACCAGGACTAAACCAGGTCTATACCAGGACTAAACCAGGTCTGAACCAGGTCTGAACCAGGACTAAACCAGGTCTAAACTAGGTCTAAACCAGGACTAAACCAGGACTAAACCAGGACTAAACCAGGTCTAAACTAGGTCTAAACCAGGGCTAAACCAGGTCTAAACCAGGTCTAAACCAGGACTAAACCAGGTCTATACCAGGACTAAACCAGGTCTGAACCAGGTCTGAACCAGGACTAAACCAGGTCTAAACTAGGTCTAAACCAGGACTAAACCAGGACTAAACCAGGGCTAAACCAGGTCTAAACCAGGTCTAAACCAGGACTAAACCAGGACTAAACCAGGTCTAAACCAGGGCTAAACCAGGACTAAACCAGGGCTAAACCAGGGCTAAACCAGGACTAAACCAGGACTAAACCAGGTCTAAACCAGGTCTAAACCAGGACTAAACCAGGTCTGAACCAGGACTAAACCAGGTCTAAAGCAGGTCTAAACCAGGTCTAAACCAGATCTAAACCAGGACTAAACCAGGACTAAACCAGGGCTAAACCAGGTCTAAACCAGGTCTGAACCAGGACTAAACCAGGTCTAAACCAGGTCTAAACCAGGTCTAAACCAGGACTAAACCAGGACTAAACCAGGTCTAAACTAGGTCTAAACCAGGTCTGAACCAGGTCTGAACCAGGACTAAACCAGGTCTAAACCAGGTCTAAACCAGGACTAAACCAGGACTAAACCAGGTCTAAACCAGGACTATACCAGGACTAAACCAGGACTAAACCAGGGCTAAACCAGGTCTAAACCAGGACTAAGCCAGGACTAAACCAGGTCTGAACCAGGACTAAACCAGGTCTGAACCAGGTCTAAACCAGGTCTGAACCAGGACTAAAGGCCTGATAAGTTCCATATCTACCTCACTCTGTAATAAAGACTAAGTCTGACTCAAACTCACTGTAAAACTATATCACGTTCTAAAAGTATTTCATTAATCTTGTTCCTTCAGAGAAGTGTAAATGTAAAATACTGTAAACGTCTCATTTAGTCTTTTTATTATTATTTTGTGTTTTTCAAAGAAGCTGATGTTAATAAATCCCTCGGTTTCCTTCTCGGTTCTTTTCTCATGGTCTCTTATTTCTCGACAGCGTGCATTTAATTCTTCAGATAAATTCTAACCTAATGGAATAAAACTGTAATAAATCCAAAATAGCACAGGTCTAACGATGAAAATGAAGCTTTTAATCTATTTTACAAAGACACACGAGTCACGTCCTCCCTGTTCGGCCACTAGATGGAGCTTTAAACCAGGACTAACCCTAAACACAGATGAGACTAAACTGGATTAAACCAAGGCTAAACCAGGATTTAATTAAGACTAAAGTATTAACCCAGAACTAAACTGGACTAAGCTAAAGCTAGTTTTAAACAATCCAGGACTAACCCCAGAGTTATGTTCTGACTGAACCAGGACTGAACCAGGACTGAACCAGGTCTAACTCATAAAAGCTCGGGACAAAATGAGGAATAAAAGTGGGTTAAACCAGATCTAAACCAGAAACTACCAGGTTTACACCAAGACAAAACTAAACCAAGGACTAGATCTGGACCAGGACTAAACCCTGTCTTTGGAGGTTTTACTTTCAAAGCTTAAATATCTTTATAAATAGATTTATTTATATTCTTTTGTTTATTGATTGGAGGCAGAGAAACAGGTTTCACTTTAGAAACAGACCAGGGCGTGTCAGAGCCGGCCGGACAGGATTAATCTGAGTTTACTTCAGTGACCTCTCAGGATTTGGATTTTCACATTTTACCACATTTACCGGAATAAAAAAACAGTAACTGCTTTTGATTTAAAAACATTGTCCTTCAATAAAATCTGCAGGAAACTGAGTTAAAAACACTTCTGTTTCACGTTGATTTACACCTGCATCATTTTAAAGAAGTGTTTCCCAAACGTCTCAAATAAATCAGGTTTCAGTTCAGGGCTCTGTAAGTGCTGCAAAAGAATCAAAATAAACCACATTATATCCATCTTTAGTTTTGGGCGATGAGTCCATGGAGTAGATTTGAGATTATTTATGTTAAGGATCATTCCTGTTTGACTTTTAGGGCGGGTCAGAAGTGAGAGGGAGGTCCTGTTGTGACTGAGGCACAGTTTCATTTAGAGCAAGACTCTGTCACGAGTTTCCTCCACACGACGTGAACTCAGGTAAAAACTCATTTAAGGTCTAAACCAGGACTAAACCAGGTCTAAACCAGGACTAAACCAGGGCTAAACCAGGACTAAACCTGGTCTAAACCAGGACTAAACCAGGACTAAACCAGGGCTAAACCAGGGCTAAACCAGGGCTAAACCAGGACTAAACCAGGACTAAACCAGGACTAAACCAGGTCTAAACCAGGGCTAAACCAGGGCTAAACCAGGACTAAACCAGGGCTAAACCAGGACTAAACCAGGTCTAAACCAGGACTAAACCAGGGCTAAACCAGGGCTAAACCAGGGCTAAACCAGGACTAAACCAGGACTAAACCAGGTCTAAACCAGGGCTAAACCAGGGCTAAACCAGGGCTAAACCAGGACTAAACCAGGACTAAACCAGGACTAAACCAGGGCTAAACCAGGGCTAAACCAGGGCTAAACCAGGTCTAAACCAGGTCTAAACCAGGACTAAACCAGGTCTATACCAGGACTAAACCAGGTCTGAACCAGGTCTGAACCAGGACTAAACCAGGTCTAAACTAGGTCTAAACCAGGACTAAACCAGGACTAAACCAGGGCTAAACCAGGTCTAAACCAGGTCTAAACCAGGACTAAACCAGGACTAAACCAGGTCTAAACCAGGGCTAAACCAGGACTAAACCAGGACTAAACCAGGTCTAAACCAGGACTAAACCAGGGCTAAACCAGGACTAAACCAGGTCTAAACCAGGACTAAACCAGGTCTAAACCAGGTCTGAACCAGGACTAAACCAGGTCTAAACCAGGGCTAAACCAGGGCTAAACCAGGACTAAACCAGGTCTAAACCAGGACTAAACCAGGGCTAAACCAGGACTAAACCAGGTCTAAACCAGGTCTGAACCAGGACTAAACCAGGTCTAAACCAGGGCTAAACCAGGGCTAAACCAGGACTAAACCAGGACTAAACCAGGGCTAAACCAGGGCTAAACCAGGGCTAAACCAGGGCTAAACCAGGACTAAACCAGGACTAAACCAGGTCTAAACCAGGGCTAAACCAGGGCTAAACCAGGGCTAAACCAGGACTAAACCAGGGCTAAACCAGGGCTAAACCAGGAATAAACCAGGACTAAACCAGGACTAAACCAGGTCTAAACCAGGGCTAAACCAGGGCTAAACCAGGACTAAACCAGGGCTAAACCAGGACTAAACCAGGTCTAAACCAGGACTAAACCAGGGCTAAACCAGGGCTAAACCAGGGCTAAACCAGGGCTAAACCAGGACTAAACCAGGACTAAACCAGGTCTAAACCAGGGCTAAACCAGGGCTAAACCAGGGCTAAACCAGGACTAAACCAGGACTAAACCAGGACTAAACCAGGGCTAAACCAGGGCTAAACCAGGGCTAAACCAGGTCTAAACCAGGTCTAAACCAGGACTAAACCAGGTCTATACCAGGACTAAACCAGGTCTGAACCAGGTCTGAACCAGGACTAAACCAGGTCTAAACTAGGTCTAAACCAGGACTAAACCAGGACTAAACCAGGGCTAAACCAGGTCTAAACCAGGTCTAAACCAGGACTAAACCAGGACTAAACCAGGTCTAAACCAGGGCTAAACCAGGACTATACCAGGACTATACCAGGACTAAACCAGGGCTAAACCAGGGCTAAACCAGGACTAAACCAGGACTAAACCAGGTCTAAACCAGGTCTAAACCAGGACTAAACCAGGTCTGAACCAGGACTAAACCAGGTCTAAACTAGGTCTAAACCAGGACTAAACCAGATCTAAACCAGGACTAAACCAGGACTAAACCAGGGCTAAACCAGGTCTAAACCAGGTCTGAACCAGGACTAAACCAGGTCTAAACCAGGTCTAAACCAGGTCTAAACCAGGACTAAACCAGGACTAAACCAGGTCTAAACTAGGTCTAAACCAGGTCTGAACCAGGTCTGAACCAGGACTAAACCAGGTCTAAACCAGGTCTAAACCAGGACTAAACCAGGACTAAACCAGGTCTAAACCAGGACTATACCAGGACTAAACCAGGACTAAACCAGGGCTAAACCAGGTCTAAACCAGGACTAAACCAGGACTAAACCAGGTCTAAACCAGGGCTAAACCAGGGCTAAACCAGGGCTAAACCAGGACTAAACCAGGACTAAACCAGGACTAAACCAGGGCTAAACCAGGGCTAAACCAGGGCTAAACCAGGTCTAAACCAGGTCTAAACCAGGTCTGAACCAGGTCTAAACCAGGTCTAAACCAGGTCTGAACCAGGACTAAAGGCCTGATAAGTTCCATATCTACCTCACTCTGTAATAAAGACTAAGTCTGACTCAAACTCACTGTAAAACTTTATCACGTTCTAAAAGTATTTCATTAATCTTGTTCCTTCAGAGAAGTGTAAATGTAAAATACTGTAAACGTCTCATTTAGTCTTTTTATTATTATTTTGTGTTTTTCAAAGAAGCTGATGTTAATAAATCCCTCGGTTTCCTTCTCGGTTCTTTTCTCATGGTCTCTTATTTCTCGACAGCGTGCATTTAATTCTTCAGATAAATTCTAACCTAATGGAATAAAACTGTAATAAATCCAAAATAGCACAGGTCTAACGATGAAAATGAAGCTTTTAATCTATTTTACAAAGACACACGAGTCACGTCCTCCCTGTTCGGCCACTAGATGGAGCTTTAAACCAGGACTAACCCTAAACACAGATGAGACTAAACTGGATTAAACCAAGGCTAAACCAGGATTTAATTAAGACTAAAGTATTAACCCAGAACTAAACTGGACTAAGCTAAAGCTAGTTTTAAACAATCCAGGACTAACCCCAGAGTTATGTTCTGACTGAACCAGGACTGAACCAGGACTGAACCAGGTCTAACTCATAAAAGCTCGGGACAAAATGAGGAATAAAAGTGGGTTAAACCAGATCTAAACCAGAAACTACCAGGTTTACACCAAGACAAAACTAAACCAAGGACTAGATCTGGACCAGGACTAAACCCTGTCTTTGGAGGTTTTACTTTCAAAGCTTAAATATCTTTATAAATAGATTTATTTATATTCTTTTGTTTATTGATTGGAGGCAGAGAAACAGGTTTCACTTTAGAAACAGACCAGGGCGTGTCAGAGCCGGCCGGACAGGATTAATCTGAGTTTACTTCAGTGACCTCTCAGGGATTTGGATTTTCACATTTTACCACATTTACCGGAATAAAAAACAGTAACTGCTTTTGATTTAAAAACATTGTCCTTCAATAAAATCTGCAGGAAACTGAGTTAAAAGAACACTTCTGTTTCACGTTGATTTACACCTGCATCATTTTAAAGAAGTGTTTCCCAAACGTCTCAAATAAATCAGGTTTCAGTTCAGGGCTCTGTAAGTGCTGCAAAAGAATCAAAATAAACCACATTATATCCATCTTTAGTTTTGGGCGATGAGTCCATGGAGTAGATTTGAGATTATTTATGTTAAGGATCATTCCTGTTTGACTTTTAGGGCGGGTCAGAAGTGAGAGGAGGTCCTGTTGTGACTGAGGCACAGTTTCATTTAGAGCAAGACTCTGTCACGAGTTTCCTCCACACGACGTGAACTCAGGTAAAAACTCATTTAAGGTCTAAACCAGGACTAAACCAGGTCTAAACCAGGACTAAACCAGGGCTAAACCAGGACTAAACCAGGTCTAAACCAGGACTAAACCAGGGCTAAACCAGGGCTAAACCAGGGCTAAACCAGGGCTAAACCAGGACTAAACCAGGACTAAACCAGGTCTAAACCAGGGCTAAACCAGGGCTAAACCAGGGCTAAACCAGGGCTAAACCAGGACTAAACCAGGACTAAACCAGGACTAAACCAGGGCTAAACCAGGGCTAAACCAGGTCTAAACCAGGTCTAAACCAGGACTAAACCAGGACTAAACCAGGTCTATACCAGGACTAAACCAGGTCTGAACCAGGTCTGAACCAGGTCTGAACCAGGACTAAACCAGGTCTAAACTAGGTCTAAACCAGGACTAAACCAGGACTAAACCAGGGCTAAACCAGGTCTAAACCAGGTCTAAACCAGGACTAAACCAGGACTAAACCAGGTCTAAACCAGGGCTAAACCAGGACTATACCAGGACTATACCAGGACTAAACCAGGGCTAAACCAGGGCTAAACCAGGACTAAACCAGGACTAAACCAGGTCTAAACCAGGTCTAAACCAGGACTAAACCAGGGCTAAACCAGGGCTAAACCAGGGCTAAACCAGGGCTAAACCAGGACTAAACCAGGACTAAACCAGGACTAAACCAGGTCTAAACCAGGACTAAACCAGGGCTAAACCAGGGCTAAACCAGGGCTAAACTAGGTCTAAACCAGGACTAAACCAGATCTAAACCAGGACTAAACCAGGACTAAACCAGGGCTAAACCAGGTCTAAACCAGGTCTGAACCAGGTCTGAACCAGGACTAAACCAGGTCTAAACTAGGTCTAAACCAGGACTAAACCAGGACTAAACCAGGGCTAAACCAGGTCTAAACCAGGTCTAAACCAGGACTAAACCAGGACTAAACCAGGTCTAAACCAGGTCTAAACCAGGACTAAACCAGGACTAAACCAGGTCTAAACCAGGGCTAAACCAGGACTATACCAGGACTATACCAGGACTAAACCAGGGCTAAACCAGGGCTAAACCAGGACTAAACCAGGACTAAACCAGGTCTAAACCAGGTCTAAACCAGGACTAAACCAGGTCTGAACCAGGACTAAACCAGGTCTAAATTAGGTCTAAACCAGGACTAAACCAGATCTAAACCAGGACTAAACCAGGACTAAACCAGGGCTAAACTAGGTCTAAACCAGGACTAAACCAGATCTAAACCAGGACTAAACCAGGACTAAACCAGGGCTAAACCAGGTCTAAACCAGGTCTGAACCAGGACTAAACCAGGTCTAAACCAGGTCTAAACCAGGTCTAAACCAGGACTAAACCAGGACTAAACCAGGTCTAAACTAGGTCTAAACCAGGACTAAACCAGGACTAAACCAGGTCTAAACCAGGCTAAACCAGGACTATACCAGGACTATACCAGGACTAAACCAGGGCTAAACCAGGGCTAAACCAGGACTAAACCAGGACTAAACCAGGTCTAAACCAGGTCTAAACCAGGACTAAACCAGGTCTGAACCAGGACTAAACCAGGTCTAAATTAGGTCTAAACCAGGACTAAACCAGGACTAAACCAGGACTAAACCAGGACTAAACCAGGGCTAAACCAGGTCTAAACCAGGTCTGAACCAGGACTAAACCAGGTCTAAACCAGGTCTAAACCAGGTCTAAACCAGGACTAAACCAGGACTAAACCAGGTCTAAACTAGGTCTAAACCAGGTCTGAACCAGGTCTGAACCAGGACTAAACCAGGTCTAAACCAGGTCTAAACCAGGACTAAGCCAGGACTAAACCAGGTCTGAACCAGGGCTAAACCAGGGCTAAACCAGGTCTAAACTAGGGCTAAACCAGGACTAAACCAGGTCTAAACCAGGTCTGAACCAGGTCTGAACCAGGACTAAACCAGGTCTAAACCAGGTCTAAACCAGGACTAAGCCAGGACTAAACCAGGTCTGAACCAGGGCTAAACCAGGACTAAACCAGGTCTAAACTAGGTCTAAACCAGGTCTGAACCAGGACTAAACCAGGACTAAACCAGGGCTAAACCAGGTCTAAACCAGGACTAAGCCAGGACTAAACCAGGTCTGAACCAGGGCTAAACCAGGGCTAAACCAGGGCTAAACCAGGACTAAACCAGGACTAAACCAGGACTAAACCAGGGCTAAACCAGGACTAAACCAGGTCTAAACCAGGACTAAACCAGGGCTAAACCAGGGCTAAACCAGGGCTAAACCAGGGCTAAACCAGGACTAAACCAGGACTAAACCAGGACTAAACCAGGTCTAAACCAGGGCTAAACCAGGGCTAAACCAGGGCTAAACCAGGACTAAACCAGGACTAAACCAGGACTAAACCAGGGCTAAACCAGGGCTAAACCAGGGCTAAACCAGGTCTAAACCAGGTCTAAACCAGGACTAAACCAGGTCTATACCAGGACTAAACCAGGTCTGAACCAGGTCTGAACCAGGACTAAACCAGGTCTAAACTAGGTCTAAACCAGGACTAAACCAGGACTAAACCAGGGCTAAACCAGGTCTAAACCAGATCTAAACCAGGACTAAACCAGGACTAAACCAGGTCTAAACCAGGGCTAAACCAGGACTATACCAGGACTATACCAGGACTAAACCAGGGCTAAACCAGGGCTAAACCAGGACTAAACCAGGACTAAACCAGGTCTAAACCAGGTCTAAACCAGGACTAAACCAGGTCTGAACCAGGACTAAACCAGGTCTAAACTAGGTCTAAACCAGGACTAAACCAGGTCTAAACCAGGACTAAACCAGGACTAAACCAGGTCTAAACCAGGTCTAAACCAGGTCTGAACCAGGTCTAAACCAGGTCTAAACCAGGTCTAAACCAGGTCTAAACCAGGACTAAACCAGGACTAAACCAGGTCTAAACTAGGTCTAAACCAGGTCTGAACCAGGTCTGAACCAGGACTAAACCAGGTCTAAACCAGGTCTAAACCAGGACTAAACCAGGACTAAACCAGGTCTAAACCAGGACTATACCAGGACTAAACCAGGACTAAACCAGGGCTAAACCAGGTCTAAACCAGGACTAAGCCAGGACTAAACCAGGTCTGAACCAGGGCTAAACCAGGTCTGAACCAGGTCTAAACCAGGTCTAAACCAGGTCTGAACCAGGACTAAAGGCCTGATAAGTTCCATATCTACCTCACTCTGTAATAAAGACTAAGTCTGACTCAAACTCACTGTAAAACTTTATCACGTTCTAAAAGTATTTCATTAATCTTGTTCCTTCAGAGAAGTGTAAATGTAAAATACTGTAAACGTCTCATTTAGTCTTTTATTATTATTTTGTGTTTTTCAAAGAAGCTGATGTTAATAAATCCTCGGTTTCCTTCTCGGTTCTTTTCTCATGGTCTCTTATTTCTCGACAGCGTGCATTTAATTCTTCAGATAAATTCTAACCTAATGGAATAAAACTGTAATAAATCCAAAATAGCACAGGTCTAACGATGAAAATGAAGCTTTTAATCTATTTTACAAAGACACACGAGTCACGTCCTCCCTGTTCGGCCACTAGATGGAGCTTTAAACCAGGACTAACCCTAAACACAGATGAGACTAAACTGGATTAAACCAAGGCTAAACCAGGATTTAATTAAGACTAAAGTATTAACCCAGAACTAAACTGGACTAAGCTAAAGCTAGTTTTAAACAATCCAGGACTAACCCCAGAGTTATGTTCTGACTGAACCAGGACTGAACCAGGACTGAACCAGGTCTAACTCATAAAAGCTCGGGACAAAATGAGGAATAAAAGTGGGTTAAACCAGATCTAAACCAGAAACTACCAGGTTTACACCAAGACAAAACTAAACCAAGGACTAGATCTGGACCAGGACTAAACCCTGTCTTTGGAGGTTTTACTTTCAAAGCTTAAATATCTTTATAAATAGATTTATTTATATTCTTTTGTTTATTGATTGGAGGCAGAGAAACAGGTTTCACTTTAGAAACAGACCAGGGCGTATCAGAGCCGGCCGGACAGGATTAATCTGAGTTTACTTCAGTGACCTCTCAGGGATTTGGATTTTCACATTTTACCACATTTACCGGAATAAAAAAAACAGTAACTGCTTTTGATTTAAAAACATTGTCCTTCAATAAAATCTGCAGGAAACTGAGTTAAAAGAACACTTCTGTTTCACCGTTGATTTACACCTGCATCATTTTAAAGAAGTGTTTCCCAAACGTCTCAAATAAATCAGGTTTCAGTTCAGGGCTCTGTAAGTGCTGCAAAAGAATCAAAATAAACCACATTATATCCATCTTTAGTTTTGGGCGATGAGTCCATGGAGTAGATTTGAGATTATTTATGTTAAGGATCATTCCTGTTTGACTTTTAGGGCGGGTCAGAAGTGAGAGGAGGTCCTGTTGTGACTGAGGCACAGTTTCATTTAGAGCAAGACTCTGTCACGAGTTTCCTCCACACGACGTGAACTCAGGTAAAAACTCATTTAAGGTCTAAACCAGGACTAAACCAGGTCTAAACCAGGACTAAACCAGGGCTAAACCAGGACTAAACCAGGTCTAAACCAGGACTAAACCAGGGCTAAACCAGGGCTAAACCAGGGCTAAACCAGGGCTAAACCAGGACTAAACCAGGACTAAACCAGGTCTAAACCAGGGCTAAACCAGGTCTAAACCAGGGCTAAACCAGGGCTAAACCAGGACTAAACCAGGACTAAACCAGGACTAAACCAGGGCTAAACCAGGGCTAAACCAGGGCTAAACCAGGACTAAACCAGGACTAAACCAGGACTAAACCAGGTCTAAACCAGGGCTAAACCAGGGCTAAACCAGGGCTAAACCAGGACTAAACCAGGACTAAACCAGGACTAAACCAGGTCTAAACCAGGGCTAAACCAGGGCTAAACCAGGACTAAACCAGGACTAAACCAGGACTAAACCAGGGCTAAACCAGGGCTAAACCAGGGCTAAACCAGGACTAAACCAGGACTAAACCAGGACTAAACCAGGTCTAAACCAGGGCTAAACCAGGGCTAAACCAGGGCTAAACCAGGACTAAACCAGGACTAAACCAGGACTAAACCAGGGCTAAACCAGGGCTAAACCAGGTCTAAACCAGGTCTAAACCAGGACTAAACCAGGACTAAACCAGGTCTATACCAGGACTAAACCAGGTCTGAACCAGGTCTGAACCAGGTCTGAACCAGGACTAAACCAGGTCTAAACTAGGTCTAAACCAGGACTAAACCAGGACTAAACCAGGGCTAAACCAGGTCTAAACCAGGTCTAAACCAGGACTAAACCAGGACTAAACCAGGTCTAAACCAGGGCTAAACCAGGACTATACCAGGACTATACCAGGACTAAACCAGGGCTAAACCAGGGCTAAACCAGGGCTAAACCAGGACTAAACCAGGACTAAACCAGGTCTAAACCAGGTCTAAACCAGGACTAAACCAGGGCTAAACCAGGGCTAAACCAGGACTAAACCAGGGCTAAACCAGGGCTAAACCAGGGCTAAACCAGGACTAAACCAGGGCTAAACCAGGACTAAACCAGGTCTAAACCAGGACTAAACCAGGGCTAAACCAGGGCTAAACCAGGGCTAAACCAGGGCTAAACCAGGACTAAACCAGGACTAAACCAGGTCTAAACCAGGGCTAAACCAGGGCTAAACCAGGGCTAAACCAGGGCTAAACCAGGACTAAACCAGGACTAAACCAGGACTAAACCAGGGCTAAACCAGGGCTAAACCAGGTCTAAACCAGGTCTAAACCAGGACTAAACCAGGACTAAACCAGGGCTAAACCAGGGCTAAACCAGGTCTAAACCAGGTCTAAACCAGGTCTAAACCAGGACTAAACCAGGACTAAACCAGGACTAAACCAGGTCTAAACCAGGTCTAAACCAGGACTAAACCAGGTCTATACCAGGACTAAACCAGGTCTGAACCAGGTCTGAACCAGGACTAAACCAGGTCTAAACTAGGTCTAAACCAGGACTAAACCAGGACTAAACCAGGGCTAAACCAGGTCTAAACCAGGTCTAAACCAGGACTAAACCAGGACTAAACCAGGTCTAAACCAGGGCTAAACCAGGACTATACCAGGACTATACCAGGACTAAACCAGGGCTAAACCAGGGCTAAACCAGGACTAAACCAGGACTAAACCAGGTCTAAACCAGGTCTAAACCAGGACTAAACCAGGTCTGAACCAGGACTAAACCAGGTCTAAACTAGGTCTAAACCAGGACTAAACCAGATCTAAACCAGGACTAAACCAGGACTAAACCAGGGCTAAACCAGGTCTAAACCAGGTCTGAACCAGGACTAAACCAGGTCTAAACCAGGTCTAAACCAGGTCTAAACCAGGTCTAAACCAGGACTAAACCAGGGCTAAACCAGGACTAAACCAGGTCTAAACCAGGACTAAACCAGGGCTAAACCAGGGCTAAACCAGGGCTAAACCAGGGCTAAACCAGGACTAAACCAGGACTAAACCAGGTCTAAACCAGGGCTAAACCAGGGCTAAACCAGGGCTAAACCAGGACTAAACCAGGACTAAACCAGGACTAAACCAGGGCTAAACCAGGGCTAAACCAGGGCTAAACCAGGTCTAAACCAGGTCTAAACCAGGACTAAACCAGGTCTATACCAGGACTAAACCAGGTCTGAACCAGGTCTGAACCAGGACTAAACCAGGTCTAAACTAGGTCTAAACCAGGACTAAACCAGGACTAAACCAGGGCTAAACCAGGTCTAAACCAGGTCTAAACCAGGTCTAAACCAGGACTAAACCAGGACTAAACCAGGTCTATACCAGGACTAAACCAGGTCTGAACCAGGTCTGAACCAGGTCTGAACCAGGACTAAACCAGGTCTAAACTAGGTCTAAACCAGGACTAAACCAGGACTAAACCAGGGCTAAACCAGGTCTAAACCAGGTCTAAACCAGGACTAAACCAGGACTAAACCAGGTCTAAACCAGGGCTAAACCAGGACTATACCAGGACTATACCAGGACTAAACCAGGGCTAAACCAGGGCTAAACCAGGGCTAAACCAGGACTAAACCAGGACTAAACCAGGTCTAAACCAGGTCTAAACCAGGGCTAAACCAGGTCTAAACCAGGACTAAACCAGGGCTAAACCAGGGCTAAACCAGGTCTAAACCAGGTCTAAACCAGGACTAAACCAGGACTAAACCAGGTCTATACCAGGACTAAACCAGGTCTGAACCAGGTCTGAACCAGGTCTGAACCAGGACTAAACCAGGTCTAAACTAGGTCTAAACCAGGACTAAACCAGGACTAAACCAGGGCTAAACCAGGTCTAAACCAGGTCTAAACCAGGACTAAACCAGGACTAAACCAGGTCTAAACCAGGGCTAAACCAGGACTATACCAGGACTATACCAGGACTAAACCAGGGCTAAACCAGGGCTAAACCAGGGCTAAACCAGGACTAAACCAGGACTAAACCAGGTCTAAACCAGGTCTAAACCAGGACTAAACCAGGGCTAAACCAGGGCTAAACCAGGACTAAACCAGGGCTAAACCAGGGCTAAACCAGGGCTAAACCAGGACTAAACCAGGGCTAAACCAGGACTAAACCAGGTCTAAACCAGGACTAAACCAGGGCTAAACCAGGGCTAAACCAGGGCTAAACCAGGGCTAAACCAGGACTAAACCAGGACTAAACCAGGTCTAAACCAGGGCTAAACCAGGGCTAAACCAGGGCTAAACCAGGGCTAAACCAGGACTAAACCAGGACTAAACCAGGACTAAACCAGGGCTAAACCAGGGCTAAACCAGGTCTAAACCAGGTCTAAACCAGGACTAAACCAGGACTAAACCAGGGCTAAACCAGGGCTAAACCAGGTCTAAACCAGGTCTAAACCAGGTCTAAACCAGGACTAAACCAGGACTAAACCAGGACTAAACCAGGTCTAAACCAGGTCTAAACCAGGACTAAACCAGGTCTATACCAGGACTAAACCAGGTCTGAACCAGGTCTGAACCAGGACTAAACCAGGTCTAAACTAGGTCTAAACCAGGACTAAACCAGGACTAAACCAGGGCTAAACCAGGTCTAAACCAGGTCTAAACCAGGACTAAACCAGGACTAAACCAGGTCTAAACCAGGGCTAAACCAGGACTATACCAGGACTATACCAGGACTAAACCAGGGCTAAACCAGGGCTAAACCAGGACTAAACCAGGACTAAACCAGGTCTAAACCAGGTCTAAACCAGGACTAAACCAGGTCTGAACCAGGACTAAACCAGGTCTAAACTAGGTCTAAACCAGGACTAAACCAGATCTAAACCAGGACTAAACCAGGACTAAACCAGGGCTAAACCAGGTCTGAACCAGGTCTGAACCAGGACTAAACCAGGTCTAAACCAGGTCTAAACCAGGTCTAAACCAGGTCTAAACCAGGACTAAACCAGGGCTAAACCAGGACTAAACCAGGTCTAAACCAGGACTAAACCAGGGCTAAACCAGGGCTAAACCAGGGCTAAACCAGGGCTAAACCAGGGCTAAACCAGGACTAAACCAGGACTAAACCAGGTCTAAACCAGGGCTAAACCAGGGCTAAACCAGGGCTAAACCAGGACTAAACCAGGACTAAACCAGGACTAAACCAGGGCTAAACCAGGGCTAAACCAGGGCTAAACCAGGTCTAAACCAGGTCTAAACCAGGACTAAACCAGGTCTATACCAGGACTAAACCAGGTCTGAACCAGGTCTGAACCAGGACTAAACCAGGTCTAAACTAGGTCTAAACCAGGACTAAACCAGGACTAAACCAGGGCTAAACCAGGTCTAAACCAGGTCTAAACCAGGACTAAACCAGGACTAAACCAGGTCTAAACCAGGGCTAAACCAGGACTATACCAGGACTATACCAGGACTAAACCAGGGCTAAACCAGGGCTAAACCAGGACTAAACCAGGACTAAACCAGGTCTAAACCAGGTCTAAACCAGGACTAAACCAGGTCTGAACCAGGACTAAACCAGGTCTAAAGCAGGTCTAAACCAGGACTAAACCAGATCTAAACCAGGACTAAACCAGGACTAAACCAGGGCTAAACCAGGTCTAAACCAGGTCTGAACCAGGACTAAACCAGGTCTAAACCAGGTCTAAACCAGGTCTAAACCAGGACTAAACCAGGACTAAACCAGGTCTAAACTAGGTCTAAACCAGGTCTGAACCAGGTCTGAACCAGGACTAAACCAGGTCTAAACCAGGTCTAAACCAGGACTAAACCAGGACTAAACCAGGTCTAAACCAGGACTATACCAGGACTAAACCAGGACTAAACCAGGGCTAAACCAGGTCTAAACCAGGACTAAGCCAGGACTAAACCAGGTCTGAACCAGGGCTAAACCAGGTCTGAACCAGGTCTAAACCAGGTCTAAACCAGGTCTGAACCAGGACTAAAGGCCTGATAAGTTCCATATCTACCTCACTCTGTAATAAAGACTAAGTCTGACTCAAACTCACTGTAAAACTTTATCACGTTCTAAAAGTATTTCATTAATCTTGTTCCTTCAGAGAAGTGTAAATGTAAAATACTGTAAACGTCTCATTTAGTCTTTTATTATTATTTTGTGTTTTTCAAAGAAGCTGATGTTAATAAATCCCTCGGTTTCCTTCTCGTTCTTTTCTCATGGTCTCTTATTTCTCGACAGCGTGCATTTAATTCTTCAGATAAATTCTAACCTAATGGAATAAAACTGTAATAAATCCAAAATAGCACAGGTCTAACGATGAAAATGAAGCTTTTAATCTATTTTACAAAGACACACGAGTCACGTCATCCCCTGTTCGGCCACTAGATGGAGCTTTAAACCAGGACTAACCCTAAACACAGATGAGACTAAACTGGATTAAACCAAGGCTAAACCAGGATTTAATTAAGACTAAAGTATTAACCCAGAACTAAACTGGACTAAGCTAAAGCTAGTTTTAAACAATCCAGGACTAACCCCAGAGTTATGTTCTGACTGAACCAGGACTGAACCAGGACTGAACCAGGTCTAACTCATAAAAGCTCGGGACAAAATGAGGAATAAAAGTGGGTTAAACCAGATCTAAACCAGAAACTACCAGGTTTACACCAAGACAAAACTAAACCAAGGACTAGATCTGGACCAGGACTAAACCCTGTCTTTGGAGGTTTTACTTTCAAAGCTTAAATATCTTTATAAATAGATTTATTTATATTCTTTTGTTTATTGATTGGAGGCAGAGAAACAGGTTTCACTTTAGAAACAGACCAGGGCGTGTCAGAGCCGGCGGACAGGATTAATCTGAGTTTACTTCAGTGACCTCTCAGGGATTTGGATTTTCACATTTTACCACATTTACGGAATAAAAAAACAGTAACTGCTTTTGATTTAAAAACATTGTCCTTCAATAAAATCTGCAGGAAACTGAGTTAAAAGAACACTTCTGTTTCACCGTTGATTTACACCTGCATCATTTTAAAGAAGTGTTTCCCAAACGTCTCAAATAAATCAGGTTTCAGTTCAGGGCTCTGTAAGTGCTGCAAAAGAATCAAAATAAACCACATTATATCCATCTTTAGTTTTGGGCGATGAGTCCATGGAGTAGATTTGAGATTATTTATGTTAAGGATCATTCCTGTTTGACTTTTAGGGCGGGTCAGAAGTGAGAGGAGGTCCTGTTGTGACTGAGGCACAGTTTCATTTAGAGCAAGACTCTGTCACGAGTTTCCTCCACACGACGTGAACTCAGGTAAAAACTCATTTAAGGTCTAAACCAGGACTAAACCAGGTCTAAACCAGGACTAAACCAGGGCTAAACCAGGACTAAACCTGGTCTAAACCAGGACTAAACCAGGACTAAACCAGGGCTAAACCAGGGCTAAACCAGGGCTAAACCAGGACTAAACCAGGACTAAACCAGGACTAAACCAGGTCTAAACCAGGGCTAAACCAGGGCTAAACCAGGACTAAACCAGGGCTAAACCAGGACTAAACCAGGTCTAAACCAGGACTAAACCAGGACTAAACCAGGTCTAAACCAGGGCTAAACCAGGGCTAAACCAGGACTAAACCAGGGCTAAACCAGGACTAAACCAGGTCTAAACCAGGACTAAACCAGGGCTAAACCAGGGCTAAACCAGGGCTAAACCAGGACTAAACCAGGACTAAACCAGGTCTAAACCAGGGCTAAACCAGGGCTAAACCAGGGCTAAACCAGGACTAAACCAGGACTAAACCAGGACTAAACCAGGGCTAAACCAGGGCTAAACCAGGGCTAAACCAGGTCTAAACCAGGTCTAAACCAGGACTAAACCAGGTCTATACCAGGACTAAACCAGGTCTGAACCAGGTCTGAACCAGGACTAAACCAGGTCTAAACTAGGTCTAAACCAGGACTAAACCAGGACTAAACCAGGGCTAAACCAGGTCTAAACCAGGTCTAAACCAGGACTAAACCAGGACTAAACCAGGTCTAAACCAGGGCTAAACCAGGACTATACCAGGACTATACCAGGACTAAACCAGGGCTAAACCAGGTCTAAACCAGGACTAAACCAGGTCTAAACCAGGTCTAAACCAGGACTAAACCAGGTCTAAACCAGGACTAAACCAGGACTAAACCAGGTCTAAACCAGGTCTAAACCAGGACTAAACCAGGTCTGAACCAGGACTAAACCAGGTCTAAACTAGGTCTAAACCAGGACTAAACCAGATCTAAACCAGGACTAAACCAGGACTAAACCAGGGCTAAACCAGGTCTAAACCAGGTCTGAACCAGGACTAAACCAGGTCTAAACCAGGTCTAAACCAGGTCTAAACCAGGACTAAACCAGGACTAAACCAGGTCTAAACTAGGTCTAAACCAGGTCTGAACCAGGTCTGAACCAGGACTAAACCAGGTCTAAACCAGGTCTAAACCAGGACTAAACCAGGACTAAACCAGGTCTAAACCAGGACTATACCAGGACTAAACCAGGACTAAACCAGGGCTAAACCAGGTCTAAACCAGGACTAAGCCAGGACTAAACCAGGTCTGAACCAGGGCTAAACCAGGGCTAAACCAGGGCTAAACCAGGACTAAACCAGGACTAAACCAGGACTAAACCAGGACTAAACCAGGGCTAAACCAGGACTAAACCAGGTCTAAACCAGGGCTAAACCAGGGCTAAACCAGGGCTAAACCAGGACTAAACCAGGACTAAACCAGGTCTAAACCAGGGCTAAACCAGGGCTAAACCAGGGCTAAACCAGGACTAAACCAGGACTAAACCAGGACTAAACCAGGGCTAAACCAGGGCTAAACCAGGGCTAAACCAGGTCTAAACCAGGTCTAAACCAGGACTAAACCAGGTCTATACCAGGACTAAACCAGGTCTGAACCAGGTCTGAACCAGGACTAAACCAGGGCTAAACCAGGTCTAAACCAGGTCTAAACCAGGACTAAACCAGGACTAAACCAGGTCTAAACCAGGGCTAAACCAGGACTATACCAGGACTATACCAGGACTAAACCAGGGCTAAACCAGGGCTAAACCAGGACTAAACCAGGACTAAACCAGGTCTAAACCAGGTCTAAACCAGGACTAAACCAGGTCTGAACCAGGACTAAACCAGGTCTAAAGCAGGTCTAAACCAGGACTAAACCAGATCTAAACCAGGACTAAACCAGGACTAAACCAGGGCTAAACCAGGTCTAAACCAGGTCTGAACCAGGACTAAACCAGGTCTAAACCAGGTCTAAACCAGGTCTAAACCAGGACTAAACCAGGACTAAACCAGGTCTAAACTAGGTCTAAACCAGGTCTGAACCAGGTCTGAACCAGGACTAAACCAGGTCTAAACCAGGTCTAAACCAGGACTAAACCAGGACTAAACCAGGTCTAAACCAGGACTATACCAGGACTAAACCAGGACTAAACCAGGGCTAAACCAGGTCTAAACCAGGACTAAACCAGGGCTAAACCAGGACTAAACCAGGGCTAAACCAGGGCTAAACCAGGGCTAAACCAGGACTAAACCAGGACTAAACCAGGTCTAAACCAGGGCTAAACCAGGACTAAACCAGGTCTAAACCAGGGCTAAACCAGGGCTAAACCAGGGCTAAACCAGGACTAAACCAGGACTAAACCAGGACTAAACCAGGGCTAAACCAGGGCTAAACCAGGGCTAAACCAGGTCTAAACCAGGTCTAAACCAGGACTAAACCAGGTCTATACCAGGACTAAACCAGGTCTGAACCAGGTCTGAACCAGGACTAAACCAGGTCTAAACTAGGTCTAAACCAGGACTAAACCAGGACTAAACCAGGGCTAAACCAGGTCTAAACCAGGTCTAAACCAGGACTAAACCAGGACTAAACCAGGTCTAAACCAGGGCTAAACCAGGACTATACCAGGACTATACCAGGACTAAACCAGGGCTAAACCAGGGCTAAACCAGGACTAAACCAGGACTAAACCAGGTCTAAACCAGGTCTAAACCAGGACTAAACCAGGTCTGAACCAGGACTAAACCAGGTCTAAAGCAGGTCTAAACCAGGACTAAACCAGATCTAAACCAGGACTAAACCAGGACTAAACCAGGGCTAAACCAGGTCTAAACCAGGTCTGAACCAGGACTAAACCAGGTCTAAACCAGGTCTAAACCAGGTCTAAACCAGGACTAAACCAGGACTAAACCAGGTCTAAACTAGGTCTAAACCAGGTCTGAACCAGGTCTGAACCAGGACTAAACCAGGTCTAAACCAGGTCTAAACCAGGACTAAACCAGGACTAAACCAGGTCTAAACCAGGACTATACCAGGACTAAACCAGGACTAAACCAGGGCTAAACCAGGTCTAAACCAGGACTAAGCCAGGACTAAACCAGGTCTGAACCAGGGCTAAACCAGGTCTGAACCAGGTCTAAACCAGGTCTAAACCAGGTCTGAACCAGGACTAAAGGCCTGATAAGTTCCATATCTACCTCACTCTGTAATAAAGACTAAGTCTGACTCAAACTCACTGTAAAACTTTATCACGTTCTAAAAGTATTTCATTAATCTTGTTCCTTCAGAGAAGTGTAAATGTAAAATACTGTAAACGTCTCATTTAGTCTTTTTATTATTATTTTGTGTTTTTCAAAGAAGCTGATGTTAATAAATCCCTCGGTTTCCTTCTCGGTTCTTTTCTCATGGTCTCTTATTTCTCGACAGCGTGCATTTAATTCTTCAGATAAATTCTAACCTAATGGAATAAAACTGTAATAAATCCAAAATAGCACAGGTCTAACGATGAAAATGAAGCTTTTAATCTATTTTACAAAGACACACGAGTCACGTCCTCCCTGTTCGGCCACTAGATGGAGCTTTAAACCAGGACTAACCCTAAACACAGATGAGACTAAACTGGATTAAACCAAGGCTAAACCAGGATTTAATTAAGACTAAAGTATTAACCCAGAACTAAACTGGACTAAGCTAAAGCTAGTTTTAAACAATCCAGGACTAACCCCAGAGTTATGTTCTGACTGAACCAGGACTGAACCAGGACTGAACCAGGTCTAACTCATAAAAGCTCGGGACAAAATGAGGAATAAAAGTGGGTTAAACCAGATCTAAACCAGAAACTACCAGGTTTACACCAAGACAAAACTAAACCAAGGACTAGATCTGGACCAGGACTAAACCCTGTCTTTGGAGGTTTTACTTTCAAAGCTTAAATATCTTTATAAATAGATTTATTTATATTCTTTTGTTTATTGATTGGAGGCAGAGAAACAGGTTTCACTTTAGAAACAGACCAGGGCGTGTCAGAGCCGGCCGGACAGGATTAATCTGAGTTTACTTCAGTGACCTCTCAGGGATTTGGATTTTCACATTTTACCACATTTACCGGAATAAAAAAAACAGTAACTGCTTTTGATTTAAAAACATTGTCCTTCAATAAAATCTGCAGGAAACTGAGTTAAAAGAACACTTCTGTTTCACCGTTGATTTACACCTGCATCATTTTAAAGAAGTGTTTCCCAAACGTCTCAAATAAATCAGGTTTCAGTTCAGGGCTCTGTAAGTGCTGCAAAAGAATCAAAATAAACCACATTATATCCATCTTTAGTTTTGGGCGATGAGTCCATGGAGTAGATTTGAGATTATTTATGTTAAGGATCATTCCTGTTTGACTTTTAGGCGGGTCAGAAGTGAGAGGGAGGTCCTGTTGTGACTGAGGCACAGTTTCATTTAGAGCAAGACTCTGTCACGAGTTTCCTCCACACGACGTGAACTCAGGTAAAAACTCATTTAAGGTCTAAACCAGGACTAAACCAGGTCTAAACCAGGACTAAACCAGGGCTAAACCAGGACTAAACCAGGTCTAAACCAGGACTAAACCAGGGCTAAACCAGGGCTAAACCAGGGCTAAACCAGGGCTAAACCAGGACTAAACCAGGACTAAACCAGGTCTAAACCAGGGCTAAACCAGGGCTAAACCAGGGCTAAACCAGGACTAAACCAGGGCTAAACCAGGGCTAAACCAGGACTAAACCAGGACTAAACCAGGACTAAACCAGGTCTAAACCAGGGCTAAACCAGGGCTAAACCAGGACTAAACCAGGGCTAAACCAGGACTAAACCAGGTCTAAACCAGGACTAAACCAGGGCTAAACCAGGGCTAAACCAGGGCTAAACCAGGACTAAACCAGGACTAAACCAGGTCTAAACCAGGGCTAAACCAGGGCTAAACCAGGGCTAAACCAGGACTAAACCAGGACTAAACCAGGACTAAACCAGGGCTAAACCAGGGCTAAACCAGGGCTAAACCAGGTCTAAACCAGGTCTAAACCAGGACTAAACCAGGTCTATACCAGGACTAAACCAGGTCTGAACCAGGTCTGAACCAGGACTAAACCAGGTCTAAACTAGGTCTAAACCAGGACTAAACCAGGACTAAACCAGGGCTAAACCAGGTCTAAACCAGGTCTAAACCAGGACTAAACCAGGACTAAACCAGGTCTAAACCAGGGCTAAACCAGGACTAAAGGCCTGATAAGTTCCATATCTACCTCACTCTGTAATAAAGACTAAGTCTGACTCAAACTCACTGTAAAACTTTATCACGTTCTAAAAGTATTTCATTAATCTTGTTCCTTCAGAGAAGTGTAAATGTAAAATACTGTAAACGTCTCATTTAGTCTTTTTATTATTATTTTGTGTTTTTCAAAGAAGCTGATGTTAATAAATCCCTCGGTTTCCTTCTCGGTTCTTTTCTCATGGTCTCTTATTTCTCGACAGCGTGCATTTAATTCTTCAGATAAATTCTAACCTAATGGAATAAAACTGTAATAAATCCAAAATAGCACAGGTCTAACGATGAAAATGAAGCTTTTAATCTATTTTACAAAGACACACGAGTCACGTCCTCCCCTGTTCGGCCACTAGATGGAGCTTTAAACCAGGACTAACCCTAAACACAGATGAGACTAAACTGGATTAAACCAAGGCTAAACCAGGATTTAATTAAGACTAAAGTATTAACCCAGAACTAAACTGGACTAAGCTAAAGCTAGTTTTAAACAATCCAGGACTAACCCCAGAGTTATGTTCTGACTGAACCAGGACTGAACCAGGACTGAACCAGGTCTAACTCATAAAAGCTCGGGACAAAATGAGGAATAAAAGTGGGTTAAACCAGATCTAAACCAGAAACTACCAGGTTTACACCAAGACAAAACTAAACCAAGGACTAGATCTGGACCAGGACTAAACCCTGTCTTTGGAGGTTTTACTTTCAAAGCTTAAATATCTTTATAAATAGATTTATTTATATTCTTTTGTTTATTGATTGGAGGCAGAGAAACAGGTTTCACTTTAGAAACAGACCAGGGCGTGTCAGAGCCGGCCGGACAGGATTAATCTGAGTTTACTTCAGTGACCTCTCAGGGATTTGGATTTTCACATTTTACCACATTTACCGGAATAAAAAAAACAGTAACTGCTTTTGATTTAAAAACATTGTCCTTCAATAAAATCTGCAGGAAACTGAGTTAAAAGAACACTTCTGTTTCACCGTTGATTTACACCTGCATCATTTTAAAGAAGTGTTTCCCAAACGTCTCAAATAAATCAGGTTTCAGTTCAGGGCTCTGTAAGTGCTGCAAAAGAATCAAAATAAACCACATTATATCCATCTTTAGTTTTGGGCGATGAGTCCATGGAGTAGATTTGAGATTATTTATGTTAAGGATCATTCCTGTTTGACTTTTAGGGCGGGTCAGAAGTGAGAGGGAGGTCCTGTTGTGACTGAGGCACAGTTTCATTTAGAGCAAGACTCTGTCACGAGTTTCCTCCACACGACGTGAACTCAGGTAAAAACTCATTTAAGGTCTAAACCAGGACTAAACCAGGTCTAAACCAGGACTAAACCAGGGCTAAACCAGGACTAAACCTGGTCTAAACCAGGACTAAACCAGGGCTAAACCAGGACTAAACCAGGTCTAAACCAGGACTAAACCAGGACTAAACCAGGACTAAACCAGGGCTAAACCAGGGCTAAACCAGGGCTAAACCAGGACTAAACCAGGGCTAAACCAGGACTAAACCAGGTCTAAACCAGGACTAAACCAGGACTAAACCAGGTCTAAACCAGGGCTAAACCAGGGCTAAACCAGGACTAAACCAGGACTAAACCAGGGCTAAACCAGGACTAAACCAGGACTAAACCAGGACTAAACCAGGTCTAAACCAGGGCTAAACCAGGGCTAAACCAGGACTAAACCAGGGCTAAACCAGGACTAAACCAGGGCTAAACCAGGGCTAAACCAGGGCTAAACCAGGGCTAAACCAGGACTAAACCAGGACTAAACCAGGTCTAAACCAGGGCTAAACCAGGGCTAAACCAGGACTAAACCAGGGCTAAACCAGGGCTAAACCAGGACTAAACCAGGGCTAAACCAGGACTAAACCAGGACTAAACCAGGACTAAACCAGGTCTAAACCAGGACTAAACCAGGGCTAAACCAGGGCTAAACCAGGGCTAAACCAGGACTAAACCAGGACTAAACCAGGACTAAACCAGGTCTAAACCAGGACTAAACCAGGGCTAAACCAGGACTAAACCAGGGCTAAACCAAGACTAAACCAGGTCTAAACCAGGACTAAACCAGGGCTAAACCAGGGCTAAACCAGGGCTAAACCAGGACTAAACCAGGACTAAACCAGGACTAAACCAGGTCTAAACCAGGGCTAAACCAGGGCTAAACCAGGACTAAACCAGGACTAAACCAGGACTAAACCAGGGCTAAACCAGGGCTAAACCAGGTCTAAACCAGGTCTAAACCAGGACTAAACCAGGTCTATACCAGGACTAAACCAGGTCTGAACCAGGTCTGAACCAGGACTAAACCAGGTCTGAACCAGGACTAAACCAGGTCTAAACTAGGTCTAAACCAGGACTAAACCAGATCTAAACCAGGACTAAACCAGGACTAAACCAGGGCTAAACCAGGTCTAAACCAGGTCTGAACCAGGACTAAACCAGGTCTAAACCAGGTCTAAACCAGGTCTAAACCAGGACTAAACCAGGACTAAACCAGGTCTAAACTAGGTCTAAACCAGGTCTGAACCAGGTCTGAACCAGGACTAAACCAGGTCTAAACCAGGTCTAAACCAGGACTAAACCAGGACTAAACCAGGACTAAACCAGGTCTAAACCAGGACTAAACCAGGACTATACCAGGACTAAACCAGGACTAAACCAGGGCTAAACCAGGACTAAACCAGGACTAAACCAGGACTAAACCAGGGCTAAACCAGGACTAAACCAGGTCTAAACCAGGACTAAACCAGGGCTAAACCAGGACTAAACCAGGTCTAAACCAGGACTAAACCAGGGCTAAACCAGGGCTAAACCAGGGCTAAACCAGGGCTAAACCAGGACTAAACCAGGACTAAACCAGGACTAAACCAGGTCTAAACCAGTGCTAAACCAGGGCTAAACCAGGGCTAAACCAGGACTAAACCAGGACTAAACCAGGACTAAACCAGGGCTAAACCAGGGCTAAACCAGGGCTAAACCAGGTCTAAACCAGGTCTAAACCAGGACTAAACCAGGACTAAACCAGGTCTATACCAGGACTAAACCAGGTCTGAACCAGGTCTGAACCAGGTCTGAACCAGGACTAAACCAGGTCTAAACTAGGTCTAAACCAGGACTAAACCAGGACTAAACCAGGGCTAAACCAGGTCTAAACCAGGTCTAAACCAGGACTAAACCAGGACTAAACCAGGTCTAAACCAGGGCTAAACCAGGACTATACCAGGACTAAACCAGGACTATACCAGGACTAAACCAGGGCTAAACCAGGGCTAAACCAGGACTAAACCAGGACTAAACCAGGTCTAAACCAGGTCTAAACCAGGACTAAACCAGGTCTGAACCAGGACTAAACCAGGTCTAAACTAGGTCTAAACCAGGACTAAACCAGATCTAAACCAGGACTAAACCAGGACTAAACCAGGGCTAAACCAGGTCTAAACCAGGTCTGAACCAGGACTAAACCAGGTCTAAACCAGGTCTAAACCAGGTCTAAACCAGGACTAAACCAGGACTAAACCAGGTCTAAACTAGGTCTAAACCAGGTCTGAACCAGGTCTGAACCAGGACTAAACCAGGTCTAAACCAGGTCTAAACCAGGACTAAACCAGGACTAAACCAGGACTAAACCAGGTCTAAACCAGGACTATACCAGGACTAAACCAGGACTAAACCAGGGCTAAACCAGGTCTAAACCAGGACTAAACCAGGACTAAACCAGGTCTGAACCAGGGCTAAACCAGGTCTGAACCAGGTCTGAACCAGGTCTGAACCAGGTCTGAACCAGGACTAAACCAGGTCTAAACTAGGTCTATACCAGGACTAAACCAGGTCTGAACCAGGTCTGAACCAGGTCTGAACCAGGACTATACCAGGACTAAAGCAGGACTAAACCAGGACTAAACCAGGTCTATACCAGGACTATACCAGGTCTGAACCAGGTCTGAACCAGGACTAAACCAGGTCTAAACTAGGTCTAAACCAGGTCTAAACCAGGACTAAACCAGGGCTAAACCAGGTCTAAACCAGGTCTAAACCAGGACTAAACCAGGACTAAACCAGGTCTAAACCAGGGCTAAACCAGGACTATACCAGGACTAAACCAGGACTATACCAGGACTAAACCAGGGCTAAACCAGGTCTAAACCAGGACTAAACCAGGTCTGAACCAGGACTAAACCAGGTCTAAACTAGGTCTAAACCAGGACTAAACCAGATCTAAACCAGGACTAAACCAGGACTAAACCAGGGCTAAACCAGGTCTAAACCAGGTCTGAACCAGGACTAAACCAGGTCTAAACCAGGTCTAAACCAGGTCTAAACCAGGACTAAACCAGGACTAAACCAGGTCTAAACTAGGTCTAAACCAGGTCTGAACCAGGTCTGAACCAGGACTAAACCAGGTCTAAACCAGGTCTAAACCAGGACTAAACCAGGACTAAACCAGGACTAAACCAGGTCTAAACCAGGACTAAACCAGGACTATACCAGGACTAAACCAGGACTAAACCAGGGCTAAACCAGGACTAAACCAGGACTAAACCAGGACTAAACCAGGTCTAAACTAGGTCTAAACCAGGTCTGAACCAGGTCTAAACCAGGACTAAACCAGGTCTAAACCAGGACTATACCAGGACTAAACCAGGACTAAACCAGGTCTAAACCAGGACTATACCAGGACTATACCAGGACTAAACCAGGACTATACCAGGACTAAACCAGGACTAAACCAGGACTATACCAGGACTAAACCAGGACTAAACCAGGACTATACCAGGACTAAACCAGGACTAAACCAGGACTAAACCAGGACTATACCAGGACTAAACCAGGACTAAACCAGGTCTAAACCAGGACTATACCAGGACTATACCAGGACTAAACCAGGACTAAACCAGGTCTAAACCAGGACTATACCAGGACTAAACCAGGGCTAAACCTGGGCTAAACCTGTTCTTGTCTCTGACTCTGCTGCAGTTTATTTATAGAGTATTGACAGAAAAACCTGTCTGGACTGTTCTGTCGTCTTTCCTCGTCTGTGGCTGTGACAGTGTTTCTGTTGAAGGTGGACCATGAGCGACCGCGAGGACCACGAGGACCGCGAGGACCGAGGCTGTGGTCCTGGACTCGGGTCCAGACACAGCAGCGAATGCTCCACAGATTCACTCAAAGTGTCCTCCAGCTTCGACTCTTCAGAAACAGAGTCAGTCTTTTTCTGTTCATATTTAACAACACATTGATAAATAGATTTAAGGTTTCAGTTTATGTTTAACACAACGTTTAAACTGGCTCCAGAATTAACACATTACTTTTCAGTAAATATGGATTGTGTGTTTGGGACCCAGATTAAATATATATATGTATATTTAATGTCTAGCGTCATTCCTGACTCTATTTCGATTACCAATTTCCAAAAGCAGGTTTTTTTTTTTATTAAATGCTCAACAACTTATTCTGTACTTCTGTATTTCTGAAATTAGAATTTAGAAGTTTAGAGACATTTTTAGTTCTGGAGCTTTTTTACAGAAACATGTTCATTCAAGATGAATGTTTTTGTTGCCTGGGTTGTGGAGGATGTTTGGGTTTCGTTCACTCTTCCTGCTCTGGGAAAATATCAGGTCATAGAACTTTAGTCTCACATCGTGTCATGCTCTTTTTTTTAGTCCATTTGTCCGTGGTTCACTTGAGTCACATTTTAATGGCACCTTCCCAGAGTTTAGAAGAGGAGCAGGTTTTTGTGGCCCAGCATTTCCATTTATCCAAGTTCATTTTAACTGAACCAAACATGGCAATTCTAAACTTGCTTAAAATAAAGTCAAAGTGCAACTGTTTTAAAAGGTTCTCAAATGTGTGTTTGTACCTTTGTACTGGGTGTGTGTATTTGTGTGTAAATGTGTGTGTTCACATCAACACAATTTGATGTGGTGGCAGTAGCTCAGTGGGTAGTTTAGTCGTCTTTCAACCAGAAGGTAGGTGGTTCGATTCCCATTCTCCCCACAGTTCATACTGTCGTTGTGTCCTTGGGCAAGACACTTAACCCACCTTGCCTCCAGTGGCTGTAACACTGGTAATTAGTGTAGAACAGTGTAAGTCTCTTTGGATAAAAGCATCAGCTAAATCAATAAATGTAAATGTCAAACCTAAATATATACAATGTAAAGCGAATAGTTTCTGAGGAGGATCATGGTGCTCAGGAATAATATTATAGTGGTCTTTACTAAGCGTTTCCACTCGTCTTCAGCGGGTCAAGATTAATTATTAAGGATTACTGAAGTCAAAATACTTTTCACAGATTCTTTGTTTAGTTATTACACATGGAATCAGTGGAATATTTTTTTGTCGATAACCATATAGACTGACCTGGGGAACAGTGCCTGTCAGCTGTCGATTCTGGCCACAGTTTGGAGAAGAGATGCCTGAGAATGTTCTTCCAGACATTCTGGCGGCATTGTAAATGATGCTGGACAGAGAGCACGACCAGATCCAGTTTCTTTGATGGGGACAGTGGAGGCTGGGTACCTAAGAAGGTTTTAAAAAAGGACGAACTAGTAGCAGAACAAGCCGGAGGGTTATGAGGATTTTCAGGCCTGGCCAAAAGGAAACTATAGGAAAAGGGTTTGGATGAGGTAACACAATCAAGTGCCTGCTTCAAGTCCTGTATTGGCGCGTTCGGTCTGGTTCAGTGGATGAAAACCACACATTAAACTGACTGGGCTTTCACGGAAGGAGCGCCAGACTTAGGAAGTAAATTGTGTTTCTCCATCTGCCTCAAAACGTGGTGGGTTATGTGTTCTGAAGTCTCTTTAGCAGTGGGGAACTTGGGCAGAGCAATGAAGTGAGCCGCTTTAGAAAAACGGTCGTCAGTTAGTATAACAGTTAGTATGACTGTATTAACCTGGGATGGAGGGAGTCCAGTCACGAAGTCTACTGCAATGTGGGACCATGGGCATTCATGGGAGCCTGGGGTGCCTCTTTCTGGGTGAACTGGTGCAATAGTGCAACTGGCTTGACATTTCTAGACCTGAGTTGAAAAGTGAGGAGAAGTTAAACCTGCTAAATAATAGGGACCAATGGACTTGGTGGGAATTAAGGCATTTACAGAATTAATATAATCCACATTTTTGTGATTGGCCAAACCAAAAACAGATGTGTTTTCACTTCAAACCAATGATTGGGTTGACATAGAACTGGGGCAGTGAATAGTTCCGTCAATGTGCTGAGGGCTGACTCTGTTCAGGGGTCCAACAAAACTGATTGTTAAAAGAAGTGAGTTTAATGAGGAATTCTACAACGACTAAAGTTCTTAATAAATCTTCAAAAAAAGTTTGGAAAAGCCTAGAAATCTCTGCAGCTGCTTCCTGCAGGTAGGTTTAGGCCTTTCTGCCACTGCTCTCACCTTCTCTGTACCTGCCCACTTTCAACAATGAATCCCAAGTCTTTGGAGGACTTGACAAACCTGTTGCTTGTGCTCTTGGAGGATCTCGGAAAAAATCTAAATGTCATCTAAAGAGTAAACAAAATAATTCAGGAAATCTCGGAGCATGTTATTGCTGAAGGCTTAAAGGACGACATTAGTTAAACCAAATGGCAATACTAAGTTTTTAAAGTGACCCGGTGGAGTGAAGAAAGTGGTCTTCCACTCGTCTCCTTCTTTGATATGAACAAAAGGGTTCATTCCTGAGGTCCAGTTTACTGAACATTGTGGCTCCATGAAGTGGAGTGAGGGTCCATTAGAGTCAATGAGTGGTAATACGTACTTATTTTTCACAGTTAGATTGTTTAAGCTCCTGAGGTCATTGCATCGTCTTAAGGTTTTATCTTTCTTGTTGACAAAAAAACCCTGCTCCCACAGGTGAAGAAGATGGTCAGATTCTACCTGCAGACCTTATATATCCTTATTCTACCTGCAGACCTTATATATCCTTATTCTACCTGCAGACCTTATATATTCTTATTCTACCTGCAGACCTTATATATCCTTATTCTACCTGCAGACCTATATATCCTTATTCTACCTGCAGACCTTATATATCCTTATTCTACCTGCAGACCTTATATATCCTTATTCTACCTGCAGACCTATATATCCTTATTCTACCTGCAGACCTTATATATCCTTATTCTACCTGCAGACCTTATATATCCTTATTCTACCTGCAGACCTTATATATCCTTATTCTACCTGCAGACCTTATATATCCTTATTCTACCTGCAGACCTTATATATCCTTATTCTACCTGCAGACCTTATATATCCTTATTCTACCTGCAGACCTATATATCCTTATTCTACCTGCAGACCTATATATCCTTATTCTACCTGCAGACCTTATATATCCTTATTCTACCTGCAGACCTTATATATCCTTATTCTACCTGCAGACCTTATATATCCTTATTCTACCTGCAGACCTTATATATCCTTATTCTACCTGCAGACCTTATATATCCTTATTCTACCTGCAGACCTTATATATCCTTATTCTACCTGCAGACCTTATATATCCTTATTCTACCTGCAGACCTTATATATCCTTATTCTACCTGCAGACCTTATATATCCTTATTCTACCTGCAGACCTTATATATCCTTATTCTACCTGCAGACCTTATATATCCTTATTCTACCTGCAGACCTTATATATTCTTATTCTACCTGCAGACCTTATATATCCTTATTCTACCTGCAGACCTTATATATCCTTATTCTACCTGCAGACCTTATATATCCTTATTCTACCTGCAGACCTTATATATCCTTATTCTACCTGCAGACCTTATATATCCTTATTCTACCTGCAGACCTTATATATCCTTATTCTACCTGCAGACCTTATATATCCTTATTCTACCTGCAGACCTATATATCCTTATTCTACCTGCAGACCTTATATATCATTATTCTACCTGCAGACCTTATATATCCTTATTCTACCTGCAGACCTTATATATCCTTATTCTACCTGCAGACCTATATATCCTTATTCTACCTGCAGACCTTATATATCCTTATTCTACCTGCAGACCTTATATATCCTTATTCTACCTGCAGACCTATATATCCTTATTCTACCTGCAGACCTATATATCCTTATTCTACCTGCAGACCTATATATCATTATTCTACCTGCAGACCTTATATATCCTTATTCTACCTGCAGACCTTATATATCATTATTCTACCTGCAGACCTTATATATCCTTATTCTACCTGCAGACCTTATATATCCTTATTCTACCTGCAGACCTTATATATCCTTATTCTACCTGCAGACCTTATATATCCTTATTCTACCTGCAGACCTTATATATCCTTATTCTACCTGCAGACCTTATATATCCTTATTCTACCTGCAGACCTATATATCCTTATTCTACCTGCAGACCTTATATATCCTTATTCTACCTGCAGACCTATATATCATTATTCTACCTGCAGACCTTATATATCCTTATTCTACCTGCAGACCTTATATATCCTTATTCTACCTGCAGACCTTATATATCCTTATTCTACCTGCAGACCTATATATCCTTATTCTACCTGCAGACCTATATATCCTTATTCTACCTGCAGACCTTATATATCCTTATTCTACCTGCAGACCTTATATATCCTTATTCTACCTGCAGACCTATATATCCTTATTCTACCTGCAGACCTTATATATCCTTATTCTACCTGCAGACCTTATATATCCTTATTCTACCTGCAGACCTTATATATCATTATTCTACCTGCAGACCTTATATATCCTTATTCTACCTGCAGACCTATATATCCTTATTCTACCTGCAGACCTTATATATCCTTATTCTACCTGCAGACCTTATATATCCTTATTCTACCTGCAGACCTTATATATCCTTATTCTACCTGCAGACCTTATATATCCTTATTCTACCTGCAGACCTTATATATCCTTATTCTACCTGCAGACCTATATATCCTTATTCTACCTGCAGACCTATATATCCTTATTCTACCTGCAGACCTTATATATCCTTATTCTACCTGCAGACCTTATATATCCTTATTCTACCTGCAGACCTTATATATCCTTATTCTACCTGCAGACCTATATAAATCCTTATTCTACCTGCAGACCTTATATATCCTTATTCTACCTGCAGACCTTATATATCCTTATTCTACCTGCAGACCTCTATATCCTTATTCTACCTGCAGACCTATATATCCTTATTCTACCTGCAGACCTATATATCCTTATTCTACCTGCAGACCTATATATCCTTATTCTACCTGCAGACCTATATATCCTTATTCTACCTGCAGACCTTATATATCCTTATTCTACCTGCAGACCTTATATATCATTATTCTACCTGCAGACCTTATATATCCTTATTCTACCTGCAGACCTCTATATCCTTATTCTACCTGCAGACCTTATATATCCTTATTCTACCTGCAGACCTTATATATCCTTATTCTACCTGCAGACCTATATATCCTTATTCTACCTGCAGACCTTATATATCCTTATTCTACCTGCAGACCTTATATATCCTTATTCTACCTGCAGACCTTATATATCCTTATTCTACCTGCAGACCTTATATATCATTATTCTACCTGCAGACCTTATATATCCTTATTCTACCTGCAGACCTTATATATCATTATTCTACCTGCAGACCTTATATATCCTTATTCTACCTGCAGACCTTATATATCCTTATTCTACCTGCAGACCTTATATATCCTTATTCTACCTGCAGACCTTATATATCCTTATTCTACCTGCAGACCTTATATATCCTTATTCTACCTGCAGACCTTATATATCCTTATTCTACCTGCAGACCTTATATATCCTTATTCTACCTGCAGACCTTATATATCCTTATTCTACCTGCAGACCTTATATATCCTTATTCTACCTGCAGACCTTATATATCCTTATTCTACCTGCAGACCTTATATATCCTTATTCTACCTGCAGACCTATATATCCTTATTCTACCTGCAGACCTTATATATCCTTATTCTACCTGCAGACCTTATATATCCTTATTCTACCTGCAGACCTTATATATCCTTATTCTACCTGCAGACCTTATATATCCTTATTCTACCTGCAGACCTTATATATCCTTATTCTACCTGCAGACCTTATATATTCTTATTCTACCTGCAGACCTTATATATCCTTATTCTACCTGCAGACCTTATATATCCTTATTCTACCTGCAGACCTTATATATCCTTATTCTACCTGCAGACCTTATATATCCTTATTCTACCTGCAGACCTTATATATCCTTATTCTACCTGCAGACCTTATATATCCTTATTCTACCTGCAGACCTTATATATCATTATTCTACCTGCAGACCTTATATATCCTTATTCTACCTGCAGACCTTATATATCCTTATTCTACCTGCAGACCTTATATATCCTTATTCTACCTGCAGACCTTATATATCATTATTCTACCTGCAGACCTTATATATCCTTATTCTACCTGCAGACCTTATATATCCTTATTCTACCTGCAGACCTTATATATCCTTATTCTACCTGCAGACCTTATATATCATTATTCTACCTGCAGACCTTATATATCCTTATTCTACCTGCAGACCTTATATATCCTTATTCTACCTGCAGACCTATATATCCTTATTCTACCTGCAGACCTTATATATCCTTATTCTACCTGCAGACCTATATATCCTTATTCTACCTGCAGACCTTATATATCCTTATTCTACCTGCAGACCTTATATATCCTTATTCTACCTGCAGACCTTATATATCCTTATTCTACCTGCAGACCTTATATATCCTTATTCTACCTGCAGACCTTATATATCCTTATTCTACCTGCAGACCTTATATATCCTTATTCTACCTGCAGACCTTATATATCCTTATTCTACCTGCAGACCTATATATCCTTATTCTACCTGCAGACCTTATATATCCTTATTCTACCTGCAGACCTTATATATCCTTATTCTACCTGCAGACCTTATATATTCTTATTCTACCTGCAGACCTTATATATCCTTATTCTACCTGCAGACCTTATATATCCTTATTCTACCTGCAGACCTTATATATCATTATTCTACCTGCAGACCTTATATATCATTATTCTACCTGCAGACCTTATATATCCTTATTCTACCTGCAGACCTATATATCCTTATTCTACCTGCAGACCTTATATATCCTTATTCTACCTGCAGACCTATATATCCTTATTCTACCTGCAGACCTTATATATCCTTATTCTACCTGCAGACCTTATATATCCTTATTCTACCTGCAGACCTTATATATCCTTATTCTACCTGCAGACCTATATAAATCCTTATTCTACCTGCAGACCGTATATATCATTATTCTACCTGCAGACCTTATATATCCTTATTCTACCTGCAGACCTCTATATCCTTATTCTACCTGCAGACCTTATATATCCTTATTCTACCTGCAGACCTTATATATCATTATTCTACCTGCAGACCTTATATATCCTTATTCTACCTGCAGACCTTATATATCCTTATTCTACCTGCAGACCTCTATATCCTTATTCTACCTGCAGACCTTATATATCCTTATTCTACCTGCAGACCTTATATATCCTTATTCTACCTGCAGACCTATATATCCTTATTCTACCTGCAGACCTTATATATCCTTATTCTACCTGCAGACCTTATATATCCTTATTCTACCTGCAGACCTATATATCCTTATTCTACCTGCAGACCTTATATATCCTTATTCTACCTGCAGACCTATATATCCTTATTCTACCTGCAGACCTTATATATCCTTATTCTACCTGCAGACCTATATATCCTTATTCTACCTGCAGACCTTATATATCCTTATTCTACCTGCAGACCTTATATATCATTATTCTACCTGCAGACCTTATATATCCTTATTCTACCTGCAGACCTTATATATCATTATTCTACCTGCAGACCTTATATATCCTTATTCTACCTGCAGACCTTATATATCCTTATTCTACCTGCAGACCTTATATATCCTTATTCTACCTGCAGACCTATATATCCTTATTCTACCTGCAGACCTTATATATCCTTATTCTACCTGCAGACCTATATATCCTTATTCTACCTGCAGACCTTATATATCCTTATTCTACCTGCAGACCTTATATATCCTTATTCTACCTGCAGACCTTATATATCCTTATTCTACCTGCAGACCTTATATATCCTTATTCTACCTGCAGACCTTATATATCCTTATTCTACCTGCAGACCTTATATATCCTTATTCTACCTGCAGACCTTATATATCCTTATTCTACCTGCAGACCTTATATATCCTTATTCTACCTGCAGACCTTATATATCCTTATTCTACCTGCAGACCTTATATATCCTTATTCTACCTGCAGACCTTATATATCCTTATTCTACCTGCAGACCTATATATCCTTATTCTACCTGCAGACCTTATATATCCTTATTCTACCTGCAGACCTTATATATCCTTATTCTACCTGCAGACCTTATATATCCTTATTCTACCTGCAGACCTTATATATCCTTATTCTACCTGCAGACCTTATATATCCTTATTCTACCTGCAGACCTTATATATCCTTATTCTACCTGCAGACCTTATATATCATTATTCTACCTGCAGACCTTATATATCATTATTCTACCTGCAGACCTTATATATCCTTATTCTACCTGCAGACCTATATATCCTTATTCTACCTGCAGACCTTATATATCCTTATTCTACCTGCAGACCTTATATATCCTTATTCTACCTGCAGACCTTATATATCCTTATTCTACCTGCAGACCTTATATATCCTTATTCTACCTGCAGACCTTATATATCCTTATTCTACCTGCAGACCTTATATATCCTTATTCTACCTGCAGACCTTATATATCCTTATTCTACCTGCAGACCTTATATATCCTTATTCTACCTGCAGACCTTATATATCATTATTCTACCTGCAGACCTTATATATCCTTATTCTACCTGCAGACCTTATATATCCTTATTCTACCTGCAGACCTTATATATCATTATTCTACCTGCAGACCTTATATATCCTTATTCTACCTGCAGACCTTATATATCCTTATTCTACCTGCAGACCTTATATATCCTTATTCTACCTGCAGACCTTATATATCCTTATTCTACCTGCAGACCTTATATATCCTTATTCTACCTGCAGACCTATATAAATCCTTATTCTACCTGCAGACCGTATATATCATTATTCTACCTGCAGACCTTATATATCCTTATTCTACCTGCAGACCTTATATATCCTTATTCTACCTGCAGACCTTATATATCATTATTCTACCTGCAGACCTTATATATCATTATTCTACCTGCAGACCTATATATCCTTATTCTACCTGCAGACCTTATATATCCTTATTCTACCTGCAGACCTATATATCCTTATTCTACCTGCAGACCTTATATATCCTTATTCTACCTGCAGACCTTATATATCCTTATTCTACCTGCAGACCTTATATATCATTATTCTACCTGCAGACCTTATATATCCTTATTCTACCTGCAGACCTTATATATCCTTATTCTACCTGCAGACCTTATATATCCTTATTCTACCTGCAGACCTTATATATCCTTATTCTACCTGCAGACCTTATATATCCTTATTCTACCTGCAGACCTTATATATCCTTATTCTACCTGCAGACCTTATATATCCTTATTCTACCTGCAGACCTTATATATCCTTATTCTACCTGCAGACCTATATATCCTTATTCTACCTGCAGACCTTATATATCCTTATTCTACCTGCAGACCTTATATATCATTATTCTACCTGCAGACCTTATATATCCTTATTCTACCTGCAGACCTATATATCCTTATTCTACCTGCAGACCTTATATATCCTTATTCTACCTGCAGACCTATATATCCTTATTCTACCTGCAGACCTTATATATCCTTATTCTACCTGCAGACCTATATATCCTTATTCTACCTGCAGACCTTATATATCATTATTCTACCTGCAGACCTTATATATCCTTATTCTACCTGCAGACCTATATATCCTTATTCTACCTGCAGACCTATATATCCTTATTCTACCTGCAGACCTATATATCCTTATTCTACCTGCAGACCTTATATATCCTTATTCTACCTGCAGACCTTATATATCATTATTCTACCTGCAGACCGTATATATCATTATTCTACCTGCAGACCTTATATATAGCCTGAACAGGGCCCAGCGGGGGTTTGACCTTGAAGGTCTCTCTCTTTGTCGAGGATGAAGACGATTGTCAAGACGATTTTGGAAAACCAAAGATTCATGGTTAGGTGGATCATCACGAGAAATACGTTTATCCTTTAACTTCTCACTTACTCCTTTGACAAAAACAGCTCTAAGGACATTGTTAGTCCATTCCACTTCCACAACCAGAGTAAAAATGTTGTATAATCCACAACAGAGTTTACAACTTGAGAGAGACTTAATAAATGAAGAGAGACGTCAGCTTGGTAAACAGGATGGTTAAAACACATTTAAGTTCCTCTTTAAATTCATCTCAGCTGACCTGAGAAGGGCTCCGGATAGCCTACAGTTATTTCTTTAAAGAACCTCTTCTTTGCAAATGCTTTCTGTGGAAGCCTCCAGATTGTTCTGGCAGAGCCAGGTTAGAGGTTTGCAACAGGGTTTTAATCTGAAGATGACCGTTTTCTTGTTTATTACCGATATTACATTATCACTTTGTGTTTCAGGTTCTTCCCCCCGACACCAGTGTCCCCTGTGTTCAGCTGTGTGTCTGTGAACAGTAATGACTCCAAGGACCAGCCTCCTGTGTTTGAGGACATTCAGCCTCAGACTCATCCAATACAGTAAGACAGTCTGATTTATTTGAAAGTTTCAGCTTCTTCTCCAGTGACATAGTTCCCTCTCTTCACACTTTTAAAAGCATGTGAACAGCTGTGCAGGGCAGTATCTGTATATTTGTCAAAAAGTATAAAGACTCAAAGGGTACTTTGTATTGTTTGTTTTATTTAGTGACAAAATTCAATGGACTCAATGGTATTTAATTTCAAAATAATCTTGGTGTAAAATGTATCCCCTTACAGTGCTCATAACAGGGTATCCACAGATTTTTAAAAAGTATTAAAATGTCTTAAATCCATGTTTCAAAGTTCTTAAAAATTAACCCACAACGTAAAGAACATTTTATTTCCATTTTAAAATAATGTAACGTTACGTCTTTGTCACGTAGAAGAAAATAGTCGAAACCAACTGACACATTACACGTTTGCAGTGGGTTTGTTAGATACGTAGACTGGACATTACCAGATGGAGAAAAGTTGGAGTGGTTTTGTTGTTAAATTAAATTTTAGATGGTATTAAAAAGGTCTTAAAAAGTCTTAAATCTAAATCTCAGAAACCTGCAGATACCCTGTCATAAGTTTATATATCCTGGCAGAATTTGTGATTTCTTGCCCATTCTTTCACTCGTAGTTAGTGGTTGGCTCAAGTAAACTATGTTTACTGTTTTTAAATCATAAGGACAACAGAAACTATCCAAATGACCCTGATCTAAAGTTGACATGCCCCAGTTCTTAATACTGTGTATTACCTTTAATATCAATGACAGCTGAAGTTTTTTGTGGTAGTTTGTGGATGTGGCTCTTTATTTTCTCAGATGTAAAGCCTCCAGTTCCTGTAAATTCTTGGGCTCTTGCCTGAACTGCAGGTTTGAGATCTCAGAGTGGCTCAATGACACTGAGGTCAGACTGAGGTCAGACTGAGGTCAGTCCAGAACCTTCTCTTTCTGCTGCTGTAGCCAACGACAGGTCGACTTGTGCTTTGGATCGTTGTCCTGTTGGAACGTCCAAGTACGTCCCATGAGCAGCTTCAGGGCTGATGAGTAAATGTTCCTCCAGTATTTTCTGAAAACATGCTGCATTCATCTTTTCCTGAGCCCTTGTAGCTCACACATCCCCAGAACATCAGCTCCACCTCCATGTTTAAGAAGGACTGTGCACCTTTCATCAGAGCCTTGTTGGCTCCAAATGTAATGTTTATGGCTGTGTCCAAAAAGTTACATTTTGGTCTCATTACTCCAAATGACAAGTTTTGAGGCTTGTCTCGGTGCTGTTTGGAGTATTGTAAGTGGGATGCTTTGTGGCATTTGCGTAGATATTGCTTACTTTTGGCGACTCCACCATGCAGCACATTTTTCTTCAAGGGCATCTTGTAACAGCAACTGCACTTTTTTCCAGAGAGTCCTGTATTTCAGCTAAAGTTATTTGTGTTTTTTATTTATTTATTTTGCATCCTCAATACATTTTTTATCCCTTTTTATTAGAGTTTCAATACTGCTAATTGGCATTCTCAATTCCTTGGATATCTTTGTATATATGTACTGTATATCCCTTTCCCACAGATCCTTTGACAATTCTTTTGCTTTTCCCACGACTCAGACAGAAACATCAGCAGCACTGGATGAAAGATGCAAGGGTCTGTCAGGAGTCCAGAAACTCACTGACTTTTTATCCACACACTGATCACAAACAGGTCACAGGTCACAGGTCACAGGAGGGGGTTACCTTTAGGAGCCATTCAAACCTGTTTGTGTCGCATGTTCTCGGACCAAAACCACCAGGGTCTGTAAACTTTAGATCAGGGTCATTTGGGTAGTTTCTGTTGTCATTATGATTAAAAAAAGTAAACAACATTTGTTTGACAATAAATGGCTTCACCCAAACACTAACTATGAGTGAAAGAAAGGTTTTTGTGTGATCATTCATTGTCCCTGAAAAATAGACATAAAAAATAAAAAATGTAGCTTATGAGCACATCTGTAAAACGCTCAAACGGCACTTTATCTAATTATCTCATCTTTGTCCTCAGGCTCTCCTCTCTCTTTCTTCTCTGGTCTCAGTTTGTCTTCGTTGAATGATTTCATGTTGTGTTGATCTACGTTAGGTTTCCTCTGATGACAAATTTGTAATTCTGTTTCTGAAAGAATTCAATTAAATTTTGCTTCATTTTCCACACACCAGGACTCTAAGAAAACCCTCCTATAAAGCTCCCGCCTTTCTTCGCACCAACAGCAAAGAGAGCAGGCAATATTTTGACAAGCTGATTGGAAAGCTTAGAATGTAAGTTTTTATTTATCCATTATGAGACATGCAAATATCTGGTACAAAGCATGACCCAAAAGCACAACTCGAGACACCAAGTGAAGTTTCAAGAGTTTAATAAAATAACTTTAGTAAAAAAACAGAAGGTGGACAAACAAAAACAAAAAATAAAAAATAAAGAAACAAACCAAAAACAATAACTCATAAATGAACATACGTATTACAGTTGTAGTTAATAAACAAGTGAGAAAAGGTGTGTTTTGACTTGTGGATCTTGTGGATCTTAGAGTTAATTGTTGCATTTTTATACTGTCTGGAAGTGACTTCCATTTATTTGGAGCATAATGAACGAATGCAGCTAAAGCAGATTTGGACTGAACATGAGGTCCGACTGCTGAGGAACGGAGAACTCTGAGGCTCGTATAGAGTCAGTTGAGCTAATGTAGAGAGGAGCATAAACATTAAGAGCTTTTTAGACTATTAGAAGAATTCTCGAACAGCTTTAGTTCTGTTTGAGCAGCAGACATTGATTTGATTTTTAATGTCCAGAAGACAGAACTGCAGTAGTCCAGTTCCGTGTGATGAAGGCGTGACATCAGACAGAGATACAAAGGTTCTGATTTTAGAAATTTCTTTATTGATAATGTTATGATGAAAACTTAGAGCTGTATCAAAGATGACGCCAAGATTTCTTGCACGTTCTTTAAAAGTGAGTGAAAAGGAGCTGAGTTGAAAAGCAACTTGATGCCTTTTTGATTTTGGACCAATATTAATAATTTCTGATTTGTTAAGGTGCAGGAAACTTTGGTATTTCCAGGTGTTGATGTCTTTTAAGCATTAATGTTTCCACAAGTTTTACGTCATCAGGAGAGAAAGACGAATAGAGCTGAGTATCATCAGTGTAGTTATGATATTGTATTTTGTATTCTTGAAAGATCTGACCAAGAGGGAGCATATAAAGGTGGTTAAATAAAAGTGTGCCCAGAATAGAGCCTTCTCAGAAGTATATTAACCAACCAAGACATTTCATTTAAATAAGAGGAAAGCCAGTTTAAGACAGGACCAGATAGGCCCACTCAGTTCTGGAGTCTATCGAGCAGGAGCGGATGAGCAACAGTGTCAAATGCAGCACTAAGATCCAGGAAGACGAGAACTGAGAGGTTTCCAGAGTCCATGTTATTGTGGAGGTCATTTACAACTTAAAGTCGGGCATTTTCAGTTCTGTGGTTAGTTCTAAAACTAGATTGATAAATGTCATAAAGGTTGTTAATCTTTACGCTATTATTAACTATATTTCTTTAAAAAGATTCTGGTGACTGAGAAATGGCCCAATGTTAAATTCAATTTAGTGTTTTTTTTTTTTGTTCCAAAGGCAGAGACAGAAGAGCTCAGTGGATTTCAGCTCTGTCCAGATGCTTCCATCAGATCAAGATCTGGAATCCATCTTTGGGGTAAATATATACTATTCCAAATTTGAGTCACTTCACAGCACGAAGCCCGCGGTGGTTGAAGTGCTTCTAGCAGTGATGCAGGTTGAGACCTCCATCTAGACACCAGATGTCTCTATGGGATCTTCAGGTGCTCTTAGATGGTATATATACGGCAGTAGCTCAGCTGGTATATATGTAGCTCAGTGGGTAGATCAGTCGTCTTTCAACCTGAAGGTAGGTGGTTTGATTCCCGCTGTCCACACAGTTCATACTGTTGTTGTGTCCTTGGGCAAGACACTTAAGATGGTGGTGCCCTGCTTTCGTCCCAACAGCTGGTTTATTTAATCTGCTATGTCATGAGCATTTGCAATTGTTTTGTTGTCAAAACTAAAAATATTAACTAAAATTAATTAATTCACATTGTTGGTCCAAACAAGCAGCGGGTTTACAGAGATTGTGTGGCCCTCTGTAGGAAAAGATACATTGCAATAAGTTTGTCAGCTTACAAATTATTATTATATCTATTTTAGCCATTGCCGCCCTCATAAATCGCATAAGAATCCAGCTGCTGCATGAGGTAATCACATGGAGGACTTCTCTGTATCCCAGTGCTCTTTATTTTTGAGCAGAGCCTCCACATCCAAAAGAGCAGCAGGGCCTCAGCCATTTGTTCAAAGCCTCTTGAACTGGGGGTACTTTGGTATTCCAAAGGGAGAATTTGAGGAAGTGTCAGGGTTAGCTCAATTCCAATGTAATGTTTAGTGGATTTGTGCCATGTTTCAAAAAAGCACCATTCTATTTGGATCACCAGATAAGTTTGATAAGTGCTTAAAATATATTTTGGTAAAATGTTTTGGTTTATTGAAGTGTTTTCTCTTAAACTAAAGCTGCTGGAGAACAACATTATTCATTTTGTGAAGAGCGAGCTAAAGAAACTTCAGAGAGTTCTAACTGTAGATAACCCAGAATGCTTAGCACCTGCTGAGGAAGAAGAAGCTGAAAGCAAAGCGGCATTCCTGAAGATCACCATGAACTTCTTGAGGAGCATGAAGCAGGAGAAACTGGCAGACTCTCTCCACAGCAGTATGGAATTTATATTATTATTTTTAATATTTATTATTTTAATCACATTATAGTAGTATATTAGTATAATACAATTTTATTTTCTTTGTTTTAGGGTGTCTTCAGCCACAATTTCAACATAAGCTAAAATCTCACCTGCATCAAAGGTTTCAGTGTGTGTTTGAGGGCATCGCTAAAGCAGGAAACCCCACCCTTCTGAACCAGATCTACACAGAGCTCTACATCACAGAGGGAGGGGCTTCAGGGGTCAACCAGGAACATGAGGTCAGACTCATCGAGACCGCCTCCAGGAAACCAGCCGCACCAGAAACTCCCATCACGTGTGAAGACATCTTTAAAGGCCCCGCCCACAAACAGGGACCAATCAGAACAGAGCTGACAAAGGGACAGGGACCAATCAGAACAGTTCTGACGAAGGGAGTGGCTGGCGTTGGGAAATCAGTGCTGACTCAGAAGTTCAGTCTGGACTGGGCTGAAGGCAGGACCAACCAGGACGTCCAGCTGCTGTTCCCGTTCACTTTCAGAGAGCTGAATGTGCTCAGAGACAGACAGTTCAGCCTGGTGGGACTGCTGCAGCACTTCTTCAGTGACTCTGCAGGACTCTGCAGCTTTGAACAGCTCCAGGTGCTCTTCATCTTTGACGGTCTGGACGAGTGCAGACTTCCTCTGGACTTCACCAAAACCCAGGTCCTGACTGAGGTCACAGAGTCCGTCTCAGTGGATGTGCTGCTGGTAAACCTCATCAGGGGGAGCCTGCTTCCCTCCGCTCGCCTCTGGATAACCACACGACCCGCGGCGGCCAATCAGATCCCAGCTGAGTGCGTCTCCATGGTGACAGAGGTCAGAGGATTCACCGACCCACAGAAGGAGCAGTACTTCAGGAAGAGGTTCAGAGACGAGCAGCAGGCCACAGCCGTCATCTCCCACATCAGGACGTCCCACAGTCTTCACATCATGTGCCACATCCCGGTCTTCTGCTGGATCACTGCCACAGTTATAGAGAACATCCTGAAAGATAAAGAGGCACAAGAACTGCCCAAGACTCTGACTGAAATGTACATCCACTTTCTGGTGGTTCAAGCCAAAGTGAAGAACATCAAGTATCATGATGGATCTGGGGCCGATCCAGCCTGGTCTGCAGAAAGCAAAAAGATGATTGAGTCTTTGGGGAAACTGGCCTTTGAGCAGCTGCAGAAAGGAAACCTGATCTTCTACAAGTCCAACCTGAGCGAGTGTGGCCTGGACACTACAGCAGCCTCAGTGTACTCTGGAGTTTTCACTGAGATCTTTAGAGAAGAGCAAGGTCTGTACCAGGACCAGGTCTACTGTTTCGTCCATCTGAGCATCCAGGAGTTTCTGGCAGCTCTTCACGTTCATCAGACCTTTGTGAGCTCTGGAGTCAACCTGCTGGTAGAGGGACAGTCGTGGTGGGCTGAGGTAATGGGCAAATCTCCAAGTTTGTATCAGTCTGCTGTGAACCAGGCCTTGCAGAGTCCAAACGGACACTTGGACCTGTTCCTGCGCTTCCTCCTGGGTCTGTCTCTGGAGTCCAATCAAACCCTGCTGGAAGGTCTGATGACTCAGAAAGATGGAAGTTCACAAACCAATCAAAAGATAATACAGTACATAAAGAAAAAAATAAGAGAAAATCCATCTCCTGAAAGAAGCATCAACTTGTTCCACTGTCTGAATGAACTAAATGATAGTTCACTGGTGGAGTCAATTCAGCAGTACCTAAGTTCAGGACATCTGTCCAAACGTGATCTGTCTTCAAGCCAGTGGTCAGCCCTGGTCTTCCTCCTACTATCTTCAGACACAGACCTGGAGGTTTTTGACCTGAAGAAGTATTGCGCTTCAGAAGAGGCTCTCATGAGGCTGCTGCCAGTTGTCAAAGCCTCTAAAATATTACTGTAGGTGGTACAAGCAATGATGTTTGATAATGTGAGGGAAACTTTACCAATAAAATGTACTACTAATCTCCAGGTTCAATGGCTGTAACCTATCAGAGAAGAGTTGTTCAACTCTGTCCCCAATCCTTAGCTCCCAGTTGTCGAGTCTGAGAGAACTAGATCTCAGTAACAACCATCTCCAGGACTCAGGAGTGAGGAGTCTGTGTACAGGAATGGAAAGTCCACACTGCAAACTGGAGACACTCAGGTCAGAACATACAATTACATTTGGCTATATGTTGTCAACATATCGTCTTAATTACAGAGTAAGTGGGTTAACACATAGTCTATGTTTGCCTTTTGGTCACAAAATGTCACTTTTGAAAATGTTGTAAATTCAGGGTTTTACATTTTTATAGGCTCTCCGCCTGTCTCCTCACAATGGATGGTTGTGCTACTCTTGCTACAGCTTTAGTGTCCAACCCTTTTCATCTCAGAGAGCTTGATCTGAGTAACAATGCCTTTCAGGATTCAGGACTCATACCTTTAATGTCTGCTCTGGAAAGCCCACACAGTAAACTGGAAACCTTAAGGTAAGAATGTGGGGTAATGTGACTGTATTTATTATACAACCTACAAAGAAGTTGGCAAAAAGGTACTTATCTTCATTTTCATGATTTAACTCTGAAACCTCCGCAATGTGTCTGACTTTAATTTAAGACTAAGTAGCTGTCGCCTGTCAGACAGAAGCTGTGGTCTTCTGTCAACACTACTCAAGTCGCAGTCATCTCATCTAAAGGACCTAGACCTCAGTAACAATGACCTACAGGACTCAGGAGTGACGCTACTTTCCTCTGGGCTGGAATGTCCGCTTTGTAAACTGCAAATTCTTAGGTGAGAAATAATAAAAATGCATGTGACCAATACTCTTCTTTTAAACTTTGCATATTATATTTTTAAATACTAAAATAATTATCTGTATACATGTTAAGGAAAGAGTATTTTTCCTACAGACTTTCCGGATGTCTGGTTACAGAAAGAGGCTGTGCTTCTCTGGCCTCAGCTCTAAGGTCCAACCCCTTTCATCTGAGAGAACTGGATCTGAGCTACAACCATCCAGGAGACTCAGGTGTAGAGCTGCTGAGGGATTTTCAGTGTAAATTCGACACTCTGAGGTACACATTAACAGATTGGAACGTCTCTATTGCTGCCTACGTCCATTTAGAAACAAAATCTGTCTTACTGAAAACAACTCAAAATAATAACACTGTGTTTTTTTGTTTTTCAAGAGTTGACCATGATGGAAAGGAGTGGCTGATTCCAGGTCCTAAGAAGTGTAAGTGTCAACCGCCCATATCCAACCAGTAGTACATTAGCTCATAGAAGGCAGCCCTACACTGTGACCAAGATGGTGAAACAGAACAACTGAGCCATCTGTTGTTTGGACAAAAAACCCAACACAGGCCAAAAAAGTCAATGATCTGTTTAGAAGGACTTGATTTATAACTTACTTAAGTTATTGAAGAAATTTTATATGTGTGTGTATTCTCTTTCCTTTTTAGTCGCACTCCTTTTCTCTATTCTAGTGTAGGACCATCACCACCAGTAGAAACAGTAAAGTAAAGTAAAAACAGGGAGTGTTACGCATGTAAACACTTATTAGCCTGGTGTACCAGACCGTTTTCTTTTTTCAAAAGGAGGACGGTATGGTCCCTTTCTCACAGCGAATCCCTTCCTCGGCGAGTTTGCAGACGGCCCAATCTGCCGCAGGGTGTGGTTTGTTGGCCACGTCATTACACGTAACTTACTCGGCTCGTGCGGCTAGTCCAAAAAGTTCAACATGGCGCTCGCTGCTACCGAGAGGCCATTTATTTCTGCTCTCACCTCGGTTTTGGATAACCAACAAAGTATAAAAATGATAAAAACACTCTTGTGTCCACTCTACTGCTGGCCATGTTCACTAGTGTCACTATTGTGGTTTCCTTGTTGACAAATGGCTGTGTAGTGCCGACTTTTTTGCGTTTCATCTGCCGTTTCTCTGATTGGTTAACATTCCACTTGTAAACTCTGCCCTTGAAATCAAATGCAAGCAACAGGGTACTAGACTAACTTCTTTGTACAGAATAGGAAAAGAGTAAATCACGACTAGCCAGGCTAGTGTCACATAATACTCAAAAGAACGCATAGGTTTATGGGTAATAAGGTCTTACAGTTTTATCCACAGTGGGATGAAGTTGGGAGAGCATACAGGTGACGTCGTACACGCCAAAGAGATACTCCTAGATGTGGCAGTACTCGGTGCCTCTGTGTTCAGGCACCAGACTGAGCGTACTGGGCGCTCCAAAAAGTGCAAAGTAATGTACTGTGAATGTGAAATTTTAGATTTACCAGTATTATGTATTGCTGCAATCCGACCCACTTGAAGCACTGGATGTCTTGTTCTGATGAAACCTTTGTTTCACACCAGAAGAAAGAATATATCTATATAATAAACAACTGTCTGGTATAAACAGTGTCTAATACAAACTGATTAAAGTGTTTCCTTTCCTTTAGATTTCCTTGAACTCATACTGGACATAACCACTGCAAGCAAGAACCTTACATTGTTCAATAATAACAGGAAAGTGAAGGTGCGCAAAGAGCAACAGCCGTACCCAGACCATCCAGACCGTTTTGACTACTGGTATCAGATTCTTTGCACCACTGGCCTGACTGGTCGCTCCTACTGGGAGGTGGAATGGAATGGTCTGGTTCACATCGCAGTGACGTACAAAAGAATCAGAAGGAAGGGGGAGAGCCAGAGCTGCAGACTCGGGAGAAATGACCACTCCTGGAACCTGAAGTGCTCTGAGAATCATCTTTCTGTTTGGCACAACAGTAAAAGGACACTAATCCCTGAGTCCTACTCTGTCCTTTCAATGTCAAAGAGGATAGCGGTGTACCTGGACTGGCCTGCTGGCTCTCTGTCCTTCTATGCTGTCTGTTCTGATAAACTGGTCCACCTCCACACCTTTAGCACCACATTTACTGAACCTCTGTTTGCTGGATTTGGGTTTGGATACTGGTCCCAGTTTGGTTCCTTAGTAACTCTTTGTGATCGACTTCAGGACACAGAGAAGGAGGACGCAAAGGAAAAGAAATGACAAATCAAAGTGTACAGAGTGAAGACAGTCTGAAAGAACCATTTAAGTTCCAGTCTAGAGTCCTGCTTTCATTTATTTTTACCATGATTTCAGAAATACAAAAGTCCAAAACAAGCTTTGTCAATCTAAAATTTGAGATACCATATTACATAATATATTTGTGATATGATATTTGCAAACAATATGTTTATTGTTTGTTGTTTTTTTTGTTGTTTTTTGAAAAAACTAACGACAATCCCAGTCAACACACCCTCTCAGAAACCATTCTGTACCTTTTAACAAACAGTACCAGAGACTTGAACATATATTACAGTTTTCAAACACTATACACAGAGACGGTCTTTATTCTTCTTCATCCTCAGGTAAGTCTTGTAGTGACATTATGATCCCGCCACAGTCAGTGACCCCCACAGGAAATTGCCCGAGGATTGAACCTTTGTCTAAGGGATTCTTTACAGATGGTCAGCGGTTGTTAAGACTAGGGACCATCAACAAAGATACTTGACATTTTGTTTTTACAGGCCCTACAAAGCCATAAAAACACAGAAATGTGTGTAAGGAGGCCAGACTCACTGGCGCCGATGTCAGACCGCCATAAAACTTTTATTTATGATTTGTGTATTCAGACCCCTTTTGACCACTCTGAGCCCGGAATGCCTTTCATCTATCAGCCTTGGAGACTTCTGTGATGGTCACAAACTGCCCTCTGGTGGTCAAATGGACTAATGACTCTGGCTTTTCTTAAAAGACATTTCGTGTTTATCCCATTAAAAGACATTTTATTAAAGAATATTGTGTTAAATACTTCATACTGTTCATTAAAGGACGCTGATTTATAGCGAGACAAAATGACCTCTTTCATCACCCTCTCAGCCTGCCGTGTTAAAAATGGGAATGAATGTAGGTTTACACAAAAATGTTTAAATATGCATTTTCTCTGTATAAATTCTACGATATAAAATTGATGTGGGTTTATATGTGTTTAAAAATGTATGTAACATTGTGGACTCAAGGAGAGTTTATTTTAAGTTTGTTAAAATCACGCCCCTCTTGTTTGGAAAATGCGCTGAGACACGCCCCGAGCTTGAGTCAACAAAACGGCCTGCCAGCCAGAAAATCGTTCTCTCTTGTAATCCTCTTCTGTAACTCTCTTGTCCTCTTGTTAACTCTGCTTTCGTCTTCCTGGACATCTGGCCAGTCTTTCCTCTTTAACTTCGTAACTTTCAATTTTCTTAGCCACGTGGCACACTCTGTGTTTTCTCTTTAAAAGTCGCGTATTGATTTGTTATTGATAACTTTATTTTTGATCAGCTGTTCCAAGTGACTACGTAACGTCTGCGTGCCGGTAGTTATTTTTGTAGTTTATTGTGTAAAGACTTTGTGCCTGCTAAAGACGAGTTTTGCTTAAACAAACAAGTGCTCGCAGAAGCAAGTTAAATCCAGGAAAGACAATTCAGTTTGCCAGTGATCAGTTTTTAAAAGACTTTAATCTCACCCGGTGAGTAGAGTAGAGCTTCTAGTGGCCTTGTGAGCGAGACAGCAACAGAACGTCCCTCTACTAGTCCAGGTGGTCGTACAGCGACATCCTGTGTAAACGTGTGCACCAGTGATGCACGGGTTGATCCAAAAAGAGCAGGTGCCCGCGGTCAGAGATGGAGGCGGCAAGAGAAAAGGTGAAGACAAATAGAAAGAGCAAAGTGTGGGAGACATTTGCCGAAATAATGAAAGATGATGACCAAAGTGCTGGCTTTGGTCATCTGTACTTCTTGTGATGCTATTTACACATTTGATGGCCACAAAACTGGCACGACCAACATGGCGCGTCACACGTGCGGTCCTGGGAACCCGTCACAGCTGAATAGAGCAGCATCAGGCCAACCAGGCTGCAAACTTTAGATGCCTGTATGCGCCCTGACCACACAAAAATTTCTCTTCAAGTGAAAAGTAAATTTGGATCATTTGGATTATTGCGTGGACTTTTGTTTCACAGACCTGGGCCCCTTTGATATTGTTTCGGGGGAAGGTTTTACAAAAGTGGCACTGCATCTCATCAACATTGGAGCGCGTTAGGGCTCAGTCAACGCAAAAAGAGTGCTTCCTCATCACAGTCTGTGATCGAGCTAAAATACAGGCTATACAGGAGTCAGGAAGTTCCTGACTCCAGACAAAGCAGATGTGTTTCGCTCTGCTCCTGCTGCTTCTGTTGATCTCTGCATAAGTTTTTTCTCTGTCTCGTCTCGTGTCTTGTGCCATCACTCTACTCAGTTATTTCTTGACCCTTCTGCCTACTGGACTACTAAGAATCGACATGGATCTTGTTACCTGGTCTCTGAGCGCTATTGACACTATTTTTTCACAAAAGAAGGGTGCTCCGGGGGAACCCATTTGCCCCCCGGCGGGACCTTTGCGGCAGGCTACACACAGGACGCCTGGAAGAACTGGCAGGTTCTGTGTTTGGAAGTCCTGTCGGTGGAGGACGTTGAAGATTTATACATGTTTGGATTTATGATAGCTGGATTCCTGCTCATTGGTCATGGCAATGCCTTCAACTATCGGAAAATTGGTAAGACAGCTGCCTTTAATTTTACCCAGCCACTGTCTGCTGAAATTAAAAAGTTCTTCGGTGAAGTGGGTGACAGTATTAAAGGGATACATCATAGAGATGCGCAGATCTGAGGAGCTGACCCGAGACCTCTCAGCACGGACTGTGGACATCCAGAAAAGAGTTCATAACACCGAGAGACCGACCGGAGAGCTGCTGTGTGGCTTAACTGATGTGAATGGCGGATACATCAATGGAGCACACGAATCGAAGAGCTGATTCGTAACATCTCAGCCGCAGATGGGCTGCCTCAAGAACTGCCATGCTCTCGCCGCTGCACCTCTGAGCACACCTCGTCAGGGCAGAGGGATCACACTCCTCAGCCTCCCCGGGAAAGTCTATGCCAGGTCCTGGAGAGGAGAATGAGGCCGATAGTCGAACCTCAGATCCAGGAGGAACAAAGCGGTTTTCGTCCCGGTCGTGGAACACTGGACCAGCTCTAGACCCTCTCCAGGGGCTGGAGGGTTTATGGGAGTTTGCCCAACCAGTCCACATGTGCTTTGTGAATCTGGAGAAGGCATTCGACTGTGTCCCTCGTGGTGCCCTGTGGGGGGTGCTCTGGGAGTATGGAGTCCGGGGCCCTTTGCTAAGGGTTGTCCGGTCCCTGTACGACCGGAGCAGGAGTTTGGTTCATTGTCGGCAGTAAGTCAGACCTGTTCCCAGTGCATGTTGGACTCCGGCAGGGCTGCCCTTTGTCACCGGTCCTGTTCATTATCTTTATGGACAGGATTTCAGCCAGGGGCCGGAGGGAGTCTGGTTTTGGGACCACAGGATCTCGTCTCTGCTTTTTGCAGATGATGTTGTCCTGTTGGCTCCATCAGTCCAGGACCTCCAGCTGCACTGGGACGGTTTGCAGCCGAGTGTGAAGCGGCTGGGATGAGGATCAGCACCTCCAAGTCTGAGACCATGGTTCTCAGTCGGAAAAGGGTGGCTTGTCCCCTTCAGGTTGGTGGAGAGCTCCTGCCTCAAGTGGAGGAGTTCTTTTGGGGTCCTGTTCACGAGTGAGGGAAGGAGGGAGCGCGAGTGTAAAAAAGGCCCCCTTGTGGCCGCTAAGCATCAGACATTTTACTGTGACTTTCTCTCTTTCTCCCCCACTGGAAGATGCCTCGCTTCACCTGGACTGTTAGCCAATCACAAATTGACTTAGAATCGCTGCACTCTGGTAATGTTCTGTCTGAGAATTTGTCAGTAGTGGACACTAGCCGCACTGGCTTACAGCCTGCCTAGATAAAACTGCTTTATTCTGTGTGCGTCTTTACAAGTAAGAATCTATATAATTTGTTGGTCTTTTGCTGCCATTGCTAAGGTTAGATTGGTAGTTTTTTGTCTGTTTAGTGTTGCTAAAGGTTAGCTCAGCATTTCCTGCCTGGTTAGGCCTTGTGTCCTGGGCCTCCGGTGATGCGTATAGATTGTCACTCGGGCATTATTCTTTGTTTACACTTTGTAGAATACCCGTCAAGCACCCTCTGTGCATATTTTGTAATCTATCGCGGTGATATATTCGGAGTGGCCTGGTGTAGTTCTTTGCGTGACCAGAAGAGGGAGCCATTTTATTGCGAATGGTTCATCATTTCTACTATATTATTAGAATAGAATACAGTTAATCCAAATAGAGGTTTGTTGCATGATAATCATTCATTTGCATTCAAATAACTTCAACTAGGTTTGTTTTATTTCTTTATTTGTCCAGAACCACACACACACCCACACTCATCCCTGTACATATGCAGATGTCAATTTAATAAATTGTTCCAATCAAGAAATCTTGCATGATTCTTACCGATCACCCGCTGTGAGCTCTACCTAACGATCCTCAACTATCTAAAACACAGAAGCCAGTCCTCTTCTGCACAGTGAGATTGACAGATGGATCAGTGCAGCTTCTGCAGTGATGTGGTCGATGTACCGTCTGTCGTGGTGAAGAAGGAGCTGAGCTGTAAGGCAAAGCTCTCGATTTACCAGTCGATCTACGTTCCTACTCTCACCTATGGTCATGAGCTTTGGGTTATGACCGAAAGAACAAGATCCCGGATACAGGCGGCCGAAATGAGCCTTTAGAGATAAGGTGAGGAGCTCGGTCACTCGGGAGGAGCTCAAAGTAGAGCCGCTGCTCCTCCACATCGAGAGGAGCAGCTGAGGTGGCTCGGGCATCTGTTTCGGATGCCTCCTGGACGCCTCCCTAGGGAGGTGTTCTGGGCATGTCCCACCGGGAGGAGACCTCGGGAAGACCTAGGACACGCTGGAGGGACTATGTCTCTCGGCTGGCCTGGAAACGCCTCGGTATCCCCCCGGAAGAGCTGGAGGAAGTGTCTGGGGAGAGGGAAGACAGGGCGTCTCTGCTTAAACTGCTGCCCCCGGCCCCCTGTAAATTAAAATCAATCACAATCTATGTCTGTAGATCTCATTATAAAGCAGATTGTTACTATCTGTAGTCATTGTAAGAAAAATGCAATTCAGTTTAAACACATGTGTATCTTGTATATCTTTTCTCACACCACGTCCAGAACCCGGTCTGGCCAAATGCACCGTCTAGGTGCTCCCAGGACAAACTGTGGAATACCGGACCCCCTCAGGGCCCCACAGTCAGTGGATGCTTTTAAAAAAAGGACTAAAAACCTTCCTAAAAAGTGTATTTTAACTTAACTTAATCTCTGTGCATATTATTATTTTTATAGTTCTTATACTCTGTTTACTGCATTTTAATTTTGTATTAATTTTATGATGTTTCATTTTTATATTGCATTTTGAGGTTTTATTTTAAACAAATAGTGCTTTACAAATAAAATGCATTATTATACATTCCTCTTATTATTATTCCTCTTCAGACCTGGCAGTAAACTCAAGACAGAACTAACCCGAGGTATAAAAGGGCCACATATGTCCTGAATGGGTTCTGGTCCTGGATCTGTCCTGATGGATCAGACCATGTTTCTGAATGTATTCAGATCTTTGTGGCGTAAGGCAGAAAGGGACTTATGTCTTGGTCATTTGTCCTGGTCCTGGTTCTTCAAAGAAAGACATAGTGCCCTTCATACGGGGATAAAGCAGACTCACTGTTGATCCTGGTGTTCCAAACCTAAACCCAAAGCCAGCAAACAGAGGCTCAGTGAAGGCAGCTCTAAAGCTGTGGAGGTGGATCAGTTTGTCAATCAACACTGAGTAAAAGGACAGAGACCCGGCCTCAGAGTCCACGTAGACCCCCACTCGGTTGGACCAGAAGGAGGAAGACTGGGGAAGGACTGTTTCTTTGTTGTTGTGCCAAACAGAGTAACCCCTGTTTGAGCAGAAAAGACACCACGACTGTTCATTTCCTCCCAAAAGAGCGTCAGACCGCCTTCCTTTTCTCTGAATTCCTTTGTAAGTCACTGCAATATGAACTTTTCCACTAAATTCCACCTCAAAATAACAGCGGCCAGTCAGAGCTTCTGAACACAGCAGCTGATGAAACCAGTTGAATCTGTCTGGATGTTCAGGCTGCAGCTGGTCTTCATCTACAGAGATCATCGTTCTGCTGTTGTCAGATATTTGGAGGTTTTGGTGGGCAGTGTTTAGGTCCCATGTGAGCTTACGGAAATCTAGGGAGACAAAAGTCATGTTTTATAATAATAATAATAATAATGGATTGGATTTATATTGCGCTTTTCTCCCGAGGGACCAAGGGACTCAAAGCACTTACAGGCCGTCCATTATTCCTTCACTCCACAGTCACACACTGGTGGTGAGCTACAACTGTAGCCACAGATGCCCTGGGGCAGACTGACAGAGACGTGGCAGCCATTTTGCGCCTACGGCCTCTTCGACCATCACCACATACATTCACTGAACATTCTTACACATTCATACGAGGCAAGGTGGGTTAAGTGTCTTGCCCAAGGACACAATGACAGTATGAACTGTGGGGAGAGCGAATCAAACCCACTACCTTCCAGTTGAAAGAGATGTTTTCACAGGTAAATCTTCTATTCATATTGTATTGCCCTGAATTTTTTTTGTTTATAAGTCACAAGAAAACTAAATAACTGCTTTTAGTTAAATCATTGTGAACATCTGGTATTTGCAGGAGCTTTCGTACATCAGAGTGTTCATTCAACACACCTCGCTCTGAAAAGAAGTGAGGTCAATGAGGGACACCAGTCCTTTCAGAGCCATCAGCCTTTATATTACATTCACATGGTAACTTTACAGTGTAAAAAGTTTAAAGAAATGTTAAATTGTAATGTATTTCATGGATATAAATACTTACACTTCTTCAGACCTGCTTGTAACCACTGACGTCCACAAGGGTCCAGTCTGGAGACAAAAACAGATTTAGGTTTAGTTTTTGTTTTTTTAAAAGACATCTTTTTGAACATGTCCAAACCTGAGAGTCTCTAGTCTGCATTGGGGATCCCTCTTTAGAGCCTGAAAAAGCTCTGTCCCGGAGTCTCCTGGATGGTTGTACCTTAGGTCCAGTTCTCTCAGATGAGAGGGGTTATCATTCAGAGCTGAAGCCAGAAAAGTACAGCCTTTCTCAGAGATCATACATCCTGACAGTCTGGAAGAAAGCAGAAACAAATGGTTATAACAATTTTGGAATATAAATATTAATATTTGAAAAATGCTTAATTATAAATAAATAAATACAAGTAAACGCCAAACAATAATATACAGTTGGTATGGTTTTGGGTTTCTGAGTGGGCAACAAATATAATTCAGTCAATCTTGTGGTGGAAAATAAACAGATTTTACATACTCCCCATTGAAGAATTTTCCTTGCAAAGAAATTAAAAATAATAAAAAAATCTACCCAGCTGAAACTAAATAATCAATGTAAAAGCCATCCAAATCTAAAGCACACAATCAGATTCCAGCAGTATATATATCCTGACCTCTGTCACACCGCTGTCCCGTACTCTTACCCTCCATACCTAATCCAGCACTGTCCCTTTTAGGTAAAGGTCGAGTGCACTTGCAGCTAACGATAAATGTGGACTATATTAGAAACAATTTGATTCCCACCAGACATTTGGTGGACAAACCCCAATAACATATTGTAAATCCTTGAAGGCAGAATTGGCATCTCATTGTCATTGATTTAAATAAATATTCTGGTTAATTTCAAGTCCTAACCTGAGAGTCTCAAGTTTGCATTGTGGACTTTTGAGTCCCTCAGAAAGACTTTTCACTCCTGAGTCCTGGAGGTGGTTGTTGCTCAGATCTAGTTCTCTCACATTAAAGAGGTGGGAGCTGAGGACTGAGGACAGAGCTGTACAACTCTTCTGTGAAAGGTTACAGTTACTCAACCTGAAAAAAGGAGGAGAGGTAAAAACCCAAATGCCATTCATACATAAGATGATATAATTAATAAAGTTGTTCACTCACAAAGCTTTGTTGGAGGCGTTGACGACCGGCAGCAGCCTCAGAAGAGCCTCTTCTGAAGCAGAGTACGTCTTCAGGTCAAACACCTCCAGGTCGGTGTCTGAGGACAGTAAAATGAAGACCAGAGCCGACCACTGAGCAGGAGACATCTGCTCTGAGTCCAGATGTCCAGACCTGAGACTGACCTGGATCTGCTCCACCAGAGAGCGCTCGTTCAGTTCGTTCAGACAGTGGAACAGGTTCAGACTCTTCTCTGGAGGTAAACCCTCACTGATCTTTTTCTTGATAAACTCAGCAGTTTTCTGATTGGTCTCTGAGACACGTTCTGTCTGAGTCAGAAGACCTGGTAGAAGTCTCTGATTAGACTCCAGAGACAAACCCAGGAGGAAGCGAAGGAACAGGTCCAAGTGTCCGTTTGGACTCCTTAAGGCCTGGTTCACAGCAACCTGATGGAGAGGTTTTGGTTTTGGCTTAGGCACTAGCATTATGCTTCTCTGTGATGAAGACCTTTCCTCTATCAGCAGGTTAACTCCAGAGCTCACAAATGTCTGATGAACATGAAGAGCTGCCAGAAACTCCTGGATGCTTACATGGACGAAACAATAGACCTGGTCCTGGTACAGACCTTGCTCTTCTCTAAAGATCTCAGTGAAAACCCCAGAGTACACTGAGGCTGCTGTAGTGTCCAGGCCACACTCGCTCAGGTTGGACTTGTAGAAGATCAGGTTTCCTTTCTGCAGCTGCTCAAAGGCCAGTTTCGACAGAGACTCCATCATCTTCCTGGTCTCTGGAGTCCAGTGAGGGTCCGTCTCAGAGCGTCCATCATACTTGAGGCTCTTTATTTTGGCCTGGACCACCAGGAAGTGGATGTATAAGTTGGTCAGGCTTTTTGGCAGTTCTTGTGCCTCTTTATCTTTCAGGATGTTCTCTATAACTGTGGCAGTGATCCAGCAGAAGACCGGGATGTGGCACATGATGTGAAGACTGTGGGACGTCCTGATGTGGGAGATGACGGCTGTGGCCTGCTGCTCGTCTCTGAACCTCTTCCTGAAGTACTGCTCCTTCTGTGGGTCGGTGAACCCTCGCACCTCTGTCACCATGGAGACGTACTCACCTGGGATCTGATTGGCCGCTGCAGGTCGTGTGGTTATCCAGAGGCGAGCGGAGGGAAGCAGGCTCCCCCTGATGAGGTTTACCAGCAGCACATCCACTGAGACGGACTCTGTGGCCTCAGTCAGGACCTGGGTTTTGGTGAAGTCCAGAGGAAGTCTGCACTCGTCCAGACCGTCAAAGATGAAGACCACCTGGAGCTGTTCAAAGCTGCAGAGTCCTGCAGAGTCACTGAAGAAGTGCTGCAGCAGTCCCACCAGGCTGAACTGTCTGTCTCTGAGCACATTGAGCTCTCTGAAAGTGAACGGGAACAGCAGCTGGACGTCCTGGTTGGTCCTGCCTTCAGCCCAGTCCAGACTGAACTTCTGAGTGAGCACTGATTTCCCAACGCCAGCCACTCCCTTCATCAGCACTGTTCTGATTGGTCCCTGTTCCTTTGTCAGCACTGTTCTGATTGGTCCCTGTTCCTCTGTCAGCTCTGTTCTGATTGGTCCCTTTTCCTCTGTCAGCTCTGTTCTGATTGGTCCCTGTTCCTCTGTCAGCTCTGTTCTGATTGGTCCCTGTTTGTGGGCGGGCCTTTAAAGATGTCTTCACATGTGATGGGAGTTTCTGGTGCGGCTGGTTTCCTGGAGGCGGTCTCGATGAGTCTGACCTCATGTTCCTGGTTGACCCCTGAAGCCCCTCCCTCTGTGATGTAGAGCTCTGTGTAGATCTGGTTCAGAAGGGTGGGGTTTCCTGCTTTAGCGATGCCCTCAAACACACACTGAAACCTTTGATGCAGGTGAGATTTTAGTTTGCTTTGGCATTTTGCTGTGCTTCTTCCTGAAATAGTAAATAATATATTTAATGATCCTGTTTGACTAAAAAGGCTTTATAAATTTCCTTCCTGGAAGGCACAACTCGATTCTTAGATTATGTGAGTTTTTCTCTCAGTGAGTTACATGGGGCACTTTAAGATTCATAAACTGGTTCCTTTTCTTTCTTAAAGCCAACTTACTGCTGTGAAGAGAGTCGGCCAGCTCCTCCTGCTCCATTTTCTTCAGGAAGTTTAGGGTGATCTTCAGAAGAGCTTCACTGCTCTCTGCCTCCTCATCTTCAACAGGCGCTAAGCATTCTGGGTAATCTGCAGTCAGAACTGTCTGGAACTTCTTTAGCTCAGTGTTTACAAAATGGATAATGTTCTCCTCCAAGAGCTGTAAAATAAAATAATGAATGACGTATCTTAACGGTCTAACGTCTCCAACAGAATGCTTATAGGACGGGATGATCTCATGGCAGCCAGAACTTTACTGTAACAGCGATGTAACATCTCTTTTCGTACTCACTGTAAATATTGATTGAAGGTTGGTTTGTTGCTGATGGACAACAGCACTCTTCTGAAACTGTAAATTTTGCTCATACAAACTGAAAACAGAAAAGGTTTCTTATTAAACCATTATACCGTAGTTAAACCGTTTTAACTATCAATACCGGTGTGTGTGACACAGAAGCAATTTACATATTCATGACTTATGACAAAAGTAGTTGAAACACCCCCTCATGGATTGGCAAAACAAAACCCCAAAAAGTCAAGCTGAAAAAGGAGTCCTGTCCAATTGTTTTAACCCTTGCACAAGTGATGTTATAAAAGAGTGTCCACAACTTGATTATTGTGGTTTTTACCTTCATTTTGACGAGAGAGTAAACCAAATGGACTTAAAGTAAGAGAACATGGATCTAGAACTTTCCATTTTCCAACTAACTAACGTAGAATTTGCAATCTTTGAATAATAATGAATTATGATGTGGTCTGCTGAACATGTGGAACCAACATGTTCTTTACAAACTGTAAAAACAAAAGTCTGTTGAACTTCTCTTTTATTAAATATGATGTTTACCCCTGATTTTTAAATAAAATGGGCTGCTTCATTGATTGGTCACTCTTCATCGACACAAGGCTGAAGTCCGTCTGACTGGTCCTGAGGAAAACACAAACCCAGTTACTTTTTGAAGAAGTGAGCAGAAGGTTACTGTAAATCAGCCAAACCCAGAGTCAAGAGAGCCATGGCCCTCCTAAAAATGAAAAAATCCAAACAAACAACAGGCTGTTAGCTAGAAATTGCTTAATAATAATAAAAAAATCCAAAAGCACAGAGAAGAACGGATGTGCACGTTTATAAAAAAATAGTTTGTACTTCTGTGGACAACCTCTGGTGGCCCCTGCAGTACCTTCACGGCCCACCAAGGAACCTCGAGCCCCAGTTTGGGAACCACTGCTGTAGATGTTACAGACGCTTCTGCTGCTAATGCCACTGCACATCCTAAAAGCTTCTTTAATAATAATTAGTTGGTGTTGTGACCCAGCGCTGGCTTGTACTTTTTCTGAGTGGAATTAAACAGACAAACCTTACATTGGTTTTATAGTTTTTATTGAAGTAATAGTAGTTCCAACACTCGTACCAAAAGAGCCGGGAGAAACTGTTTTCGGAGTAACAATTTGGTGTTTCTGCCCGGTTGCGGTGTTGGAAAGGAAAAGTCTCAGACTCCAAGTGTTTTGTGTACGACGGACAAGTTTTTTCCTTCACAATCTGGCGGTCGCATATGAAAAGATGAGCAGAAAGCTTTATTTAACTAAAAATTTCTGCCTGTTGGATCTGAAGTTGGATATGACCACTCTACAGGACATGTCCAGGAATCCAGGAGAACAAACCCTAACCCGCGCGGCGTCGGTTACTTCCTACTTTAACAGCATTGTGCATGCCCCTCTGGGATTCGGACTGTTGCCCAGGTGGATGGAGGATAACCCTAGCTGGTTCACGCTTCTTGTCTTCGGCAGAACAACGTTATGCAGCCTTCGAGGGAAAGGTCCTTACCGTGGCTTGGGGCCTTGAGCAGACGAGGTATTTCACGCAAGGATGCGACAACCTCATCGTGGTGACCGATCATAAGCCTCTGGTGAAGATCTTCGGCGACCGTATGCTAGAAAAGATAACGAATTCTCACCTATTCTGGCTCAAACGGCGTACTCTCCCATGGCGCTTTACATTGTGCACCTGCCTGGCACAAGCAACCACGCTGCTGGTGCAACCTCGAGGCGTCCCTCCCCCTCCGGCTCGGCGAACAGCCTCTCACTTGGGTCACATAGCATACCTGACATGTTGGAGTCTGCACTTATGGCGTCAATCCGCGAGGACGCACATGAACTTGGAGCCATGGTCCCTCTTCGCCCGAGAGACAGCGGCTGACACATGCCTTGCCCACCTCTTACACCTAATTGAGCATGAGGGTGGCACTGACGTGAATGACCCCACTTTTGCCAGTCTGTGAGTCTATTTATGCACAAGATGGCGTCCTATTGTATTGTGACCGCGTTGTGGTTCCTCCGTCTCTGTGTGAAAGGATCCTTCGCCACCTTCATGCCGCTCACCAAGGGGTTTCAGCGATGGAGCAGCGTGCCCGTGCCATAGTCTACTGGCCTGGGATGTCGAAGGACATCCGAGCCACCAGGGCCGGATGTGCTGACTGTAACCGGAACGCTCCGTCACAGGCGGCAACACCCCCCCTTCCATCTTCACCTCTGTCCACTCCTTTTAAGGCAATATTTGCTGACTTCTTTGACTACGGGGGCCGCCACTACTTAGTCGTCGTGGACCGACTCTCAGGTTGGGTTGAGGTCCTGTGCTCCACAGCAGGTACTGACTTTGGGGGCTCGGCTGGGCTGGTTAGCCATCTTCGCACGTTCTTCGCTACCTTTGGCTTTCCAGAAGAACTTTTTAAGCGATGGTGGTCCAGAGTTTACCTCAAGCCAAACAGAGGGTTTTCTCCGCTTGTGGCACGTCAGGCATCGCTTGTCCTCAGTCAGTTTTCCGAAGTCTAATGGGAGGGCGGAAGTTGCTGTAAAGACTGCTAAGCGCCTACTGATGTCCAACACCGGACCAACTGGCAGCCTTGATCATGACCGCTTCCTGCGTGCTATGTTGCAGTTGCGTAACATTCCCGACCCCGATTGCAACCTCTCGCCTGCGCAGATCATATTTGGTCACCCCCTCCGGGACTCTTTTTCGTTCATTAACAGACTGGAGAAATTCTCAAACCCACATGTGTGGGTGGCAAAGGAGGATGCCCTCCGAACCCGAATTTCCCGTACAGTTAAGTCTCTTAGGACTCATTCAAGACCAGTTCGCCCGTTAGCACTTGGCGAGACTGTGTACCTCCAGAATCTGCAAGGCCCGAGCCCACACAAGTGGGACAGATCAGGGGTGGTTGTGGAGTCACTAAATCACGATTTATTGATACTATAAACAGATAGAAAAAAAGGGAGAAAATGAGAAATATGTGGTGTATGTTTTCTACATCTTTTATGCGACTTATTAAGAACATGCTCCGTGAACCTGCAGCGGGACGAGGGAGGACATCAGCACTTTAGTCAAGATGGATTTTATGGGTTCATCGAGCCTATAAATAAATTCTTGGACACAGTCAAGTGTACAAATGTGCATTTGAAGCTCACCTCTGATTGGCTAAGTCAGGTCCATCTCTAAATACCATGGGCTCATACATGGAGCGTCTGGCCCTGAGGAAACACAGACACTTACTTTCTGCAGAGGTATGTAGAGGTATCCTCAGGTAAGAACAGTTTATTTAATGAAATGGAGACAGAGACAGAGGTGGAGCACAGTTCTCAGGTGTATTCTCAGGTCTTACTTTAGTCCGGGTTTGGAGTCCTGAGTCTGGACCTTGGACTTCAAAGACTTGGAACGAGGCGCAGACCTTTCCTGAAGACTTCTGCAAGAATAAGATACAATAAGACAGCAATAAATAGAAGAAAAAATCAATAAAACTAAGGTAGAATTTGCTTTAAGGGAATAAATGAAATAAAAAACAAAATAAATAAAGCGTTTCTAACCAAAGAGAGTTTCACTGATGGAGTGACTAAAAGCTCTGAGATCTGGACAGTTTCTGAAAATGGACAGAGATCTGGACCTGAACGAACAGCAGGAGCCTTTTCTTTGAGAATGTGAGGAATAAAAGCAGGAGCTTACAGAAGACATGTAAAAGTGCTGTTCGTGTCTCTGCAGAGGCACAGACTGTTCTGAGTTTAGGCTGTTGTTCGTGTGAGTCTTTTGTCTTACTCTAGTCCAGGTTTGGAGTCTGGACTTGTTCAAGGACTTGAATCAGACACAGAATAAACTACAAACTATAAATAAAGTGTCTATAATCAGGACTAAAGTATTAACTCTATATAATTTGAAAAATTCAGAATAGATTATGTAATAGGAATAAAAACATACAACACAAAGTAAACGGTTTAAATGCTGTTTTGTTATTATACATGCTGTCAGTGTTATTTAACCAGAGGTAGGTAGAGTAGCCTAAAATTGTACTCAAGTAAGACTAGTGTTACCTAAAACAATTTATTCAAGTAGAAGTAAAAAGTAATTATACACAGAATTACTCAAAAGTAAAAAAGTATTGGGTTAAAAGTTTAAAGTGCTGAGTAACGTCTGATTTATGTTTTGAAAGAATGCAATCAGAAATATAATGTGCAAATTCTTATATTTTTCCAGCTCAAGCCTGAGTAAAAGTGGCTCAGTGGTTAGAGCGGTCCCCACAGTTCATACTGAGCTGTAACTGATGATTAGAAGCTTAATGTAAGTCGCTTTGAATAAAAGCGTCTGATAAATGTGTAAATAACGTCTTTATAAAATAACAAATTATGGCACAAAAAACACAAATTTGTAAAACTCCATTTTTCACAACATAAAGCTTTAGAAACCTGTTCCTACAGTCAGTCGTGTGTTTGAACAGTACCACTTTATATTCTGTCTAAGAGAAACATGCTTTGTTCATGTGTTTTTATTCACATAAATGGAGTCAGAGCAGTGTTACAAATCTACTCAAATAAAAGTAAAAAGTATGGTGCAGTAAAACTCTATAGTTATTAGATATGCTTTGGGACTGTAGCAAATGTGAAAAATGGTTTGACAGAAAAGTCGCAGCTGAAAAAAAAACAAAAAAAAAAAACCCCTCCTTGAACCGCCACCTTATCGTGGTGGAGGGGTTTGAGTGCCCGGATGATCCTAGGAGCTATGTTGTCGGGGGCTATATGCCCCTGGCAGGGTCTCCCAAGGCAAACAGGTCCTAGGTGACGGGCCAGACAAAGCGCGGTTCAGAACCCTTTATGGAAAGTTTAATATCGAGGACCGTTACGTCGCCCGGTATGGCGCAACCGGGGCCCCACCCTGGAGCCAGGCCCGGAGTTGGGGCTCATATGCGAGCGCCTGGTGGCCGGGTCTTTCCCCACGGGGCCCGGCCGGGCACAGCCCGAAAGAGCGACGTGGGACCGACCTCCTGTGGGCCCACCACCTGCAGGAGGAACCGTAAGGGGCCGGTGCAATGTGGATTGGGTGGCAGTCGAAGGCAGGAGCCTCGACGGCCCAATCCCGGACACAGAATCTGGCTCTAGGGACATGGAATGTCACCTCCTGGCGGGTAAGGAGCCTGAGCTTGTGCGGGAGGTTGAGAGATACCGACTAGAGATAGTCGGGCTCACCTCCACGCACAGCTTGGGCTCTGGAACCCAAATCCTCGAGAGAGGCTGGACTCTCCACTATTCTGGAGTTGCCTGCGGTGAGAGGCGGCGGGCTGGTGTGGGTTTGCTTATTGCCCCCCGGCTCAGCCGCCATGTGTTGGAGTTCACCCCGGTGAACGAGAGGGTCGCTTCCCTGCGCCTTGGGTTGGGGATAGGTCTCTCACTATTGTTTGTGCTACGGGCCAAATGGCAGTGCAGAGTACCCGGCCTTCTTGGAGTCTCTGGGAGGGTGCTGGAAAGTGCTCCAACCGGGACTCCATCGTCTACTGGGGACTTCAACGCTCACGTGGGCAGCGACAGTGACACCTGGAGGGGCGTGATTGGGAGGAACGGCCCCCCTGATCTGAACCCGAGTGGTGTTCTGTTATTGGACTTCTGTGCTAGCAACAGTTTGTCCATAACGAACACCATGTTCAAGCATAAGGGTGTCCATCAGTGCACGTGGCACCAGGACACCCTAGGCCGGAGGTCGATGATCGACTTTGTAGTTGTCTCATCTGACCTCCGACCGTATGTCTTGGACACTCGGGTGAAGAGAGGGGCGAGCTGTCAACTGATCACCACCTGGTGGTGAGTTGGATCCGATGGCGGGGAGAAGGTCGGACAGACTTGGCAGACCCAAACGCGTACTGTGAGGGTCTGTTGGGAACGCGTTTGGCCGAGTCCCCTGTCAGAGAGATCTTCAACTCCCACCTCCGACAGAGCTTCGACCAGATTCCGAGGGAGACTGGAGACATTGAGTCCGAGTGGACCATGTTCTCCACCTCCATTGTCGACGCAGCCACTCGAAGCTGTGGCCGCAAAGTCTCGGTGCCTGTCGTGGCGGCAATCCCGAACCCGGTGGTGGACACCGGAAGTAAGGGAGACCGTCAAGCTGAAGAAGGAGACCTATCGAGCCTGGTTGGCTTGTGGGACTCCTGAGGCAGCTGATAGGTACCGGCAGGCCAAGCGAGCTGCAGCACGGGTGGTTGTGGAGGCAAAACTCGGGTCTGGGAGGAGTTCGTGAGGCCATGGAAAAGACTATCGGTCGGCCTCGAAGAAATTCTGGCAAACCGTCCGGCGCCTCAGGAGGGGAAGCAGTGCCCTGCCAACACTGTTTACAGTGGAGGTGGGAATCTACTGACCTCAACTGGGGATATTGTTGGACGGTGGAAGGAATACTGAGGATCTCCTCAACCCCACCGTCACGTCTTCCACTGAGGAAGCAGAGGCCGAGGGCTCAGAGGTGGACTCGTCCATCACTCAGGCTGAAGTCACTGAGGTAGTTGGGAAGCTCCTCGGTGGCAAGGCACCGGGGTGGATGAGGTACGCCCTGAGTACCTCAAGTCTCTGGATGTTGTGGGGCTGTCTTGGCTGACACGCCTCTGCAACATCGCGTGGCGTTGGGGACAGTACCTCTGGACTGGCAGACCGGGGTGGTGGTCCCCCTTTTTAAGAAGGGGGACCGGAGGGTGTGTTCCAACTACAGAGGATCACACTCCTCAGCCTCCCGGGAAAGTCTATGCCAGGGTACTGGAGAGGTGAATGCGGCCGATAGTCGAACCTCAGATCCAGGAGGAACAATGCGGTTTCGTCCCGGTCGTGGAACACTGGACCAGCTCTATACCCTCTCCAGGGTGCTGGAGGGATTATGGGAGTTTGCCCAACCAGTCCACATGTGCTTTGTGGATCTGGAGAAGGCATTCGACTGTGTCCCTCGCGGTGCCCTGTGGGGGGTGCTCTGGGAGTATGGAGTCCGGGGCCCTTTGCTAAGGGCTGTCCGGTCCCTGTACGACCGGAGCAGGAGCTTGGTTCGCATTGCCGGCAGTAAGTCAGACCTGTTCCCGGTGAATGTTGGACTCCGGCAGGGCTGCCCTTTGTCACCGGTCCTGTTCATTATCTTTATGGACAGGATTTCTAGGCGCAGCCAGGGGCCGGAGGGAGTCTGGTTTGGGGACCACAGGATCTCATCTCTGCTTTTTGCAGATGATGTTGTCCTGTTGGCTCCATCAAGCCAGGACCTTCAATGTTCACTGGGGCTGTTTGCAGCCGAGTGTGAAGCGGCTGGGATGAGGATCAGCACCTCCAGGTCTGAGACCATGGTTCTCAGTCGGAAAAGGGTGGCTTGCCCCCTCCAGGTTGGTGGAGAGCTCCTGCCTCAAGTGGAGGAGTTTAAGTATCTCGGGGTCTTGTTCACGAGTGAGGGAAGGAAGGAGCGTGAGATCAACAGACGGATCGGTGCAGCTTCTGCAGTAATGCGGTCGATGTACCGGTCTGTCGTGGTGAAGAAGGAGCTGAGCTGTAAGGCAAAGCTCTCGATTTACCAGTCGATCTACGTTCCTACTCTCACCTATGGTCATGAGCTTTGGGTCATGACCGAAAGAACAAGCTCCCGGATACAGGCGGCCGAAATGAGCTTTCTCCGCAGAGTGGCGGGGCGCTCCCTTAGAGATAGGGTGAGGAGCTCGGTCACTCGGGAGGAGCTCAAAGTAGAGCCGCTGCTCCTTCACATCGAGAGGAGCCAGCTGAGGTGGCTCGGGCATCTGTTTCGGATGCCTCCCGGACGCCTCCCTAGGGAGGTGTTCCGGGCATGTCCCACCGGGAGGAGACCTCGGGGAAGACCTAGGACACGCTGGAGGGACTATGTCTCTCGGCTGGCCTGGGAACGCCTCGGTATCCCCCCGGAAGAGCTGGAGGAAGTGTCTGGGGAGAGGGAAGTCTGGGCTTCTCTGCTTAGACTGCTGCCCCCGCGACCCGGCCCCGGATAAGCGGTAGAAGATGGATGGATGGATGGAAAAAAAAACAAAAAAAATTGGAACAGTCTTTTGGCAAATAACACGTTGGGCATCTTTTCACTCTTTAAAAACTCTAAAAACTCTGACAGCTTTTAAGGCTCGATACAAAGACAAACATGAATCATTTACAGAACTTCTGTCGCAGCCTGTTGCATGAAAAAGTCAAATAAATGCAGACTTTAAGTATTTATAATTATTAATAAATGCTCGACAGGATTAAACAGTGACACATAAATCTAAATCTAAACCAAGAGTAAACCAGGTCTTACTCTGGTCTGAACACAAAGACTAAACACGGTCTAAAACTGAACCAGAACCAATCAAATCTAAAGGAAATACTTACCTTTTTATTAAAGCCTGTTGTCTTTCCAACATTTGGATTATCTTGGATTCAGCCATCTTGACACACGGCTCGGGTCCAGGTTCAGGCTGGTTTTGGCCCAGGTTCAGGCTGGTTTTGGCCCAGGTTCAGGCTGGTTTTGCTCCAGGTTCAGGCTGGTTTTGTTGCAGGTTCAGGCTAGTTTTGGCCCAGGTTCAGGCTGGTTTTGGTCCTCTGGTCTTTGTCGTGTGTCGTCTGAACGCTCTCTAAACCTGTCTGATCACATACCTGTCGTCAGCTTCAGGGAAAGAGACAATGCGTTCTTGTCTCATGATTTCGAGGAAGAGCGATCCTTAAATAGAATAAACTCATGACTAACATAAAATAAAAACAACTATTTGCTCTGGACTGAACACTTATTAATATTTGTTATAAAGTTAACTTTGCCCAACACTATTTCATGATTCATTGAACTAATGTTTTATCATTTAAACTTATTCCATTTCTTACACAAACAAGGTAAAACTATATTTTGTTGCAGTGTGTTATATTAAATGTATAATTCAGTGTTTTATAAATGTGATTCTTTTCATAAACTACAAATGAACCAACTGTAGCCTACTATCATGCATTATTATTGATCTATTCTTTTCTTCTATGAGTGCATGTCAGAATAAGAGACCAGAAGTGTGAGGGTTCCACCTAAACACATGTTCTTACCCAAAACACATCTTTTGAAATGCTTATTATAATATCAATGGTTTACCAAATGGCATTTCACCCTATTTAACCCCGTATGGTTTTGGAAGCAGTTTCTGAGCACAAGATACAGGGTTGTGATAAACAGCCTTCACTCAGTTATTACATTTACTATTAATAACCATTTTTAATTGGTTCATCTACCAACCGAGTAAGTGACTCCAAGTAACAAACCAACCTCATTGAGAATACTCAAATACAATGAGAAGGCTGATTCTCTGTAGGTCGTAGGTACAAGACTCAGTGGGTAGAGAGGCGGTTTGATTCCCACGCTCCCCATAGTTAATACTGTTGTTGTGTCCTTGGGCAAGACACTTAACCCCCTCCTTTCCTCCAGTGGTGTTCAGCCGTAACACTGGTGAATGGAACCTAAATGTAAGTTGCTTTGGATAAAAGCGTCTGCTGAATGATGAAATGTAAATGTCTAAACACTGAATTTGACTATTAAAGTCTCCACATACATGAACTGCAAAAACAAAAACCAAATTATACATTTAACTAAAAAAAATATACTCTCTGTGGCTCAGACCATGTTGTAAACTCCTGAAGAGTTTTATTTTTAATAATAATACCAACCGCTCCAGAGTCTTTTTGGCTGCAGACGGACAGCACAGCCTCACTCTTAAGAACCAATCATTATTGTGCTGTAGACATAAGGAGGGCTGCTGTAGCTGTGGTACTTCTGTGACAGAGTCTACAGACAAATTAAATTAGCTGCAAAGACGATGGGCTGCTTTACTTTAGCACTGGCTAAAAAAGAAATGTTCTTGTCATCTCCACATTTCCTTCTGCAGTTTGTGCTAGAGTCCTGTGATGTTCCATATCTACCTCACTCTGTAACAGAAACTAGGTGTCATGCTCCTGAGGTCATGTCTTTATTTCTACATTTCAGGTATTTCCCGTTTTATTTTTTCACTCACCTTGTGTATTGTTTCAGACTACTTCACTTCCTGGTCTTCGTTACCTCCGTTTACCTGTGTGATTTTTGCCCCGCCCCAATGTGTGTCACCTGTGTCCAATTGTCCCCCCTCCCAGTGCGTATATATTCTCACCTCATTCCCACGGCTCCCAGCCAGTTCGTCTTGAACCCCAGCGCCAACAGTCTAGCCTGGTTTTGGATCATAGTCTTTTGACCTCGTGATTTCCTGTTTTTTGATTCCTCTGCCTGATTGAACGTACTGGGTTTTCCTGTGAGTTGTGGCTAAGTACAACCACATCAGTCCAGTTTTAAAATCTCTGTACTGGCTTCATGTTGCTCAGAGAATAGACTTTAATTGCAAAAAAACAAAAACATTTATACTACTTTCATCTACCAATGCAGCATCAGAAATGTTTAAGTTGATTGTAAAAATATTTGTGGTTTAACTGTTATTGTGTTTAAAGTTACAGTCACGAGTCAAATACATGAACCATGCAGAGTGGCTCAGTAACTCTGTGATGGTAGTGTTGGTAAAGAGTTACTGACTCTTTACCAACACTGCAGTTTGTTTCGATGAGCTGATTATACACAATTAAAAATATATTTCTGACTAATATTTTTGGTTAACAGTTATAATAGTTTACAATAAACACCAAACCATTTCATCCAATTCAACAGATGTTTCAGGTTTAGAGGCAGATAAAATCCTGCCTCTAAACCTTTGAGCAGAGACTGTTGGCCCGTGTCACAAACTCAATATATAGAGTGTATAAATGCCATTCAGTATAAACACATGTACAGCATAAACCTACATACTTAATATCATATTACTTTACAGTGTTCTCAGCTAAAGTAAATGCTTTGCTCTGTTTCTTGTCTCTGATTGGTCAGAGCTGTGTTTCTTTCCTCCTTCAGCATCTGAACCTGATTTGGAACAGTTTAGTCGTTCAGTTTCCACAGAGATCAGCCTTCAGAGAAAGTTAACCTGCTTCTGAAACTGAAGATTAACACGATTTTTTATGTTTTTCATTGAATAGACTTTAAAACAGCACTGCTGCTTTACAAGTCTCTAAATGGTTTAGCACCAGAATATATTTCTGAAATGCTGGTTCCTTATGAGCCTCCTCGGACTCTGAGAACATCTGGGACAGGCTTCTGCTCGAGCCCAGAGTCAGAACTAAACCTGGTGAAGCAGAGTTTAAGTTTCAGCAAAAACCTGGAACAGACTCAACTTTAACAATGTTCAAGAAGAACAAGAGGAGGTTAAAAACCTTCCTCTTTAGCTCCGCCTACACTACAACTTAAAGTGTTTTTTTTTTTCTTCTTCTTTTATAATGTTTTTAATTTTTCTAATGTTTCTAAATCTAAATCTTGTAAATTGTCTTTTATTTCTGTAAAGTACTTTGAGTTACCAGTGTATGAACTGCGCTGTAGAAATACAATTGCCTTACCAAGAGTCATTTGTCCTGGTCCTGGTTTTGGTCTTAAAAGAAAGAGACTGAGCCCTTCATATGGGGAGAACACAGACTCACTGTTGATCCTGGTGTTCCAAACCTAAACCCAAAGCCAGCAAACAGAGGCTCAGTGAAGGCAGCTCTAAAGCTGTGGAGGTGGATCAGTTTGTCAATCAACACTGAGTAAAAGGACAGAGACCCGGCCTCAGAGTCCACGTAGACCCCCACTCGGTTGGACCAGAAGGAGGAAGACTGGGGAAGGACTGTTTCTTTGTTGTTGTGCCAAACAGAGTAACCCCTGTTTGAGCAGGAAAGACACCACGACTGTTCATTTCCTCCCAAAAGAGCGTCAGACCGCCTTCCTTTTCTCTGAATTCCTTTGTAAGTCACTGCAATATGAACTTTTCCACTAAATTCCACCTCAAAATAACAGCAGCCAGTCAGAGCTTCTGAACACAGCAGCTGATGAAACCAGTTGAATCTGTCTGGATGTTCAGGCTGCAGCTGGTCTTCTACAGACATCATCGTTCTGCTGTTGTCAGATAGTTGGAGGTTTTGGTGGGCAGTGTTTAGGTCCCATGTGAGCTTACGGAAATCTAAGGAGACAAAAGCAAAAACAAAAGACATGTTTTTATAAATGTATTGTAAAGGACTGCAATGTTAAAAAGAGGTTTGTATATTTAAAATAATGGACCAATCAATGAGTTTGAGCAAAGTGGATCCTCGGGCTAAGATCTCAACAACCAAAGATTTCTGAAAATCAAAGCGTTTATTTGTAATGTCATCGTACTGTCAGAGGGAGCCTGAACTTGCATGGGAAGTAAGAACTGTCTAGAAATAGTTGTGCTCCCCTTTACACTAAGCTGGAGCACTGACACCCTATTCCTGTAGAGAGCTTTGTCCCTTAAACTCTGGAAGGTCGCCTGCATTTGTTGTGTTTTGGGAGTCTCTCACTATCCTTAAAGACAGCTCTACTTGTAAATGTCTGATAAATCTTATTATTATTATTCTCCTACACAGTATTATGTTAATGTAAGACATTGTAGTTCTTCAGTGTCTCCTTGTTCGCTCCGCTTTTATTTTGAAAAACGGATCGTTTTCTTCTTCTGATGTGTTCTGTGACGCTAACAATTCCTGCTGCTCTCTCTTTGCAATGCGGTGCTCGCTTGTCGTTGGAAGAATGAGTTCTGAACTGTGAGAGTGTGTCGAGCTAGAAAGCATACTAGAGGATGGTGGAAACACTTTGATTAGCGCCATTGGAGAGCGGAATGAGTTTTCACGGTGTTCATGGTGATTGTGCTGCTGGGTGCTTGTTGAGAGGAAGAAATATATTGACACCCGTTTGAAACTCTCTGCGTCTTGATCAATAAATCCAAGGGGCCGCTACACTACTGACCTCAACTCGGAACATTGTTGAGCTTTCTGTAGAAAAAGCAAAGCTCAAGATGTAGATGCAAACCTGTTAATCACTTGAGCCAAAGGAACTAAGGTCAAGTGGAGTGTCTGAGCATCTGGTTCACAGAGAGAGAAGGACATAACGGGAGAATGAGAGGCAGATACACACATTATACCAGTCCCTTGTGTTGAAGAGTAAGTAAAACACATACAACACAATAAGATTGTATATCTCAGTGGGTAGAGCAGCCGTCCTTTGACCGGCGGGTGGGTGGTTCAATCCCCGCTCGAAACATCCCAAAACATCATAACATCCCGCTCTCCCCTGCATACTGTCGTTGTGTCCTTGGGCAAGACACTTAACCTACATTGCCTCCAGTGAAGTTCTGTAACACTGGTAATAGTTTAATGTGTGTAAAGCGCTTTGTGTGCCTACTACAGTCGGTGGAAAAGCACTATATAAAGATTATTAAATTCTAAGCTCTAATTAAAAACCCCTATCCTAAGATTAAAGATCCCTTCATCATATACTCTAATGCCAATCTATTGAAATCTGAACAGTTGAAGAAAACAATTTTGACATGATTTTTTTGGTCTGTCCAGATAAGGTAATGAGGCAATAGATGCAGCAGAGATAAGATGGCATCATCAACAGCCCCGGCTGGGTTAATAGGCAAACTGAAGAGAATCTAGTTGTGATCTAGAGACGTGTTTGTTTCACTATATGTTTTTTAATTATTGTTTCAAAACATTTCATTACCAGTAAAGTTTTATCTTTCTGCGTAGGGACTGGGAATTGATCAGCAGAGTGAAGGCAAGGGAAGTTGGTGTTTTATTTTATTTCAATCTCTGTCTTATACCTCCTTTCTTCCGTTGTGTTGTTTTTTATTTTTAAGATCCATGGGAGTCTTGAATTTCAATTAAAACTCTTGTGTGTACTGGATACGCTGGACAACATTGCCAGCAGCGTTTCAGTAAAAAAGACCTGCAGTCTGGCTTAATAAAAACAGCTGTAAAAATGAATTCAACACTCCACAGAATAGTAGGGGCCATGGCTGTAGCAGGACATTGTCAAGCCTGGCAGTTTTTGCAGCAATATAACAAAGAAAAAGGCATCGTTCACGAGATTCACTCACTGCAGGTTGCCACAGAGCTGTGTCCTGATTGGTTGATTTGTGAAGAGTAGTAATCTACATCACTACTTTTACCTATTGTCATGAGCTATAGTGAGGACCAAAAGGACAAAATTTGAGATCTAAGCAGTTGTAATGGGGAATACTTACACTTCCACAGACCAGGTTTTAACCACTGTTGTCCACAGGGATCTAGTCTGGAGGAAGAAGCATAGCCTGAATAAGTTCATTCATAGTCCAGCTATACTATAGCACATATATGGATAGAGTTATAAGTGTATTTGATCTGTGTCCAAACCTAAGTTCCTCCAGTTTGCAGCAGGGGTCCCTCTGTAGAGCCTGCAGTCGCTCAGCCCCTGAGACTCCTGGATGGTTGTAGCTCAGATCCAGTTCTCTCAGATGAGAGGGGTTTGAGCTCAGAGCTGAGGCCAGAAAAGCACAACCTTTTTCTGAGATCAGACATCCTGACAATCTGGAAACACCAACAATCAACTGATTTGTGCCACAACATTACAATAACACAAGATTGAATGCAAACGTTCAAAATTACTGGTTTGACAAAAGTTTAAAATAATGAATGTATACCTGATGGTATCCAGTCTGCAGATTGGATTCTTCAGTCCAGAACAGAGCAGCTCCACTCCCGAGTCCTGGAGGTCATTGTTGCTGAGATCTAGGTGTCTTAGACTTGAGGACTCTGAGCGAATGAATGAATACACTACAAGCTCACAGCTGCGCTGGGACAAGTTACAGGTGTCCAGCCTTTTGAGGAGAAATTGTTTGAATAATTTTAATAAAAAGTCTCTGAGAAAGTTTTGAACAATAACTTTTTAAATCTGGCCACTCACAGAGCTTTCTTGGAGGCTTTGACGACCGGCAGCAGCCTCAGAAGAGCCTCTTCTGAAGCAGAGTACGTCTTCAGGTCAAACACCTCCAGGTCTGTGTCTGAGGACAGTAAAATGAAGACCAGAGCCGACCACTGAGCAGGAGACATCTGCTCTGAGTCCAGATGTCCAGACCTGAGACTGACCTGGATCTGCTCCACCAGAGAGCGCTCGTTCAGTTCGTTCAGACAGTGGAACAGGTTCAGACTCTTCTCTGGAGGTAAACCCTCACTGATCTTTTTCTTGATAAAGTCAGTAGTTTTCTGATTGGTCTCTGAGACACGTTCTGTCTGAGTCAGAAGACCTGGTATCAGTCTCTGATTAGACTCCAGAGACAAACCCAGGAGGAAGCGAAGGAACAGGTCCAAGTGTCCGTTTGGACTCCTTAAGGCCTGGTCTACAGCAACCTGATGGAGAGGTTTTGGTTTTGGCTTAGGCACTAGCATTATGCTTCTCTGTGATGAAGACCTTTCCTCTATCAGCAGGTTAACTCCAGAGCTCACAAATGTCTGATGAACATGAAGAGCTGCCAGAAACTCCTGGATGCTTACATGGACGAAACAATAGACCTGGTCCTGGTACAGACCTTGCTCTTCTCTAAAGATCTCAGTGAAAACCCCAGAGTACACTGAGGCTGCTGTAGTGTCCAGGCCACACTCGCTCAGGTTGGACTTGTAGAAGATCAGGTTTCCTTTCTGCAGCTGCTCAAAGGCCAGTTTCGACAGAGACTCCACCATCTTCCTGGTCTCTGGAGTCCAGTGAGGGTCCGTCTCAGAGCGTCCATCATACTTGAGGCTCTTTATTTTGGCCTGGACCACCAGGAAGTGGATGTATAAGTTGGTCAGGCTTTTTGGCAGTTCTTGTGCCTCTTTATCTTTCAGGATGTTCTCTATAACTGTGGCAGTGATCCAGCAGAAGACCGGGATGTGGCACATGATGTGAAGACTGTGGACGTCCTGATGTGGGAGATGACGGCTGTGGCCTGCTGCTCGTCTCTGAACCTCTTCCTGAAGTACTGCTCCTTCTGTGGGTCGGTGAACCCTCGCACCTCTGTCACCATGGAGACGTACTCACCTGGGATCTGATTGGCCGCTGCAGGTCGTGTGGTTATCCAGAGGCGAGCGGAGGGAAGCAGGCTCCCCCTGATGAGGTTTACCAGCAGCACATCCACTGAGACGGACTCTGTGGCCTCAGTCAGGACCTGGGTTTTGGTGAAGTCCAGAGGAAGTCTGCACTCGTCCAGACCGTCAAAGATGAAGAGCACCTGGAGCTGTTCAAAGCTGCAGAGTCCTGCAGAGTCACTGAAGAAGTGCTGCAGCAGTCCCACCAGGCTGAACTGTCTGTCTCTGAGCACATTGAGCTCTCTGAAAGTGAACGGGAACAGCAGCTGGACGTCCTGGTTGGTCCTGCCTTCAGCCCAGTCCAGACTGAACTTCTGAGTGAGCACTGATTTCCCAACGCCAGCCACTCCCTTCATCAGCACTGTTCTGATTGGTCCCTGTTCCTTTGTCAGCACTGTTCTGATTGGTCCCTGTTCCTCTCTCAGCTCTGTTCTGATTGGTCCCTGTTCCTTTGTCAGCTCTGTTCTGATTGGTCCCTGTTCCTTTGTCAGCTCTGTTCTGATTGGTCTCTGTTCCTCTGTCAGCTCTGTTCTGATTGGTCCCTGTTCCTCTGTCAGCTCTGTTCTGATTGGTCCCTGTTCCTCTGTCAGCTCTGTTCTGATTGGTCCCTGTCTGTGGGCGGGGCCTTTAAAGATGTCTTCACATGTGATGGGAGTTTCTGGTGCGGCTGGTTTCCTGGAGGCGGTCTCGATGAGTCTGACCTCATGTTCCTGGTTGACCCCTGAAGCCCCTCCCTCTGTGATGTAGAGCTCTGTGTAGATCTGGTTCAGAAGGGTGGGGTTTCCTGCTTTAGCGATGCCCTCAAACACACACTGAAACCTTTGATGCAGGTGAGATTTTAGTTTAAATTGGCATCTTGCAGAGCTTGTTCCTGAAATAAAAAAAGGAATAGGCATCCAGATAGCATAAAATAGTTTTCTTCTTTAAACAGAAAGGCATGGTCAACTACAAGAACAGGCCACTTTACTCAAGACCTTTAAAATGGTCCAGTTTTCCTCAGTGGGTTTTTGAAGCACTTTTAATATAATACATACAATTAAATACATAATCCAAACTTACTGTTGTGCAGAGATTCGGCTAAACTGTAATGCATCATTCTCCTCAAGAAGTTCAGGGTGATCTTCAGAAGAGCCTCACTGCTCTCTGCCTCATCATCCTCAACAGATGCTAGGCCTTCTGGGTAATCTTCAGTCAGCACAGTCTGGAACTTCTTTAGCTCGCTTTTTACAAAATGGATAATGTTCTCCTCCAGCAGCTATAAATTAGAACAATACATGACACATCTTTCTGGTCCTATGTCTCCAATTGTATGCATATAGGACAGGATGAACTTTACTGCAGCCAGAACATAAAAGTACACAGGGATGTAACTCTTCTTATTGTACTCACTGTAAATATTGACAAGAGGTCGGTTTGTTGCTGATGGACAACACCACTCTTTTGAAACTCAGACTTTTGCTCATACAAACTGAAAAGAGGAAGGAGTATATAATTAGAGTTAGCGACTGTCTTTCGATGTTGACAAAACAATTCTTAAAATGTTCTACGGTGCTTTTATGGAGAGGGTATTACAATTCTGTATAATAGTTGCACTTTGGCAGTGCAACTGAAGCTCAGAGGCATTCAGTGCAAGCAAAATACAAGGTGTTTATCTGAATAGTTTACATGACATTTACAAATCCAGATCAATGGACTAAGCAGAACACTGTTCAGTGCATTTGAGTCACTTCCTTCAAATCAAAGATACCGCCATCCAGCCCTCTCAAAAACAGAACCAAATCGCCTACTTAGCTCATTTTTAAATAATATTCAGGCTGCTTCTGTTTTCAGCTGGTCTGAAAAGGGCAATGTGCGTGGGTCACATGTGCGTAGGAGGTGCATGCTGGTAGTTTTAAAGATGGCACACTCAGCTGCACTCATTTAGGAAGAAGAAAGAAGGGGACAGCTTCGCCTATGTTTATGTTTATCAATGTGAATGTTTGTTATATTCTTCACTTTATGAGGAGATACATGTTTGAAAGAAGTAAACGCTCATTACAAATTATTTTGGAAAAAAATACATTAGAAAAAACACAGGAATCATCATTGAAATCCTCACTACCAAAAGAAAAAACTTCACCTCTGATTGGCTAAATGCTGATCCTCCTTAAAGATGGAGGCATCACTCTTCATGGACACAGAGCTGGAGTCAGGTTTCGATTCTTCAGAGTCTGCTTTGGGCTCCGTCTCTGGGCTTAAACCAGAAATGGAGCTTCTAAAGAGAAATGTGAGGTTTTTAACATGAAATTAGTCACAATTTATCCTGTTTCATCCTGTGTCTTTTTCATCTGACAGTATATAACAGTAAATAATAAAGTGTAAAAGTAGGTGCTGTATGCTTCAATCATAAGTAATGATTAAAGAAATCGTTCATCTTCATATATTATGTTTGGGTATTTTTTACCTATATTTGGTGTTTGTATATGTAGTATAAAGAGACAGAACAAGGGAGAAAGTGAGGAAATATGTTTTGTAAAACCAAGTCCTTCTACAACATTTATGTGACTTATTAGGCACAACTCTGAATCAAAAATGTGCTTTGTGAACACTTTATCAGTCAAGATGGATTTTATGGGTTCAACAAACCTATAGATGACCTTTATGAGGATTTATAAAGCTTAATAAAGCTTGGACACACAGAAATCTTTACCAAATAAATGACAAGGAGAACTTTTGAATGTGCATTTGAAGCTCACCTCTGATTGGCCGAGTCTAGTCCATCTCTAAAGAAGATGGGCTCCATCATGGAGTTAGAGTGACCGCTCCTGAAGAAGGTATGTAGACTATGACCAGGTAAAAGTAGTGTTTAATTTAGTACGGCTTTTTTGTCTAAGGACAGACACGTACATTTCCTAATATTATAATAATATTACTTCTGATTGCCTGAGAGCAGTTCATCTTTAGTTGAAAAGGGCCTGGTCTTCAGCCACACAGCACTGGGTCCAGGTTTAGATCCTTCAGAGTCTGGTTTGGGATCCATCTCTGGGCTTTGAACAAAACCAGAGCATTTACTTTTACTGCAAAATATCAGGTTTGTAACATGAAATATTCACAAACACACTATTTCGTTTCTCTGTAGTCTCCCTTTAGTTCAGAGGGAACACACATTTCTTTTTGAATCCACTGAAGCAGACACTGTCTCGATGCAGAGACAGAGGTGGAGCACAGTTCTCAGGTGTATTCTCAGGTCTTACTTTAGTCCGGGTTTGGAGTCCTGAGTCTGGACCTTGGACTTCAAAGACTTGGAACGAGGCGCAGACCTTTCCTGAAGACTTCTGCAAGAATAAGATACAATAAGACAGCAATAAATAGAAGAAAAAATCAATAAAACTAAGGTAGAATTTGCTTTAAGGGAATAAATGAAATAAAAAACAAAATAAATAAAGCGTTTCTAACCAAAGAGAGTTTCACTGATGGAGTGACTAAAAGCTCTGAGATCTGGACAGTTTCTGAAAATGGACAGAGATCTGGACCTGAACGAACAGCAGGAGCCTTTTCTTTGAGAATGTGAGGAATAAAAGCAGGAGCTTACAGAAGACATGTAAAAGTGCTGTTCGTGTCTCTGCAGAGGCACAGACTGTTCTGAGTTTAGGCTGTTGTTCGTGTGAGTCTTTTGTCTTACTCTAGTCCAGGTTTGGAGTCTGGACTTGTTCAAGGACTTGAATCAGACACAGAATAAACTACAAACTATAAATAAAGTGTCTATAATCAGGACTAAAGTATTAACTCTATATAATTTGAAAAATTCAGAATAGATTATGTAATAGGAATAAAAACATACAACACAAAGTAAACGGTTTAAATGCTGTTTTGTTATTATACATGCTGTCAGTGTTATTTAACCAGAGGTAGGTAGAGTAGCCTAAAATTGTACTCAAGTAAGACTAGTGTTACCTAAAACAATTTATTCAAGTAGAAGTAAAAAGTAATTATACACAGAATTACTCAAAAGTAAAAAAGTATTGGGTTAAAAGTTTAAAGTGCTGAGTAACGTCTGATTTATGTTTTGAAAGAATGCAATCAGAAATATAATGTGCAAATTCTTATATTTTTCCAGCTCAAGCCTGAGTAAAAGTGGCTCAGTGGTTAGAGCGGTCCCCACAGTTCATACTGAGCTGTAACTGATGATTAGAAGCTTAATGTAAGTCGCTTTGAATAAAAGCGTCTGATAAATGTGTAAATAACGTCTTTATAAAATAACAAATTATGGCACAAAAAACACAAATTTGTAAAACTCCATTTTTCACAACATAAAGCTTTAGAAACCTGTTCCTACAGTCAGTCGTGTGTTTGAACAGTACCACTTTATATTCTGTCTAAGAGAAACATGCTTTGTTCATGTGTTTTTATTCACATAAATGGAGTCAGAGCAGTGTTACAAATCTACTCAAATAAAAGTAAAAAGTATGGTGCAGTAAAACTCTATAGTTATTAGATATGCTTTGGGACTGTAGCAAATGTGAAAAATGGTTTGACAGAAAAGTCGCAGCTGAAAAAAAAACAAAAAAAATTGGAACAGTCTTTTGGCAAATAACACGTTGGGCATCTTTCCACTCTTTAAAAACTCTAAAAACTCTGACAGCTTTTAAGGCTCGATACAAAGACAAACATGAATCATTTACAGAACTTCTGTCGCAGCCTGTTGCATGAAAAAGTCAAATAAATGCAGACTTTAAGTATTTATAATTATTAATAAATGCTCGACAGGATTAAACAGTGACACATAAATCTAAATCTAAACCAAGAGTAAACCAGGTCTTACTCTGGTCTGAACACAGACTAAACACGGTCTAAAACTGAACCAGAACTAAATCAAATCTAAAGGAAATACTTACCTTTTTATTAAAGCCTGTTGTCTTTCAAACATTTGGGTTATCTTGGATTCAGCCATCTTGACACACGGCTCGGGTCCAGGTTCAGGCTGGTTTTGCTCCAGGTTCAGGCTGGTTTTGACCCAGGTTCAGGCTGGTTTTGGTCCAGGTTCAGGCTGGTTTTGGCCCAGGTTCAGGCTGGTTTTGCTCCAGGTTCAGGCTGGTTTTGACCCAGGTTCAGGCTGGTTTTGGTCCAGGTTCAGGCTGGTTTTGACCCAGGTTCAGGCTGGTTTTGGCCCAGGTTCAGGCTGGTTTTGGCCCAGGTTCAGGCTGGTTTTGGCCCAGGTTCAGGCTGGTTTTGGCCCAGGTTCAGGCTGGTTTTGCTCCAGGTTCAGGCTGGTTTTGGTCCTCTGGTCTTTGTCGTGTGTCGTCTGAACGCTCTCTAAACCTGTCTGATCACATACCTGTCGTCAGCTTCAGGGAAAGAGACGATGCTTTTACTTTTCTTTCAAGCCCGCCCATTACATGATGTCAGTGCACTCTAGAAATACTCCAAACAAATCACTAAACAATAATTATTACCATTTGCTCTGGACTGAACCCATGTTAATCTTTGTTATAAAGTTAACTTTGCCCAACACTATTTCATGATTCATTGAACTAATGTTTTATCATTTAAACTTATTCCATTTCTTACACAAACAAAGTTAAACTGTATTTTGTTGCAGACTGTGTTATATTAAATGTATAATTCAGTGTTTTATAAATGTGATTCTTTTCATAAACTACAAATGAACCAACTGTAGCCTACTATCATGCATTATTATTGATCTATCCTTTTCTTCTATGAGTGCATGTCAGAATAAGAGACCAGAAGTGTGAGGGTTCCACCTAAACACATGTTCTTACCCAAAACACAACTCTGAGAAAATATCAGTGGTTGTTTGGGGCATGGTTTATTCCAATAATATTCTTCTGTTGATTTCACCTGGGACCTCACCTGTGTCAAGAAAAAAACAAGCCTCTCTCATGGAACCTCTTCAAAGGTCCTCGAGTAAGTGCTCCACCATAAATCAATATACCTGTGTCCACCAGGGGGCAGGCTCCAAAAGCAGAAATATAAGGAGAACCCAATAGACTTTACAAGAGTAAACATCATGTTTAAGCCTGGTACAAAGGGAGGCTCTAGGAGTTTTTACTACAACTCAACTGCCCTGTCATAACCACATTAACGGTGAACAGGGACCAATGAGCGAAATACATCCATATCATTGAAAAAAACACATGACGCAAAAGAAGAAGAAAATGTATTTATAATCACATTTTGTACCAAAGTAACTCCATGGGCTTTACAGAAATGACACAAAAGTTGTTTCAAAGAAAAAACATGGAAGAGAGAAAAAATAAACAAAATAAACACAAAAAATAACCCAAAAAAAGCAATAGTAAAAAATATTGATTAACATATGTACAGCGTGAAAATATGTATTACAGTTAATTGTTAAATAAGAGAGAAAAGGTGTGTTTCGAGTCGTGGATCCTTTTAAAAGAGGTTATTGTTGGTGCATTTTTGATTCTGTTTGGAAATAAGTTCCATTTTTTTTGTAAAATAATGAACAAACGCAGCTAAAGCAGCTTTGGACTGAACACGAGGTCCGACAGAGACCGAGGAACGAGAGCTCTGAGGCTCGTATGGAGTCAGTCGAGCTCACATTTAGAACTTTGGACTAACAGAAGAGATTTGAAAAAGCAGTTTGTGCGACATTTAGTGGTCAAAACTAAACAGAAAAGATCTAAATTAGAATCATACAACACTTAAAAACAAACACAAGGCGAGAGGCCTTTATGAGGTGAAAAGAGAAACGTGCCTAAACCTGTAGGATTTAGAATCTGACAGTGCTGGCAGGATATGAACAGAACATTTTATTTTGAAGGGCAGAGGGCATGATTGACGGACTGTGGACAGGTCTGAATTCATCCAAAAGTGTCCTGTTGACAGTTAAAGGTGTTTATCTCATGTTCTTTGTTTCTAAACCAGCTGCAGGAGATTCGAACATAAACGTATCAGGACTGTAAAATCTGCACTGTCGCCAAATGATGTTAAAAACTTCACACTGCACCTTTAAGTGTTACTTTTATTGACAACTTGGAATATAATCATTGAAAGATTAACATGAACAAAAACGTAAGGTGTTGAATTATTCTTCGGGGAGGATTGTAACCGAAGAACCCGGCGAGACCAGCCAGAACCTGACCCCAGTGAACAGAGGCTCCGTGAAGGCAGCGCTGAAGCTGTGGAGCAGGCTGAGTTTATCAAACAACACTGAGTAAAACGTCAGAGACCCCGCCTCAGAGTCCACGTAGACCCCCACTCTGTCCGAGACCTGCTGGCACCGGGACTGGACCAGCTGCCGGTTGTTGTGCCAAACGGAGTAATACCCGTTTGAGCAGAAGAGGCACCACGAGCAACGGTTCCCTCCGAATTTACAGTCCGCCGAGTTGCCTTTTCTCCCGATTCCTTTGTACGACACTGCAATTTTCACCAAACCTTTGCTCTGCAGCTCAAGTAACAGCGGCCAATCAGAGCGTCCGAACACAGAACCTGTGAAGAAAACCGCTGCGTTAATTTAATCCATTTTTTTTGCATTATTTCCAGACAATAACAAATCCAAGGGTGTGTTGTTTTTGATCACATCGAGCTAAAACCTAAACCTTTTGAACCCGAGCCTGTTTTTGGTGTGTCTGCTCGAAAAAGGACCTGCCCACAGTAACTTGACTGTATCTCTGTAACTACGAGGTGTATTTCAATAATTCTAGTTTCAAAATGAAGGGGGCACCTGTAAGAGTTACATGTTACACTTTCAGAATAAATCAAGATGAAAAACATTTCCGCCTAAAAAAAACATAATATTTGTATTAATATCCTTTAGATGGAGTCTGTTGAAGCTCAAACACTGTTTTAAATCACAGCCACATGTCAACATGACCTGCACCAAATATACGTCCTCTAATGTAAACCAGAACTCTTCAGGTTTCAGTCGGAAAGGTTCCGGCGGAGATTTGCTGCTGTTCGGTCTGAGTTTGGAGGAAATGTTCGAGGAGCTCGTAACTGAGTCTGATCATTGTGAGGCTTTGCCACATTAGGCCTGGGGTGTGTAGTCTTTTATTTATTATAGTTTCAAGCTCTTATTTTTGGGTTTCCTTCTGTGTTAGCGGAAGTCGTAAGTGAATACGTAAGTATACTTGACCAAACACAGACGTAAAGTAAAGAAACTAACAAAATAAAAGATAAAGATTAAACAAAAGTTGAACCAGGTTTGTTACATTCATAAAAAGATTAAGTGTACTTGGATTAAAGAGTTAAACGTTGTTTTTACCGATGTAATGAGCTTTGTAAAAGGGTTGACTACAAGGGTAAATATTGTAATTGTTATTTTGTTTTTGCCAATCCTTATGTCGGTGAATGACAACATAGTTCTGACCTTCTCAATTCGACTGGAAGCTTTAAATAATACAGAATGTTTTGTTTTTATGATCATTATTCCTCAAGTCAAAACGTCTGCAGTTGTTTGCTCAAACTTCTTTAAATGAGCTGAGTTCAATATTTCTATGATCGTTGATCGTAGATACAGCCGATCAAGTCTGTGCTAAACGACACACCTCTTTTTTATGAAGCCACCTGGACTGATGGGATACCTGCTCCAACAAATTCTTTCTGATGTGAAGTCTAGTGTGGGCTTTAAATGGTACTTCAGGGCAGGTTGGCTGCTCTTTGAGGACTCTTCTAAGTATTGTATTGTGGACTGTCTGTCTGCTGTACTGGTATTGTGTCTGTTTCACTAAGATCTACTACAACCAGTTACGTCTGATTTTACACAAAAATCAAGACTGTGCAACTGTTGAATAAAGACTTGAATGCTCTTTGCTTGGTTTTGTGACAAATCATGACTGTTTTAATGACCTGGTTGTTTTTTCTTATTAAAAAACTTATTGGTGGCATTAAATTTGCTATTTCCAAGAAAATACAGTTTTTTTTTTTGTGAGGTCACCTGTGCAGCTGGTTTTATTAGAGGCTAAGAAAAGACGGCTAATCTGTTTAAGTCAAGACAACCCAAGAGCCATGTCTCAGAGCCTACAGGCCTCAAAGAGCAAATGTCTAAAACTGTAGAGACCATGAGGCCAGACCTTGACTGTGCCCTAGACTCTTGGTTTACACAATTGTGACAAATTGAAAAAAGAGGTTTACACACAGCGAACACTTGTCTAATGAAAAGATGAGGTCATATAATGAGAAAAGTACTTTATCTATCTTTAGTGACTAGAAAAAAGGCTTGAATAGCACCTGGACCCAGAAGTGGAATCTGTCGGGATGTTCAGGATAGGGCTGCTCCTCGTCCACACACGTCAGCGTTCTGCCCTCGTCGGACAGTTTCAGGTTTGGGTTAGATGTGTTTAGATCTGGTCTGAGCTCAATGAAATCTGAGGGAGACAATTAACCTTTTGTCTAAATTCTGAGGCATTGTGGCTTTTCTTTTATTACTTTTATTGCACATATATTTTAGAAATTAGCTTGAAAGAAGTTTATAAAAGATTAGATGCAGTCCACACTTACATTTTCTCAGAGCGGGTTTTAGTCGCTGTGGTCCACTGCTGTCCGTCCTGAAAAAACACAAGCTGTCATACGACTAAACGGAGCTTTGGACCAAAAACATTTAGTGTACGAACGAGAACAAGCTTGGTTTCCCATCACCTGCAGGAGTTCCTGTGAAAATCAAACTAAAACACAAAACCAAGCAATACCAATTTTTATTCAACTAAAATATGTTTATATTTTTAAAAAAGCCTGTTGAAATTTTGCTAAAAATGTTAAACTCAAACTGAAACTTGTTTAAATCCAAATAAAACCAAACAAAAATAATTCTAATTCAAGTAAAAGTTGGTTAAATATAAATAAAACTAAAGCGTTTTCATTTTTATAATTTTTATAAATAAAATGAATTTTGAAATCTAAATAAAACTGGATTTATTAATGGAGCCGTGTCCTCACCTGAGCGACTCCAGGCTACAGCGTGAGTCCCTCTGCAGGGCCCACAGCTGCTCCGCCCCAGAGCCTCCGGGATGGTTAAAACGCAGATCCAGTTCTTTCAGACACAAGGGGTTCGAGTTCAGAACTGAGGCCAGAGAAGCACAGCCTTCCTCTGAGATGAGACACCCTGACAGTCTGAGAACAAGTCACAGTATTCCACGTTACTGCCTGTAGCACGTTCTTTAGTGAGAACGTAAAGGTACTGTAGAACAATGTCGAGCTCATACATTACTTAAATCTGGATTTCTTTCTTACTGTCCAGGAACAAACAGTAATATTCTTTTGTCCTGTATCTGTGAGCAAACCTGAGGGTCTCCAGTCTGCAGTGTGGACTGTCCAGACCCAGACACAGACTCTTCACCCCTGAGTCCCCGAGGTCATTGTTGCTCAGGTCCAGTTCTCTCAGACACGACGACTGGGAGCTGAAGACTGAAGACAGAGGATCACAGCTGATCTCTGACAGGTTACAGTTCTCCAACCTGGAGAATTTAAAGGTTAGCAATCCATCTTATGTCCTTTTCATTCACTTAAAGGTCCACAAAGTCCAAAGGTTCCAAAACTGGTGTTTAGCTTTGGTAAAATCATCCAAAAGCCAGTTTAAATCAAATTATGACCTGTTTAACCTAAAATAAAACCTAAATTCAATTAAATTAAAACCTCAAATTAATATAAAATCTGTTAAAATCCAACTACAATCTGTTTTAAACCTAACTAAAACCCTTTTAAATCCAACTAAAATTGTTCAAACGCATTGAAAATCTGTTAAAATCCATTTCAAACTTTCTGTATGGAATGGATAACTCTGTTGTTCTCTCTAACGACAGTAAAGTCAGTCTTTCTTCACCTGAGCTGTTGCAGTGAGCTGTGTGGACTCTCCAGAGCAGAAGCCAGGCTCCTCAGTCCTGAGTCCTGGAGGTCGTTGTTACTAAGGTCCAGGTCTCTGAGCTTTAAAGACTCCAAGACGAGAAGTGAAGCCAGACGACCACAGCTGCTCTCTGACAGTTTACAGCCGGGCAGCCTTCAGAGAGAAACATAAAGAGGAAGGAAGTGACTTAGTGCTTTGTGCTTTTGTGGTTCCCCAGCACTAACAGAGAGAGCCATGGGCAAACAAACAAAACAAACAAAACGAACAAAACGAACATACAAACAAAACAAACAAAACGAACAATACGAACATACAAACAAAACAAACAAAACGAACAAAACGAACATACAAACAAAACAAACAATACGAACATACAAACAAAACAAACAAAACGAACAATACGAACATACAAACAAAACAAACAAAACGAACAAAACGAACATACAAACAAAACAAACAAAACGAACAATACGAACATACAAACAAAACAAACAAAACGAAGAATACGAACAAAACGAACAAAACGAACAAAACAAACAAAACAAACAAAACGAACAAAACGAAGAATACGAACAATACGAACAAAACAAACAAAACAAACAAAACGAACAAAACGAACAATACGAACAAAACAAACAATACGAACATACAAACAAAACAAACAAAACGAACAATACGAACATACAAACAAAACAAACAAAACGAACAAAACGAACATACAAACAAAACAAACAAAACGAACAATACGAACATACAAACAAAACAAACAAAACGAACAAAACGAACATACAAACAAAACAAACAATACGAACATACAAACAAAACAAACAAAACGAACAATACGAACATACAAACAAAACAAACAAAACGAACAAAACGAACAAAACGAACATACAAACAAAACAAACAATACGAACATACAAACAAAACAAACAAAACGAACAAAACGAACATACAAACAAAACAAACAATACGAACATACAAACAAAACAAACAAAACGAACAATACGAACATACAAACAAAACAAACAAAACGAACAATACGAACATACAAACAAAACAAACAAAACAAACAAAACGAAGAATACGAACAAAACGAACAATACGAACAAAAGCGAAGAATACGAACAAAACAAACAAAACAAACAAAACAAACAAAACAAACAAAACGAACAAAACGAACAAAACGAACAAAACGAACAATACGAACAATACGAACAATACGAACAATACGAACAAAACGAACAAAGCGAACAAAGCGAACAAAGCGAACAATACGAACAATACGAACAATACGAACAAAGCGAACAAAACGAACAAACAGAGCAAACGGAGGAAAGCAAAGGGAATTATTATTTTTTATTTCCTTTACCAGTTGCCAGTGGTGTTTGTTTATATGTTTCTATATGTCATCTTTTTGGATTTGTATTACTGCATTTGTACTTTCCAGTTGTTCCAACACGATTTAATTTAAACTTTCACCCAAACTTTAAGATGACTTAAAGCAGGTTTAAAGTGAAGTACTGTTGCGTCATTGTATTTTGCAAAGGAATAGACACAATGACAGAATTGGTAGACGTTACTTCCTTGTTCACATCGCGCTCCTTTTTCTTTAAGCCAAAGACCTGATATTCTCATCTTTTAAAATCCTTCATAAATATGTATCTGTGGCATCGTCACTTATCATTTTTATTGCCACATGTTTTGGGGGAATAAACTGTTTTTTTTTCATAAATTAATGAAATGAATAACATCTAAACAACAGGCTCGTGTAAACATTGTTATCCACTCATCTTCCATGCATGTGCTCTATTACTGTGACAGAAAACTGAGTTCTGACCTGAGGCTCTCCAGTCTGCAGAGGGCGCTCTTCAGTCCAGAACACAGCAGCTCCAGTCCAGAGTCCTGGAGGTCGTTGTTGCTTAAGTCCATGTGTTTCAGACTCGAGGATCTGAGGACTGACGACAGAGGACCACAGCAGCTCTGAGACAGAGCACAGCCATTCAACCTGGATCAGGACGTTTCAGAAAAATAAGATGGAACAACAAATGAATGGCTTTAAAGACAGATATTATACACTCTAGGTCTGGTTTTGCTTCAACAAAAACCTGGCTGAATCCAAAACCTGTTGAAATCCAGGAAAAACTGGTTTAACTCTAAATAAAACTTCTTAAATTCTGAATAAAATCTCTTCAAATCCAAATAAAAACTGGACAGAAGCCTATTACAAACCAACCAAAAAGTAAAAAGGTTGCTAACATTATACATGATTTCACAGTCATCAAGAGTGTATTATTTTTAGTGTCTTAAAGAGAAGAAAGAAAGGTCAAGGTGCATTTCAGCCCAAAATAGACGGACACACACATTTGCATAAACAGATATTTCCTGTTTATGCTTGTGACTTCTCATTACAGGAAACCACAATGAGCATGTGCGAACTGAGCTCATCTGTTACACATCAGAGGCTGACGAGATGGACAAATGCAGAAAAAGAAGAGTTTTTTATCTGAGTCTGAAATGTAATGAAATAATAACAAAAGCTTCAGTAAAGTGTATTTGTACCTGAGTGACTCCAGGGCAGAGTTCAAACTGAGGCTGACACAAATCCGCTTCAGTTTGTTGTTACTGAGGTTCAGCTCTTTAAGACGACAGGCCTCGGGCCGAGAGCCGAGGACAGCGCCCCCCAGCTACTCTGTGACAAACTGCAGGATCCCAGACTGGAACAGAAATGTGTGCAACTCTTTTTCTACTCTTATTTTATACCAACAACTGCCCATTTACGATATGTGTTTCCTGTTGGGGATATTTTTTTAGTGCCTGTTTGAGTTAAATAATATAAAGTTGTGTCAAATCTTAAAAATGACTGATCACCTGAGCATCTGCAGAGAAGAGTTGGGCTTCTGCAGTTCACAACACAACAGCATCACACCTTTATCTCTAATGTGGTTGTGTGCCAGGTCGAGCTCTTTCAGACGACTCCCCGGAGAGCTGAGCACCCCACAAAGAGACTCGACACTGCTCTCTGTCAGGTTACAGCCGCTCAACCTGAAATAACAGCTTTCATCAGAAAACAGCTCACAGCTGGAAGAGGGTCAGCACCTCCAAGTCTGAGGCTGTGGATTTCAGTCAGAAAAGGGCGCCCTCTTCAGGTTGAAGAGACTTTAGGGAGTGTTTGGGGTGCACTCCTTTAGGACAGGAACACTTGGGCCATTTCAGGGATATTTGGGTTTGCAATGAAACAGTCCTTGAACCGCCACCTTATCGTGGTGGAGGGGTTTGAGTGCCCGGATGATCCTAGGAGCTATGTTGTCGGGGGCTATATGCCCCTGGCAGGGTCTCCCAAGGCAAACAGGTCCTAGGTGACGGGCCAGACAAAGCGCGGTTCAGAACCCTTTATGGAAAGTTTAATATCGAGGACCGTTACGTCGCCCGGTATGGCGCAACCGGGGCCCCACCCTGGAGCCAGGCCCGGGGTTGGGGCTCATATGCGAGCGCCTGGTGGCCGGGTCTTTCCCCACGGGGCCCGGCCGGGCACAGCCCGAAAGAGCGACGTGGGACCGACCTCCTGTGGGCCCACCACCTGCAGGAGGAACCGTAAGGGGCCGGTGCAATGTGGATTGGGTGGCAGTCGAAGGCAGGAGCCTCGACGGCCCAATCCCCGGACACAGAATCTGGCTCTAGGGACATGGAATGTCACCTCCCTGGCGGGTAAGGAGCCTGAGCTTGTGCGGGAGGTTGAGAGATACCGACTAGAGATAGTCGGGCTCACCTCCACGCACAGCTTGGGCTCTGGAACCCAAATCCTCGAGAGAGGCTGGACTCTCCACTATTCTGGAGTTGCCTGCGGTGAGAGGCGGCTGGTGTGGGTTTGCTTATTGCCCCCCGGCTCAGCCGCCATGTGTTGGAGTTCACCCCGATGAACGAGAGGGTCGCTTCCCTGCGCCTTCGGGTTGGGGATAGGTCTCTCACTATTGTTTGTGCTTACGGGCCAAATGGCAGTGCAGAGTACCCGGCCTTCTTGGAGTCTCTGGGAGGGGTGCTGGAAAGTGCTCCAACCGGGGACTCCATCGTTCTACTGGGGGACTTCAACGCTCACGTGGGCAGCGACAGTGACACCTGGAGGGGCGTGATTGGGAGGAACGGCCCCCCTGATCTGAACCCGAGTGGTGTTCTGTTATTGGACTTCTGTGCTAGCAACAGTTTGTCCATAACGAACACCATGTTCAAGCATAAGGGTGTCCATCAGTGCACGTGGCACCAGGACACCCTAGGCCGGAGGTCGATGATCGACTTTGTAGTTGTTTCATCTGACCTCCGACCGTATGTCTTGGACACTCGGGTGAAGAGAGGGGCGGAGCTGTCAACTGATCACCACCTGGTGGTGAGTTGGATCCGATGGCGGGGGAGAAGGTCGGACAGACTTGGCAGACCCAAACGTACTGTGAGGGTCTGTTGGGAACGTTTGGCCGAGTCCCCTGTCAGAGAGATCTTCAACTCCCACCTCCGACAGAGCTTCGACCAGATTCCGAGGAGACTGGAGACATTGAGTCCGAGTGGACCATGTTCTCCACCTCCATTGTCGACGCAGCCACTCGAAGCTGTGGCCGCAAAGTCTCCGGTGCCTGTCGTGGCGGCAATCCCCGAACCCGGTGGTGGACACCGGAAGTAAGGGAGACCGTCAAGCTGAAGAAGGAGACCTATCGAGCCTGGTTGGCTTGTGGGACTCCTGAGGCAGCTGATAGGTACCGGCAGGCCAAGCGAGCTGCAGCACGGGTGGTTGTGGAGGCAAAACTCGGGTCTGGGAGGAGTTCGGTGAGGCCATGGAAAAGACTATCGGTCGGCCTCGAAGAAATTCTGGCAAACCGTCCGCGCCTCAGGAGGGGAAGCAGTGCCCTGCCAACACTGTTTACAGTGGAGGTGGGAATCTACTGACCTCAACTGGGGATATTGTTGGACGGTGGAAGGAATACTGAGGATCTCCTCAACCCCACCGCCACGTCTTCCACTGAGGAAGCAGAGGCCGAGGGCTCAGAGGTGGACTCGTCCGTCACTCAGGCTGAAGTCACTGAGGTAGTTGGGAAGCTCCTCGGTGGCAAGGCACCGGGGGTGGATGAGGTACGCCCTGAGTACCTCAAGTCTCTGGATGTTGTGGGGCTGTCTTGGCTGACACGCCTCTGCAACATCGCGTGGCGTTTGGGGACAGTACCTCTGGACTGGCAGACCGGGGTGGTGGTCCCCCTTTTTAAGAAGGGGGACCGGAGGGTGTGTTCCAACTACAGAGGGATCACGCTCCTCAGCCTCCCCGGGAAAGTCTATGCCAGGGTACTGGAGAGGAGAATGCGGCCGATAGTCGAACCTCAGATCCAGGAGGAACAATGCGGTTTTCGTCCCGGTCGTGGAACACTGGACCAGCTCTATACCCTCTCCAGGGTGCTGGAGGGATTATGGAGTTTGCCCAACCAGTCCACATGTGCTTTGTGGATCTGGAGAAGGCATTCGACTGTGTCCTCGCGTGCCCTGTGGGGGTGCTCTGGGAGTATGGAGTCCGGGGCCCTTTGCTAAGGGCTGTCCGGTCCCTGTACGACCGAGCAGGAGCTTGGTTCGCATTGCCGGCAGTAAGTCAGACCTGTTCCCGGTGAATGTTGGACTCGGCAGGGCTGCCCTTTGTCACCGGTCCTGTTCATTATCTTTATGGACAGGATTTCTAGGCGCAGCCAGGGGCCGGAGGGAGTCTGGTTTGGGGACCACAGGATCTCTCTGCTTTTTGCAGATGATGTTGTCCTGTTGGCTCCATCAAGCCAGGACCTTCAATGTTCACTGGGGCGGTTTGCAGCCGAGTGTGAAGCGGCTGGGATGAGGATCAGCACCTCCAGGTCTGAGACCATGGTTCTCAGTCGGAAAAGGGTGGCTTGCCCTCCAGGTTGGTGGAGAGCTCCTGCCTCAAGTGGAGGAGTTTAAGTATCTCGGGTCTTGTTCACGAGTGAGGGAAGGAAGGAGCGTGAGATCGACAGACGGATCGGTGCAGCTTCTGCAGTAATGCGGTCGATGTACCGGTCTGTCGTGGTGAAGAAGGAGCTGAGCTGTAAGGCAAAGCTCTCGATTTACCAGTCGATCTACGTTCCTACTCTCACCTATGGTCATGAGCTTTGGGTCATGACCGAAAGAACAAGCTCCCGGATACAGGCGGCCGAAATGAGCTTTCTCCGCAGAGTGGCGGGGCGCTCCCTTAGAGATAGGGTGAGGAGCTCGGTCACTCGGGAGGAGCTCAAAGTAGAGCCGCTGCTCCTTCACATCGAGAGGAGCCAGCTGAGGTGGCTCGGGCATCTGTTTCGGATGCCTCCCGGACGCCTCCCTAGGGAGGTGTTCCGGGCATGTCCCACCGGGAGGAGACCTCGGGGAAGACCTAGGACACGCTGGAGGGACTATGTCTCTCGGCTGGCCTGGGAACGCCTCGGTATCCCCCCGGAAGAGCTGGAGGAAGTGTCTGGGGAGAGGGAAGTCTGGGCTTCTCTGCTTAGACTGCTGCCCCCGCGACCCGGCCCCGGATAAGCGGTAGAAGATGGATGGATGGATGGATGGAAAAAAAAACAAAAAAAATTGGAACAGTCTTTTGGCAAATAACACGTTGGGCATCTTTTCACTCTTTAAAAACTCTAAAAACTCTGACAGCTTTTAAGGCTCGATACAAAGACAAACATGAATCATTTACAGAACTTCTGTCGCAGCCTGTTGCATGAAAAAGTCAAATAAATGCAGACTTTAAGTATTTATAATTATTAATAAATGCTCGACAGGATTAAACAGTGACACATAAATCTAAATCTAAACCAAGAGTAAACCAGGTCTTACTCTGGTCTGAACACAAAGACTAAACACGGTCTAAAACTGAACCAGAACCAATCAAATCTAAAGGAAATACTTACCTTTTTATTAAAGCCTGTTGTCTTTCCAACATTTGGATTATCTTGGATTCAGCCATCTTGACACACGGCTCGGGTCCAGGTTCAGGCTGGTTTTGGCCCAGGTTCAGGCTGGTTTTGGCCCAGGTTCAGGCTGGTTTTGCTCCAGGTTCAGGCTGGTTTTGTTGCAGGTTCAGGCTGGTTTTGGCCCAGGTTCAGGCTGGTTTTGGTCCTCTGGTCTTTGTCGTGTGTCGTCTGAACGCTCTCTAAACCTGTCTGATCACATACCTGTCGTCAGCTTCAGGGAAAGAGACAATGCGTTCTTGTCTCATGATTTCGAGGAAGAGCGATCCTTAAATAGAATAAACTCATGACTAACATAAAATAAAAACAACTATTTGCTCTGGACTGAACACTTATTAATATTTGTTATAAAGTTAACTTTGCCCAACACTATTTCATGATTCATTGAACTAATGTTTTATCATTTAAACTTATTCCATTTCTTACACAAACAAGGTAAAACTATATTTTGTTGCAGTGTGTTATATTAAATGTATAATTCAGTGTTTTATAAATGTGATTCTTTTCATAAACTACAAATGAACCAACTGTAGCCTACTATCATGCATTATTATTGATCTATTCTTTTCCTCTATGAGTGCATGTCAGAATAAGAGACCAGAAGTGTGAGGGTTCCACCTAAACACATGTTCTTACCCAAAACACATCTTTTGAAATGCTTATTATAATATCAATGGTTTACCAAATGGCATTTCACCCTATTTAACCCCGTATGGTTTTGGAAGCAGTTTCTGAGCACAAGATACAGGGTTGTGATAAACAGCCTTCACTCAGTTATTACATTTACTATTAATAACCATTTTTAATTGGTTCATCTACCAACCGAGTAAGTGACTCCAAGTAACAAACCAACCTCATTGAGAATACTCAAATACAATGAGAAGGCTGATTCTCTGTAGGTCGTAGGTACAAGACTCAGTGGGTAGAGAGGCGGTTTGATTCCCACGCTCCCCATAGTTAATACTGTTGTTGTGTCCTTGGGCAAGACACTTAACCCCCTCCTTTCCTCCAGTGGTGTTCAGCCGTAACACTGGTGAATGGAACCTAAATGTAAGTTGCTTTGGATAAAAGCGTCTGCTGAATGATGAAATGTAAATGTCTAAACACTGAATTTGACTATTAAAGTCTCCACATACATGAACTGCAAAAACAAAAACCAAATTATACATTTAACTAAAAAAAATATACTCTCTGTGGCTCAGACCATGTTGTAAACTCCTGAAGAGTTTTATTTTTAATAATAATACCAACCGCTCCAGAGTCTTTTTGGCTGCAGACGGACAGCACAGCCTCACTCTTAAGAACCAATCATTATTGTGCTGTAGACATAAGGAGGGCTGCTGTAGCTGTGGTACTTCTGTGACAGAGTCTACAGACAAATTAAATTAGCTGCAAAGACGATGGGCTGCTTTACTTTAGCACTGGCTAAAAAAGAAATGTTCTTGTCATCTCCACATTTCCTTCTGCAGTTTGTGCTAGAGTCCTGTGATGTTCCATATCTACCTCACTCTGTAACAGAAACTAGGTGTCATGCTCCTGAGGTCATGTCTTTATTTCTACATTTCAGGTATTTCCCGTTTTATTTTTTCACTCACCTTGTGTATTGTTTCAGACTACTTCACTTCCTGGTCTTCGTTACCTCCGTTTACCTGTGTGATTTTTGCCCCGCCCCAATGTGTGTCACCTGTGTCCAATTGTCCCCCCTCCCAGTGCGTATATATTCTCACCTCATTCCCACGGCTCCCAGCCAGTTCGTCTTGAACCCCAGCGCCAACAGTCTAGCCTGGTTTTGGATCATAGTCTTTTGACCTCGTGATTTCCTGTTTTTTGATTCCTCTGCCTGATTGAACGTACTGGGTTTTCCTGTGAGTTGTGGCTAAGTACAACCACATCAGTCCAGTTTTAAAATCTCTGTACTGGCTTCATGTTGCTCAGAGAATAGACTTTAATTGCAAAAAAAAAACAAAAAAACATTTATACTACTTTCATCTACCAATGCAGCATCAGAAATGTTTAAGTTGATTGTAAAAATATTTGTGGTTTAACTGTTATTGTGTTTAAAGTTACAGTCACGAGTCAAATACATGAACCATGCAGAGTGGCTCAGTAACTCTGTGATGGTAGTGTTGGTAAAGAGTTACTGACTCTTTACCAACACTGCAGTTTGTTTCGATGAGCTGATTATACACAATTAAAAATATATTTCTGACTAATATTTTTGGTTAACAGTTATAATAGTTTACAATAAACACCAAACCATTTCATCCAATTCAACAGATGTTTCAGGTTTAGAGGCAGATAAAATCCTGCCTCTAAACCTTTGAGCAGAGACTGTTGGCCCGTGTCACAAACTCAATATATAGAGTGTATAAATGCCATTCAGTATAAACACATGTACAGCATAAACCTACATACTTAATATCATATTACTTTACAGTGTTCTCAGCTAAAGTAAATGCTTTGCTCTGTTTCTTGTCTCTGATTGGTCAGAGCTGTGTTTCTTTCCTCCTTCAGCATCTGAACCTGATTTGGAACAGTTTAGTCGTTCAGTTTCCACAGAGATCAGCCTTCAGAGAAAGTTAACCTGCTTCTGAAACTGAAGATTAACACGATTTTTTATGTTTTTCATTGAATAGACTTTAAAACAGCACTGCTGCTTTACAAGTCTCTAAATGGTTTAGCACCAGAATATATTTCTGAAATGCTGGTTCCTTATGAGCCTCCTCGGACTCTGAGAACATCTGGGACAGGCTTCTGCTCGAGCCCAGAGTCAGAACTAAACCTGGTGAAGCAGAGTTTAAGTTTCAGCAAAAACCTGGAACAGACTCAACTTTAACAATGTTCAAGAAGAACAAGAGGAGGTTAAAAACCTTCCTCTTTAGCTCCGCCTACACTACAACTTAAAGTGTTTTTTTTTTCTTCTTCTTTTATAATGTTTTTAATTTTTCTAATGTTTCTAAATCTAAATCTTGTAAATTGTCTTTTATTTCTGTAAAGTACTTTGAGTTACCAGTGTATGAACTGCGCTGTAGAAATACAATTGCCTTACCAAGAGTCATTTGTCCTGGTCCTGGTTTTGGTCTTAAAAGAAAGAGACTGAGCCCTTCATATGGGGAGAACACAGACTCACTGTTGATCCTGGTGTTCCAAACCTAAACCCAAAGCCAGCAAACAGAGGCTCAGTGAAGGCAGCTCTAAAGCTGTGGAGGTGGATCAGTTTGTCAATCAACACTGAGTAAAAGGACAGAGACCCGGCCTCAGAGTCCACGTAGACCCCCACTCGGTTGGACCAGAAGGAGGAAGACTGGGGAAGGACTGTTTCTTTGTTGTTGTGCCAAACAGAGTAACCCCTGTTTGAGCAGAAAAGACACCACGACTGTTCATTTCCTCCCAAAAGAGCGTCAGACCGCCTTCCTTTTCTCTGAATTCCTTTGTAAGTCACTGCAATATGAACTTTTCCACTAAATTCCACCTCAAAATAACAGCGGCCAGTCAGAGCTTCTGAACACAGCAGCTGATGAAACCAGTTGAATCTGTCTGGATGTTCAGGCTGCAGCTGGTCTTCATCTACAGAGATCATCGTTCTGCTGTTGTCAGATATTTGGAGGTTTTGGTGGGCAGTGTTTAGGTCCCATGTGAGCTTACGGAAATCTAGGGAGACAAAAGTCATGTTTTATAATAATAATAATAATAATGGATTGGATTTATATTGCGCTTTTCTCCCGAGGGACCAAGGGACTCAAAGCACTTACAGGCCGTCCATTATTCCTTCACTCCACAGTCACACACTGGTGGTGAGCTACAACTGTAGCCACAGATGCCCTGGGGCAGACTGACAGAGACGTGGCAGCCATTTTGCGCCTACGGCCTCTTCGACCATCACCACATACATTCACTGAACATTCTTACACATTCATACGAGGCAAGGTGGGTTAAGTGTCTTGCCCAAGGACACAATGACAGTATGAACTGTGGGGAGAGCGGGAATCAAACCCACTACCTTCCAGTTGAAAGAGATGTTTTCACAGGTAAATCTTCTATTCATATTGTATTGCCCTGAATTTTTTTTGTTTATAAGTCACAAGAAAACTAAATAACTGCTTTTAGTTAAATCATTGTGAACATCTGGTATTTGCAGGAGCTTTCGTACATCAGAGTGTTCATTCAACACACCTCGCTCTGAAAAGAAGTGAGGTCAATGAGGGACACCAGTCCTTTCAGAGCCATCAGCCTTTATATTACATTCACATGGTAACTTTACAGTGTAAAAAGTTTAAAGAAATGTTAAATTGTAATGTATTTCATGGATATAAATACTTACACTTCTTCAGACCTGCTTGTAACCACTGACGCCCACAAGGGTCCAGTCTGGAGACAAAAACAGATTTAGGTTTAGTTTTTGTTTTTTAAAAGACATCTTTTGAACATGTCCAAACCTGAGAGTCTCTAGTCTGCATTGGGGATCCTCTTTAGAGCCTGAAAAAGCTCTGTCCCGAGTCTCCTGGATGGTTGTACCTTAGGTCCAGTTCTCTCAGATGAGAGGGGTTATCATTCAGAGCTGAAGCCAGAAAAGTACAGCCTTTCTCAGAGATCATACATCCTGACAGTCTGGAAGAAAGCAGAAACAAATGGTTATAACAATTTTGGAATATAAATATTAATATTTGAAAAATGCTTAATTATAAATAAATAAATACAAGTAAACGCCAAACAATAATATACAGTTGGTATGGTTTTGGGTTTCTGAGTGGGCAACAAATATAATTCAGTCAATCTTGTGGTGGAAAATAAACAGATTTTACATACTCCCCATTGAAGAATTTTCCTTGCAAAGAAATTAAAAATAATAAAAAAATCTACCCAGCTGAAACTAAATAATCAATGTAAAAAAGCCATCCAAATCTAAAGCACACAATCAGATTCCAGCAGTATATATATCCTGACCTCTGTCACACCGCTGTCCCGTACTCTTACCCTCCATACCTAATCCAGCACTGTCCCTTTTAGGTAAAGGTCGAGTGCACTTGCAGCTAACGATAAATGTGGACTATATTAGAAACAATTTGATTCCCACCAGACATTTGGTGGACAAACCCCAATAACATATTGTAAATCCTTGAAGGCAGAATTGGCATCTCATTGTCATTGATTTAAATAAATATTCTGGTTAATTTCAAGTCCTAACCTGAGAGTCTCAAGTTTGCATTGTGGACTTTTGAGTCCCTCAGAAAGACTTTTCACTCCTGAGTCCTGGAGGTGGTTGTTGCTCAGATCTAGTTCTCTCACATTAAAGAGGTGGGAGCTGAGGACTGAGGACAGAGCTGTACAACTCTTCTGTGAAAGGTTACAGTTACTCAACCTGAAAAAAGGAGGAGAGGTAAAACCCAAATGCCATTCATACATAAGATGATATAATTAATAAAGTTGTTCACTCACAAAGCTTTGTTGGAGGCGTTGACGACCGGCAGCAGCCTCAGAAGAGCCTCTTCTGAAGCAGAGTACGTCTTCAGGTCAAACACCTCCAGGTCGGTGTCTGAGGACAGTAAAATGAAGACCAGAGCCGACCACTGAGCAGGAGACATCTGCTCTGAGTCCAGATGTCCAGACCTGAGACTGACCTGGATCTGCTCCACCAGAGAGCGCTCGTTCAGTTCGTTCAGACAGTGGAACAGGTTCAGACTCTTCTCTGGAGGTAAACCCTCACTGATCTTTTTCTTGATAAACTCAGCAGTTTTCTGATTGGTCTCTGAGACACGTTCTGTCTGAGTCAGAAGACCTGGTAGAAGTCTCTGATTAGACTCCAGAGACAAACCCAGGAGGAAGCGAAGGAACAGGTCCAAGTGTCCGTTTGGACTCCTTAAGGCCTGGTTCACAGCAACCTGATGGAGAGGTTTTGGTTTTGGCTTAGGCACTAGCATTATGCTTCTCTGTGATGAAGACCTTTCCTCTATCAGCAGGTTAACTCCAGAGCTCACAAATGTCTGATGAACATGAAGAGCTGCCAGAAACTCCTGGATGCTTACATGGACGAAACAATAGACCTGGTCCTGGTACAGACCTTGCTCTTCTCTAAAGATCTCAGTGAAAACCCCAGAGTACACTGAGGCTGCTGTAGTGTCCAGGCCACACTCGCTCAGGTTGGACTTGTAGAAGATCAGGTTTCCTTTCTGCAGCTGCTCAAAGGCCAGTTTCGACAGAGACTCCATCATCTTCCTGGTCTCTGGAGTCCAGTGAGGGTCCGTCTCAGAGCGTCCATCATACTTGAGGCTCTTTATTTTGGCCTGGACCACCAGGAAGTGGATGTACAAGTTGGTCAGGCTTTTTGGCAGTTCTTGTGCCTCTTTATCTTTCAGGATGTTCTCTATAACTGTGGCAGTGATCCAGCAGAAGACCGGGATGTGGCACATGATGTGAAGACTGTGGGACGCCCTGATGTGGGAGATGACGGCTGTGGCCTGCTGCTCGTCTCTGAACCTCTTCCTGAAGTACTGCTCCTTCTGTGGGTCGGTGAACCCTCGCACCTCTGTCACCATGGAGACGTACTCACCTGGGATCTGATTGGCCGCTGCAGGTCGTGTGGTTATCCAGAGGCGAGCGGAGGAAGCAGGCTCCCCTGATGAGGTTTACCAGCAGCACATCCACTGAGACGGACTCTGTGGCCTCAGTCAGGACCTGGGTTTTGGTGAAGTCCAGAGGAAGTCTGCACTCGTCCAGACCGTCAAAGATGAAGACCACCTGGAGCTGTTCAAAGCTGCAGAGTCCTGCAGAGTCACTGAAGAAGTGCTGCAGCAGTCCCACCAGGCTGAACTGTCTGTCTCTGAGCACATTGAGCTCTCTGAAAGTGAACGGGAACAGCAGCTGGACGTCCTGGTTGGTCCTGCCTTCAGCCCAGTCCAGACTGAACTTCTGAGTGAGCACTGATTTCCCAACGCCAGCCACTCCCTTCATCAGCACTGTTCTGATTGGTCCCTGTTCCTTTGTCAGCACTGTTCTGATTGGTCCCTGTTCCTCTGTCAGCTCTGTTCTGATTGGTCCCTTTTCCTCTGTCAGCTCTGTTCTGATTGGTCCCTGTTCCTCTGTCAGCTCTGTTCTGATTGGTCCCTGTTTGTGGGCGGGGCCTTTAAAGATGTCTTCACATGTGATGGGAGTTTCTGGTGCGGCTGGTTTCCTGGAGGCGGTCTCGATGAGTCTGACCTCATGTTCCTGGTTGACCCCTGAAGCCCCTCCCTCTGTGATGTAGAGCTCTGTGTAGATCTGGTTCAGAAGGGTGGGGTTTCCTGCTTTAGCGATGCCCTCAAACACACACTGAAACCTTTGATGCAGGTGAGATTTTAGTTTGCTTTGGCATTTTGCTGTGCTTCTTCCTGAAATAGTAAATAATATATTTAATGATCCTGTTTGACTAAAAAGGCTTTATAAATTTCCTTCCTGGAAGGCACAACTCGATTCTTAGATTATGTGAGTTTTTCTCTCAGTGAGTTACATGGGGCACTTTAAGATTCATAAACTGGTTCCTTTTCTTTCTTAAAGCCAACTTACTGCTGTGAAGAGAGTCGGCCAGCTCCTCCTGCTCCATTTTCTTCAGGAAGTTTAGGGTGATCTTCAGAAGAGCTTCACTGCTCTCTGCCTCCTCATCTTCAACAGGCGCTAAGCATTCTGGGTAATCTGCAGTCAGAACTGTCTGGAACTTCTTTAGCTCAGTGTTTACAAAATGGATAATGTTCTCCTCCAAGAGCTGTAAAATAAAATAATGAATGACGTATCTTAACGGTCTAACGTCTCCAACAGAATGCTTATAGGACGGGATGATCTCATGGCAGCCAGAACTTTACTGTAACAGCGATGTAACATCTCTTTTCGTACTCACTGTAAATATTGATTGAAGGTTGGTTTGTTGCTGATGGACAACAGCACTCTTCTGAAACTGTAAATTTTGCTCATACAAACTGAAAACAGAAAAGGTTTCTTATTAAACCATTATACCGTAGTTAAACCGTTTTAACTATCAATACCGGTGTGTGTGACACAGAAGCAATTTACATATTCATGACTTATGACAAAAGTAGTTGAAACACCCCCTCATGGATTGGCAAAACAAAACCCCAAAAAGTCAAGCTGAAAAAGGAGTCCTGTCCAATTGTTTTAACCCTTGCACAAGTGATGTTATAAAAGAGTGTCCACAACTTGATTATTGTGGTTTTTACCTTCATTTTGACGAGAGAGTAAACCAAATGGACTTAAAGTAAGAGAACATGGATCTAGAACTTTCCATTTTCCAACTAACTAACGTAGAATTTGCAATCTTTGAATAATAATGAATTATGATGTGGTCTGCTGAACATGTGGAACCAACATGTTCTTTACAAACTGTAAAAACAAAAGTCTGTTGAACTTCTCTTTTATTAAATATGATGTTTACCCCTGATTTTTAAATAAAATGGGCTGCTTCATTGATTGGTCACTCTTCATCGACACAAGGCTGAAGTCCGTCTGACTGGTCCTGAGGAAAACACAAACCCAGTTACTTTTTGAAGAAGTGAGCAGAAGGTTACTGTAAATCAGCCAAACCCAGAGTCAAGAGAGCCATGGCCCTCCTAAAAATGAAAAAATCCAAACAAACAACAGGCTGTTAGCTAGAAATTGCTTAATAATAATAAAAAAATCCAAAAGCACAGAGAAGAACGGATGTGCACGTTTATAAAAAAATAGTTTGTACTTCTGTGGACAACCTCTGGTGGCCCCTGCAGTACCTTCACGGCCCACCAAGGAACCTCGAGCCCCAGTTTGGGAACCACTGCTGTAGATGTTACAGACGCTTCTGCTGCTAATGCCACTGCACATCCTAAAAGCTTCTTTAATAATAATTAGTTGGTGTTGTGACCCAGCGCTGGCTTGTACTTTTTCTGAGTGGAATTAAACAGACAAACCTTACATTGGTTTTATAGTTTTTATTGAAGTAATAGTAGTTCCAACACTCGTACCAAAAGAGCCGGGAGAAACTGTTTTCGGAGTAACAATTTGGTGTTTCTGCCCGGTTGCGGTGTTGGAAAGGAAAAGTCTCAGACTCCAAGTGTTTTGTGTACGACGGACAAGTTTTTTCCTTCACAATCTGGCGGTCGCATATGAAAAGATGAGCAGAAAGCTTTATTTAACTAAAAATTTCTGCCTGTTGGATCTGAAGTTGGATATGACCACTCTACAGGACATGTCCAGGAATCCAGGAGAACAAACCCTAACCCGCGCGGCGTCGGTTACTTCCTACTTTAACAGCATTGTGCATGCCCCTCTGGGATTCCGGACTGTTGCCCAGGTGGATGGAGGATAACCCTAGCTGGTTCACGCTTCTTGTCTTCGGCAGAACAACGTTATGCAGCCTTCGAGGGAAAGGTCCTTACCGTGGCTTGGGGCCTTGAGCAGACGAGGTATTTCACGCAAGGATGCGACAACCTCATCGTGGTGACCGATCATAAGCCTCTGGTGAAGATCTTCGGCGACCGTATGCTAGAAAAGATAACGAATTCTCACCTATTCTGGCTCAAACGGCGTACTCTCCCATGGCGCTTTTACATTGTGCACCTGCCTGGCACAAGCAACCACGCTGCTGGTGCAACCTCGAGGCGTCCCTCCCCCTCCGGCTCGGCGAACAGCCTCTCACTTGGGTCACATAGCATACCTGACATGTTGGAGTCTGCACTTATGGCGTCAATCCGCGAGGACGCACATGAACTTGGAGCCATGGTCCCTCTTCGCCCGAGAGACAGCGGCTGACACATGCCTTGCCCACCTCTTACACCTAATTGAGCATGAGGGTGGCACTGACGTGAATGACCCCACTTTTGCCAGTCTGTGAGTCTATTTATGCACAAGATGGCGTCCTATTGTATTGTGACCGCGTTGTGGTTCCTCCGTCTCTGTGTGAAAGGATCCTTCGCCACCTTCATGCCGCTCACCAAGGGGTTTCAGCGATGGAGCAGCGTGCCCGTGCCATAGTCTACTGGCCTGGGATGTCGAAGGACATCCGAGCCACCAGGGCCGGATGTGCTGACTGTAACCGGAACGCTCCGTCACAGGCGGCAACACCCCCCCTTCCATCTTCACCTCTGTCCACTCCTTTTAAGGCAATATTTGCTGACTTCTTTGACTACGGGGGCCGCCACTACTTAGTCGTCGTGGACCGACTCTCAGGTTGGGTTGAGGTCCTGTGCTCCACAGCAGGTACTGACTTTGGGGGCTCGGCTGGGCTGGTTAGCCATCTTCGCACGTTCTTCGCTACCTTTGGCTTTCCAGAAGAACTTTTTAAGCGATGGTGGTCCAGAGTTTACCTCAAGCCAAACAGAGGGTTTTCTCCGCTTGTGGCACGTCAGGCATCGCTTGTCCTCAGTCAGTTTTCCGAAGTCTAATGGGAGGGCGGAAGTTGCTGTAAAGACTGCTAAGCGCCTACTGATGTCCAACACCGGACCAACTGGCAGCCTTGATCATGACCGCTTCCTGCGTGCTATGTTGCAGTTGCGTAACATTCCCGACCCCGATTGCAACCTCTCGCCTGCGCAGATCATATTTGGTCACCCCCTCCGGGACTCTTTTTCGTTCATTAACAGACTGGAGAAATTCTCAAACCCACATGTGTGGGTGGCAAAGGAGGATGCCCTCCAACCCGAATTTCCGTACAGTTAAGTCTCTTAGGACTCATTCAAGACCAGTTCGCCCGTTAGCACTTGGCGAGACTGTGTACCTCCAGAATCTGCAAGGCCCGAGCCCACACAAGTGGGACAGATCAGGGGTGGTTGTGGAGTCACTAAATCACGATTTATTGATACTATAAACAGATAGAAAAAAAGGGAGAAAATGAGAAATATGTGGTGTATGTTTTCTACATCTTTTATGCGACTTATTAAGAACATGCTCCGTGAACCTGCAGCGGGACGAGGGAGGACATCAGCACTTTAGTCAAGATGGATTTTATGGGTTCATCGAGCCTATAAATAAATTCTTGGACACAGTCAAGTGTACAAATGTGCATTTGAAGCTCACCTCTGATTGGCTAAGTCAGGTCCATCTCTAAATACCATGGGCTCATACATGGAGCGTCTGGCCCTGAGGAAACACAGACACTTACTTTCTGCAGAGGTATGTAGAGGTATCCTCAGGTAAGAACAGTTTATTTAATGAAATGGAGACAGAGACAGAGGTGGAGCACAGTTCTCAGGTGTATTCTCAGGTCTTACTTTAGTCCGGGTTTGGAGTCCTGAGTCTGGACCTTGGACTTCAAAGACTTGGAACGAGGCGCAGACCTTTCCTGAAGACTTCTGCAAGAATAAGATACAATAAGACAGCAATAAATAGAAGAAAAAATCAATAAAACTAAGGTAGAATTTGCTTTAAGGGAATAAATGAAATAAAAAACAAAATAAATAAAGCGTTTCTAACCAAAGAGAGTTTCACTGATGGAGTGACTAAAAGCTCTGAGATCTGGACAGTTTCTGAAAATGGACAGAGATCTGGACCTGAACGAACAGCAGGAGCCTTTTCTTTGAGAATGTGAGGAATAAAAGCAGGAGCTTACAGAAGACATGTAAAAGTGCTGTTCGTGTCTCTGCAGAGGCACAGACTGTTCTGAGTTTAGGCTGTTGTTCGTGTGAGTCTTTTGTCTTACTCTAGTCCAGGTTTGGAGTCTGGACTTGTTCAAGGACTTGAATCAGACACAGAATAAACTACAAACTATAAATAAAGTGTCTATAATCAGGACTAAAGTATTAACTCTATATAATTTGAAAAATTCAGAATAGATTATGTAATAGGAATAAAAACATACAACACAAAGTAAACGGTTTAAATGCTGTTTTGTTATTATACATGCTGTCAGTGTTATTTAACCAGAGGTAGGTAGAGTAGCCTAAAATTGTACTCAAGTAAGACTAGTGTTACCTAAAACAATTTATTCAAGTAGAAGTAAAAAGTAATTATACACAGAATTACTCAAAAGTAAAAAAGTATTGGGTTAAAAGTTTAAAGTGCTGAGTAACGTCTGATTTATGTTTTCGAAAGAATGCAATCAGAAATATAATGTGCAAATTCTTATATTTTTCCAGCTCAAGCCTGAGTAAAAGTGGCTCAGTGGTTAGAGCGGTCCCCACAGTTCATACTGAGCTGTAACTGATGATTAGAAGCTTAATGTAAGTCGCTTTGAATAAAAGCGTCTGATAAATGTGTAAATAACGTCTTTATAAAATAACAAATTATGGCACAAAAAACACAAATTTGTAAAACTCCATTTTTCACAACATAAAGCTTTAGAAACCTGTTCCTACAGTCAGTCGTGTGTTTGAACAGTACCACTTTATATTCTGTCTAAGAGAAACATGCTTTGTTCATGTGTTTTTATTCACATAAATGGAGTCAGAGCAGTGTTACAAATCTACTCAAATAAAAGTAAAAAGTATGGTGCAGTAAAACTCTATAGTTATTAGATATGCTTTGGGACTGTAGCAAATGTGAAAAATGGTTTGACAGAAAAGTCGCAGCTGAAAAAAAAACAAAAAAAATTGGAACAGTCTTTTGGCAAATAACACGTTGGGCATCTTTCCACTCTTTAAAAACTCTAAAAACTCTGACAGCTTTTAAGGCTCGATACAAAGACAAACATGAATCATTTACAGAACTTCTGTCGCAGCCTGTTGCATGAAAAAGTCAAATAAATGCAGACTTTAAGTATTTATAATTATTAATAAATGCTCGACAGGATTAAACAGTGACACATAAATCTAAATCTAAACCAAGAGTAAACCAGGTCTTACTCTGGTCTGAACACAAAGACTAAACACGGTCTAAAACTGAACCAGAACCAATCAAATCTAAAGGAAATACTTACCTTTTTATTAAAGCCTGTTGTCTTTCAAACATTTGGGTTATCTTGGATTCAGCCATCTTGACACACGGCTCGGGTCCAGGTTCAGGCTGGTTTTGGCCCAGGTTCAGGCTGGTTTTGGCCCAGGTTCAGGCTGGTTTTGCTCCAGGTTCTGTCTGGTTTTGGTGCAGGTTCAGGCTGGTTTTGGCCCAGGTTCAGGCTGGTTTTGGCCCAGGTTCAGGCTGGTTTTGGTCCAGGTTCAGGCTGGTTTTGGTGCAGGTTCAGGCTGGTTTTGGCCCAGGTTCAGGCTGGTTTTGGCCCAGGTTCAGGCTGGTTTTGGCCCAGGTTCAGGCTGGTTTTGGTCCTCTGGTCTTTGTCGTGTGTCGTCTGAACGCTCTCTAAACCTGTCTGATCACATACCTGTCGTCAGCTTCAGGGAAAGAGACAATGCTTTTACTTTTCTTTCAAGCCCGCCCATTACATGATGTCAGTGCACTCTAGAAATACTCCAAACAAATCACTAAACAATAATTATTACCATTTGCTCTGGACTGAACCCATGTTAATCTTTGTTATAAAGTTAACTTTGCCCAACACTATTTCATGATTCATTGAACTAATGTTTTATCATTTAAACTTATTCCATTTCTTACACAAACAAAGTTAAACTGTATTTTGTTGCAGACTGTGTTATATTAAATGTATAATTCAGTGTTTTATAAATGTGATTCTTTTCATAAACTACAAATGAACCAACTGTAGCCTACTATCATGCATTATTATTGATCTATTCTTTTCCTCTATGAGTGCATGTCAGAATAAGAGACCAGAAGTGTGAGGGTTCCACCTAAACACATGTTCTTACCCAAAACACAACTCTGAGAAAATATCAGTGGTTGTTTGGGGCATGTTTTATTCCAATAATATTCTTCTGTTGATTTCACCTGGGACCTCACCTGTGTCAAGAAAAAAACAAGCCTCTCTCATGGAACCTCTTCAAAGGTCCTCGAGTAAGTGCTCCACCATAAATCAATATACCTGTGTCCACCAGGGGGCAGGCTCCAAAAGCAGAAATATAAGGAGAACCCAATAGACTTTACAAGAGTAAACATCATGTTTAAGCCTGGTACAAAGGGAGGCTCTAGGAGTTTTTACTACAACTCAACTGCCCTGTCATAACCACATTAACGGTGAACAGGGACCAATGAGCGAAATACATCCATATCATTGAAAAAAACACATGACGCAAAAGAAGAAGAAAATGTATTTATAATCACATTTTGTACCAAAGTAACTCCATGGGCTTTACAGAAATGACACAAAAGTTGTTTCAAAGAAAAAACATGGAAGAGAGAAAAAATAAACAAAATAAACACAAAAAATAACCCAAAAAAAGCAATAGTAAAAAATATTGATTAACATATGTACAGCGTGAAAATATGTATTACAGTTAATTGTTAAATAAGAGAGAAAAGGTGTGTTTCGAGTCGTGGATCCTTTTAAAAGAGGTTATTGTTGGTGCATTTTTGATTCTGTTTGGAAATAAGTTCCATTTTTTTTGTAAAATAATGAACAAACGCAGCTAAAGCAGCTTTGGACTGAACACGAGGTCCGACAGAGACCGAGGAACGAGAGCTCTGAGGCTCGTAGGGAGTCAGTCGAGCTCACATTTAGAACTTTGGACTAACAGAAGATATTTGAAAAAGCAGTTTGTGCGACATTTAGTGGTCAAAACTAAACAGAAAAGATCTAAATTAGAATCATACAACACTTAAAAACAAACACAAGGCGAGAGGCCTTTATGAGGTGAAAAGAGAAACGTGCCTAAACCTGTAGGATTTAGAATCTGACAGTGCTGGCAGGATATGAACAGAACATTTTATTTTGAAGGGCAGAGGGCATGATTGACGGACTGTGGACAGGTCTGAATTCATCCAAAAGTGTCCTGTTGACAGTTAAAGGTGTTTATCTCATGTTCTTTGTTTCTAAACCAGCTGCAGGAGATTCGAACATAAACGTATCAGGACTGTAAAATCTGCACTGTCGCCAAATGATGTTAAAAACTTCACACTGCACCTTTAAGTGTTACTTTTATTGACAACTTGGAATATAATCATTGAAAGATTAACATGAACAAAAACGTAAGGTGTTGAATTATTCTTCGGGGAGGATTGTAACCGAAGAACCCGGCGAGACCAGCCAGAACCTGACCCCAGTGAACAGAGGCTCCGTGAAGGCAGCGCTGAAGCTGTGGAGCAGGCTGAGTTTATCAAACAACACTGAGTAAAACGTCAGAGACCCCGCCTCAGAGTCCACGTAGACCCCCACTCTGTCCGAGACCTGCTGGCACCGGGACTGGACCAGCTGCCGGTTGTTGTGCCAAACGGAGTAATACCCGTTTGAGCAGAAGAGGCACCACGAGCAACGGTTCCCTCCGAATTTACAGTCCGCCGAGTTGCCTTTTCTCCCGATTCCTTTGTACGACACTGCAATTTTCACCAAACCTTTGCTCTGCAGCTCGAAGTAACAGCGGCCAATCAGAGCGTCCGAACACAGAACCTGTGAAGAAAACCGCTGCGTTAATTTAATCCATTTTTTTTGCATTATTTCCAGACAATAACAAATCCAAGGGTGTGTTGTTTTTGATCACATCGAGCTAAAACCTAAACCTTTTGAACCCGAGCCTGTTTTTTGGTGTGTCTGCTCGAAAAAGGACCTGCCCACAGTAACTTGACTGTATCTCTGTAACTACGAGGTGTATTTCAATAATTCTAGTTTCAAAATGAAGGGGGCACCTGTAAGAGTTACATGTTACACTTTCAGAATAAATCAAGATGAAAAACATTTCCGCCTAAAAAAAACATAATATTTGTATTAATATCCTTTAGATGGAGTCTGTTGAAGCTCAAACACTGTTTTAAATCACAGCCACATGTCAACATGACCTGCACCAAATATACGTCCTCTAATGTGAACCAGAACTCTTCAGGTTTCAGTCGGAAAGGTTCCGGCGGAGATTTGCTGCTGTTCGGTCTGAGTTTGGAGGAAATGTTCGAGGAGCTCGTACCTGAGTCTGATCATTGTGAGGCTTTGCCACATTAGGCCTGGGGTGTGTAGTCTTTTATTTATTATAGTTTCAAGCTCTTATTTTTGGGTTTCCTTCTGTGTTAGCGGAAGTCGTAAGTGAATACGTAAGTATACTTGACCAAACACAGACGTAAAGTAAAGAAACTAACAAAATAAAAGATAAAGATTAAACAAAAGTTGAACCAGGTTTGTTACATTCATAAAAAGATTAAGTGTACTTGGATTAAAGAGTTAAACGTTGTTTTTACCGATGTAATGAGCTTTGTAAAAGGGTTGACTACAAGGGTAAATATTGTAATTGTTATTTTGTTTTTGCCAATCCTTATGTCGGTGAATGACAACATAGTTCTGACCTTCTCAATTCGACTGGAAGCTTTAAATAATACAGAATGTTTTGTTTTTATGATCATTATTCCTCAAGTCAAAACGTCTGCAGTTGTTTGCTCAAACTTCTTTAAATGAGCTGAGTTCAATATTTCTATGATCGTTGATCGTAGATACAGCCGATCAAGTCTGTGCTAAACGACACACCTCTTTTTTATGAAGCCACCTGGACTGATGGGATACCTGCTCCAACAAATTCTTTCTGATGTGAAGTCTAGTGTGGGCTTTAAATGGTACTTCAGGGCAGGTTGGCTGCTCTTTGAGGACTCTTCTAAGTATTGTATTGTGGACTGTCTGTCTGCTGTACTGGTATTGTGTCTGTTTCACTAAGATCTACTACAACCAGTTACGTCTGATTTTACACAAAAATCAAGACTGTGCAACTGTTGAATAAAGACTTGAATGCTCTTTGCTTGGTTTTGTGACAAATCATGACTGTTTTAATGACCTGGTTGTTTTTTCTTATTAAAAAACTTATTGGTGGCATTAAATTTGCTATTTCAAGAAAATACAGTTTTTTTTTGTGAGGTCACCTGTGCAGCTGGTTTTATTAGAGGCTAAGAAAAGACGGCTAATCTGTTTAAGTCAAGACAACCCAAGAGCCATGTCTCAGAGCCTACAGGCCTCAAAGAGCAAATGTCTAAAACTGTAGAGACCATGAGGCCAGACCTTGACTGTGCCCTAGACTCTTGGTTTACACAATTGTGACAAATTGAAAAAAGAGGTTTACACACAGCGAACACTTGTCTAATGAAAAGATGAGGTCATATAATGAGAAAAGTACTTTATCTATCTTTAGTGACTAGAAAAAAGGCTTGAATAGCACCTGGACCCAGAAGTGGAATCTGTCGGGATGTTCAGGATAGGGCTGCTCCTCGTCCACACACGTCAGCGTTCTGCCCTCGTCGGACAGTTTCAGGTTTGGGTTAGATGTGTTTAGATCTGGTCTGAGCTCAATGAAATCTGAGGGAGACAATTAACCTTTTGTCTAAATTCTGAGGCATTGTGGCTTTTCTTTTATTACTTTTATTGCACATATATTTTAGAAATTAGCTTGAAAGAAGTTTATAAAAGATTAGATGCAGTCCACACTTACATTTTCTCAGAGCGGGTTTTAGTCGCTGTGGTCCACTGCTGTCCGTCCTGAAAAAACACAAGCTGTCATACGACTAAACGGAGCTTTGGACCAAAAACATTTAGTGTACGAACGAGAACAAGCTTGGTTTCCCATCACCTGCAGGAGTTCCTGTGAAAATCAAACTAAAACACAAAACCAAGCAATACCAATTTTTATTCAACTAAAATATGTTTATATTTTTAAAAAAGCCTGTTGAAATTTTGCTAAAAATGTTAAACTCAAACTGAAACTTGTTTAAATCCAAATAAAACCAAACAAAAATAATTCTAATTCAAGTAAAAGTTGGTTAAATATAAATAAAACTAAAGCGTTTTCATTTTTATAAATAAAATGAATTTTGAAATCTAAATAAAACTGGATTTATTAATGGAGCCGTGTCCTCACCTGAGCGACTCCAGGCTACAGCGTGAGTCCCTCTGCAGGGCCCACAGCTGCTCCGCCCCAGAGCCTCCGGGATGGTTAAAACGCAGATCCAGTTCTTTCAGACACAAGGGGTTCGAGTTCAGAACTGAGGCCAGAGAAGCACAGCCTTCCTCTGAGATGAGACACCCTGACAGTCTGAGAACAAGTCACAGTATTCCACGTTACTGCCTGTAGCACGTTCTTTAGTGAGAACGTAAAGGTACTGTAGAACAATGTCGAGCTCATACATTACTTAAATCTGGATTTCTTTCTTACTGTCCAGGAACAAACAGTAATATTCTTTTGTCCTGTATCTGTGACCAAACCTGAGGGTCTCCAGTCTGCAGTGTGGACTGTCCAGACCCAGACACAGACTCTTCACCCCTGAGTCCCGAGGTCATTGTTGCTCAGGTCCAGTTCTCTCAGACACGACGACTGGGAGCTGAAGACTGAAGACAGAGGATCACAGCTGATCTCTGACAGGTTACAGTTCTCCAACCTGGAGAATTTAAAGGTTAGCAATCCATCTTATGTCCTTTTCATTCACTTAAAGGTCCACAAAGTCCAAAGGTTCCAAAACTGGTGTTTAGCTTTGGTAAAATCATCCAAAAGCCAGTTTAAATCAAATTATGACCTGTTTAACCTAAAATAAAACCTAAATTCAATTAAATTAAAACCTCAAATTAATATAAAATCTGTTAAAATCCAACTACAATCTGTTTTAAACCTAACTAAAACCCTTTTAAATCCAACTAAAATTGTTCAAACGCATTGAAAATCTGTTAAAATCCATTTCAAACTTTCTGTATGGAATGGATAACTCTGTTGTTCTCTCTAACGACAGTAAAATCAGTCTTTCTTCACCTGAGCTTTTGCAGTGAGCTGTGTGGACTCTCCAGAGCAGAAGCCAGGCTCCTCAGTCCTGAGTCCTGGAGGTCGTTGTTACTAAGGTCCAGGTCTCTGAGCTTTAAAGACTCCAAGACGAGAAGTGAAGCCAGACGACCACAGCTGCTCTCTGACAGTTTACAGCCGGGCAGCCTTCAGAGAGAAACATAAAGAGGAAGGAAGTGACTTAGTGCTTTGTGCTTTTGTGGTTCCCCAGCACTAACAGAGAGAGCCATGGGCAAACAAACAAAACAAACAAAACGAACAAAACGAACATACAAACAAAACAAACAAAACGAACAATACGAACATACAAACAAAACAAACAAAACGAACAAAACGAACATACAAACAAAACAAACAATACGAACATACAAACAAAACAAACAAAACGAACAATACGAACATACAAACAAAACAAACAAAACGAACAAAACGAACATACAAACAAAACAAACAATACGAACATACAAACAAAACAAACAAAACGAACAAAACGAACATACAAACAAAACAAACAATACGAACATACAAACAAAACAAACAAAACGAACAAAACGAACATACAAACAAAACAAACAAAACGAACAATACGAACATACAAACAAAACAAACAAAACAAACAAAACGAAGAATACGAACAAAACGAACAATACGAACAAAACGAAGAATACGAACAAAACAAACAAAACAAACAAAACAAACAAAACGAACAAAACGAACAAAACGAACAAAACGAAGAATACGAAGAATACGAAGAATACGAAGAGTACGAAGAATACGAACAAAACGAACAAAACGAACAAAACGAAGAATACGAACAAAACAAACAAAACAAACAAAACAAACAAAACAAACAAAACAAACAAAACGAACAAAACGAACAAAACGAAGAATACGAAGAATACGAAGAATACGAAGAGTACGAAGAATACGAACAAAACGAACAAAACGAACAAAACGAACAAAACGAACAATACGAACAATACGAACAATACGAACAAAACGAACAAACAGAGCAAACGGAGGAAAGCAAAGGGAATTATTATTTTTTATTTCCTTTACCAGTTGCCAGTGGTGTTTGTTTATATGTTTCTATATGTCATCTTTTTGGATTTGTATTACTGCATTTGTACTTTCCAGTTGTTCCAACACGATTTAATTTAAACTTTCACCCAAACTTTAAGATGACTTAAAGCAGGTTTAAAGTGAAGTACTGTTGCGTCATTGTATTTTGCAAAGGAATAGACACAATGACAGAATTGGTAGACGTTACTTCCTTGTTCACATCGCGCTCCTTTTTCTTTAAGCCAAAGACCTGATATTCTCATCTTTTAAAATCCTTCATAAATATGTATCTGTGGCATCGTCACTTATCATTTTTATTGCCACATGTTTTGGGGGAATAAACTGTTTTTTTTTCATAAATTAATGAAATGAATAACATCTAAACAACAGGCTCGTGTAAACATTGTTATCCACTCATCTTCCATGCATGTGCTCTATTACTGTGACAGAAAACTGAGTTCTGACCTGAGGCTCTCCAGTCTGCAGAGGGCGCTCTTCAGTCCAGAACACAGCAGCTCCAGTCCAGAGTCCTGGAGGTCGTTGTTGCTTAAGTCCATGTGTTTCAGACTCGAGGATCTGAGGACTGACGACAGAGGACCACAGCAGCTCTGAGACAGAGCACAGCCATTCAACCTGGATCAGGACGTTTCAGAAAAATAAGATGGAACAACAAATGAATGGCTTTAAAGACAGATATTATACACTCTAGGTCTGGTTTTGCTTCAACAAAAACCTGGCTGAATCCAAAACCTGTTGAAATCCAGGAAAAACTGGTTTAACTCTAAATAAAACTTCTTAAATTCTGAATAAAATCTCTTCAAATCCAAATAAAAACTGGACAGAAGCCTATTACAAACCAACCAAAAAGTAAAAAGGTTGCTAACATTATACATGATTTCACAGTCATCAAGAGTGTATTATTTTTAGTGTCTTAAAGAGAAGAAAGAAAGGTCAAGGTGCATTTCAGCCCAAAATAGACGGACACACACATTTGCATAAACAGATATTTCCTGTTTATGCTTGTGACTTCTCATTACAGGAAACCACAATGAGCATGTGCGAACTGAGCTCATCTGTTACACATCAGAGGCTGACGAGATGGACAAATGCAGAAAAAGAAGAGTTTTTTATCTGAGTCTGAAATGTAATGAAATAATAACAAAAGCTTCAGTAAAGTGTATTTGTACCTGAGTGACTCCAGGGCAGAGTTCAAACTGAGGCTGACACAAATCCGCTTCAGTTTGTTGTTACTGAGGTTCAGCTCTTTAAGACGACAGGCCTCGGAGCCGAGAGCCGAGGACAGCGCCCCCCAGCTACTCTGTGACAAACTGCAGGATCCCAGACTGGAACAGAAATGTGTGCAACTCTTTTTCTACTCTTATTTTATACCAACAACTGCCCATTTACGATATGTGTTTCCTGTTGGGGATATTTTTTTAGTGCCTGTTTGAGTTAAATAATATAAAGTTGTGTCAAATCTTAAAAATGACTGATCACCTGAGCATCTGCAGAGAAGAGTTGGGCTTCTGCAGTTCACAACACAACAGCATCACACCTTTATCTCTAATGTGGTTGTGTGCCAGGTCGAGCTCTTTCAGACGACTCCCCGGAGAGCTGAGCACCCCACAAAGAGACTCGACACTGCTCTCTGTCAGGTTACAGCCGCTCAACCTGAAATAACAGCTTTCATCAGAAAACAGCTCACAGCTGGAAGAGGGTCAGCACCTCCAAGTCTGAGGCTGTGGATTTCAGTCAGAAAAGGGCGCCCTCTTCAGGTTGAAGAGACTTTAGGAGTGTTTGGGGTGCACTCCTTTAGGACAGGAACACTTGGGCCATTTCAGGGATATTTGGGTTTGCAATGAAACAGTCCTTGAACCGCCACCTTATCGTGGTGGAGGGGTTTGAGTGCCCGGATGATCCTAGGAGCTATGTTGTCGGGGCTATATGCCCTGGCAGGGTCTCCCAAGGCAAACAGGTCCTAGGTGACGGGCCAGACAAAGCGCGGTTCAGAACCCTTTATGGAAAGTTTAATATCGAGGACCGTTACGTCGCCCGGTATGGCGCAACCGGGCCCCACCCTGGAGCCAGGCCCGGGGTTGGGGCTCATATGCGAGCGCCTGGTGGCCGGGTCTTTCCCACGGGGCCCGGCCGGGCACAGCCCGAAGAGCGACGTGGGACCGACCTCCTGTGGGCCCACCACCTGCAGGAGGAACCGTAAGGGGCCGGTGCAATGTGGATTGGGTGGCAGTCGAAGGCAGGAGCCTCGACGGCCCAATCCCGGACACAGAATCTGGCTCTAGGGACATGGAATGTCACCTCCCTGGCGGGTAAGGAGCCTGAGCTTGTGCGGGAGGTTGAGAGATACCGACTAGAGATAGTCGGGCTCACCTCCACGCACAGCTTGGGCTCTGGAACCCAAATCCTCGAGAGAGGCTGAACTCTCCACTATTCTGGAGTTGCCTGCGGTGAGAGGCGGCGGGCTGGTGTGGGTTTGCTTATTGCCCCCCGGCTCAGCCGCTATGTGTTGGAGTTCACCCCGGTGAACGAGAGGGTCGCTTCCCTGCGCCTTCGGGTTGGGGATAGGTCTCTCACTGTTGTTTGTGTTTACGGGCCAAATGACAGTGCAGAGTACCCGGCCTTCTTGGAGTCTCTGGGAGGGGTGCTGGAAAGTGCTCCAACCGGGGACTCCATCGTTCTACTGGGGGACTTCAACGCTCACGTGGGTAGCGACAGTGACACATGGAGGGGCGTGATTGGGAGGAACGGCCCCCCTGATCTGAACCCGAGTGGTGTTCTGTTATTGGACTTCTGTGCTAGCAACAGTTTGTCCATAACGAACACCATGTTCAAGCATAAGGGTGTCCACCAGTGCACGTGGCACCAGGACACCCTAGGCCGGAGGTCGATGATCGACTTTGTAGTTGTCTCATCTGACCTCCGACCGTATGTCTTGGACACTCGGGTGAAGAGAGGGGCGGAGCTGTCAACTGATCACCACCTGGTGGTGAGTTGGATCCGATGGCGGGGGAGAAGGCGGGACAGACTTGGCAGACCCAAACGTACTGTGAGGGTCTGTTGGGAACGCTTGGCCGAGTCCCTGTCAGAGAGATCTTCAACTCCCACCTCCGACAGAGCTTCGACCAGATTCCGAGGAGACTGGAGACATTGAGTCCGAGTGGACCATGTTCTCCACCTCCATTGTCGACGCAGCCACTCGAAGCTGTGGCCGCAAAGTCTCCGGTGCCTGTCGTGGCGGCAATCCCCGAACCCGGTGGTGGACACCGGAAGTAAGGGAGGCCGTCAAGCTGAAGAAGGAGACCTATCGAGCCTGGTTGGCTTGTGGGACTCCTGAGGCAGCTGATAGGTACCGGCAGGCCAAGCGGGCTGCAGCACGGGTGGTTGTGGAGGCAAAAACTCGGGTCTGGGAGGAGTTCGTGAGGCCATGGAAAAGACTATCGGTCGGCCTCGAAGAAATTCTGGCAAACCGTCCGGCGCCTCAGGAGGGGGAAGCAGTGCCCTGCCAACACTGTTTACAGTGGAGGTGGGAATCTGCTGACTTCAACTGGGGATATTGTTGGACGGTGGAAGGAATACTTCGAGGATCTCCTCAACCCCACAGTCACGTCTTCCACTGAGGAAGCAGAGGCCGAGGGCTCAGAGGTGGACTCGTCCATCACTCAGGTTGAAGTCACTGAGGTAGTTGGGAAGCTCCTCGGTGGCAAGGCACCGGGGGTGGATGAGGTACGCCCTGAGTACCTCAAGTCTTTGGATGTTGTGGGGCTGTCTTGGCTGACACGCCTCTGCAACATCGCGTGGCGTTTGGGGACAGTACCTCTGGACTGGCAGACCGGGGTGGTGGTCCCCCTTTTTAAGAAGGGGGACCGGAGGGTGTGTTCCAACTACAGAGGGATCACACTCCTCAGCCTCCCCGGGAAAGTCTATGCCAGGGTACTGGAGAGGAGAATGCGGCCGATAGTCGAACCTCAGATCCAGGAGGAACAATGCGGTTTCGTCCCGGTCGTGGAACACTGGACCAGCTCTATACCCTCTCCAGGGTGCTGGAGGGATTATGGGAGTTTGCCCAACCAGTCCACATGTGCTTTGTGGATCTGGAGAAGGCATTCGACTGTGTCCTCGCGGTGCCCTGTGGGGGGTGCTCTGGGAGTATGGAGTCCGGGGCCCTTTGCTAAGGGCTGTCCGGTCCCTGTACGACCGGAGCAGGAGCTTGGTTCGCATTGCCGGCAGTAAGTCAGACCTGTTCCCGGTGAATGTTGGACTCCGGCAGGGCTGCCCTTTGTCACCGGTCCTGTTCATTATCTTTATGGACAGGATTTCTAGGCGCAGCCAGGGGCCGGAGGGAGTCTGGTTTGGGGACCATAGGATTTCATCTCTGCTTTTTGCAGATGATGTTGTCCTGTTGGCTCCATCAAGCCAGGACCTTCAATGTTCACTGGGGCGGTTTGCAGCCGAGTGTGAAGCGGCTGGGATGAGGATCAGCACCTCCAGGTCTGAGACCATGGTTCTCAGTCGGAAAAGGGTGGCTTGCCCTCCAGGTTGGTGGAGAGCTCCTGCCTCAAGTGGAGGAGTTTAAGTATCTCGGGTCTTGTTCACGAGTGAGGGAAGGAAGGAGCGTGAGATCGACAGACGGATCGGTGCAGCTTCTGCAGTAATGCGGTCGATGTACCGGTCTGTCGTGGTGAAGAAGGAGCTGAGCTGTAAGGCAAAGCTCTCGATTTACCAGTCGATCTACGTTCCTACTCTCACCTATGGTCATGAGCTTTGGGTCATGACCGAAAGAACAAGATCCCGGATACAGGCGGCGAAATGAGCTTTCTCCGCAGAGTGGCGGGGCGCTCCCTTAGAGATAGGGTGAGGAGCTCGGTCACTCGGGAGGAGCTCAAAGTAGAGCCGCTGCTCCTTCACATCGAGAGGAGCCAGCTGAGGTGGCTCGGGCATCTGTTTCGGATGCCTCCCGGACGCCTCCCTAGGGAGGTGTTCCGGGCATGTCCCACCGGGAGGAGACCTCGGGGAAGACCTAGGACACGCTGGAGGGACTATGTCTCTCGGCTGGCCTGGGAACGCCTCGGTATCCCCCCGGAAGAGCTGGAGGAAGTGTCTGGGGAGAGGGAAGTCTGGGCTTCTCTGCTTAGACTGCTGCCCCCGCGACCCGGCCCCGGATAAGCGGTAGAAGATGGATGGATGGATGAAACAGTGTAAACTAAGCTCTACGTTGATATAACTGAGCTTTACGTAAATAAATCATAAAAGAAACAAACGTCAGTGTCTTCTGACCTGAGAATCTCCAGTCGACAGTTCGGACACGTGAGTCCAGCAGCGAGTAGCTCCAGTCCTGAGTCCCTCAGGTCATTCCTGCTGAGGTCTAACTGTGTCAGAGAGGACTTAGAGCAGAGGACTGCTGATAGAAGAGCTCCAGACTCCTCTGACAGTTTACAGCAGGACAGTCTAACATATAAGACAAGTCATTCTGATTTATTATTAATAATGGTAACCTGTCCCTAAACAGAATACGTTTTACTGACCCCAGTGTCTCTAGGCTGCAGTGTGGACTCTTCAGACCCAGGCACAGAGCCTTTACTCCCGAGTCCTGGAGGTCGTTGTTACTCAGATCCAGTTCTCTCAGACATGAAAACTTGGGACTGAGGACTGAGGACAGAGCTGCACAACTCTTCTCCGACAAGTTACAGTTAGTCAGCCTTAAAACAAACATGAAAAACAATGATCTATGCAACCCTACTTTTTTATATTGAATTATACACTGATCTTTACTCACAGAGCTTTGTTGGAGGCGTTGACGACCGGCAGCAGCCTCAGAAGAGCCTCTTCTGAAGCAGAGTACGTCTTCAGGTCAAACACCTCCAGGTCGGTGTCTGAGGACAGTAAAATGAAGACCAGAGCCGACCACTGAGCAGGAGACATCTGCTCTGAGTCCAGATGTCCAGACCTGAGACTGACCTGGATCTGCTCCACCAGAGAGCGCTCGTTCAGTTCGTTCAGACAGTGGAACAGGTTCAGACTCTTCTCTGCAGAAACACTCTTCTTTATCTTCTTTGTGATGTACTTTGCTGTTTCCTGATTGTTCTGAGAATGTCTGCTAGACTTTTGAAGAAAACCTCTCAGGAGGCTTTGATTGGACTCCAGAGACAGACCCAGGAGGAAGCGCAGGAACAGGTCCAAGTGTCCGTTTGGACTCTGTAAGGCCTGGTTCACAGCAGACTGATACAAACTTGGAGATTTGCCCATTACCTCAGCCCACCACGACTGTCCCTCTACCAGCAGGTTGACTCCAGAGCTGATAAAGGTCTGATGAACGTGAAGAGCAGCCAGAAACTCCTGGATGCTCAGATGGACAAAACAGTAGACCTGGTCCTGGTACAGCCCTTGCTCTTCTCTAAAGATCTCAGTGAAAACTCCAGAGTACACTGAGGCTGCTGTAGTGTCCAGGCCACACTCGCTCAGGTCGGACTCGTAGAAGATCAGGTTTCCTTTCTGCAGCTGCTCAAAGGCCAGTTTTGACAGAGACTCCATCATCTTTTTGTTTTCTGGAGACCAGGCAGAAGCTGCCTCAGTTTTTTCGTCATATTTGACATTCTTATGTTTTAGCTGAACCACCAAGAAGTGGATGTACAAGTTGGTCAGGCTTTTTGGCAGTTCTTGTGCCTCTTTATCTTTCAGGATGTTCTCTATAACTGTGGCAGTGATCCAGCAGAAGACCGGGATGTGGCACATGATGTAGAGGCTGCGGGACGTCCTGATGTGGGAGATGACGGCTGTGGCCTGCTGCTCGTCTCTGAACCTCTTCCTGAAGTACTGCTCCTTCTGTGGGTCGGTGAACCCTCGCACCTCTGTCACCATGGAGACGTACTCACCTGGGATCTGATTGGCTGCTGCAGGTCGTGTGGTTATCCAGAGGCGAGCGGAGGGAAGCAGGCTCCCCCTGATGAGGTTTACCAGCAGCACATCCACTGAGACGGACTCTGTGGCCTCAGTCAGGACCTGGGTTTTGGTGAAGTCCAGAGGAAGTCTGCACTCGTCCAGACCGTCAAAGATGAAGAGCACCTGGAGCTGTTCAAAGCTGCAGAGTCCTGCAGAGTCACTGAAGAAGTGCTGCAGCAGTCCCACCAGGCTGAACTGTCTGTCTCTGAGCACATTGAGCTCTCTGAAAGTGAACGGGAACAGCAGCTGGACGTCCTGGTTGGTCCTGCCTTCAGCCCAGTCCAGACTGAACTTCTGAGTCAGCACTGATTTCCCAACGCCAGCCACTCCCTTCGTCAGAACTGTTCTGATTGGTCCTCCTTTCGTAGTTCGACCTTTGAAGATGTTGTTACAGGTAATGACTGTTTCCTGTCCGAGCTGAGTCCTGGACTTGATGTGTTGGACCTCGTGTTGGGTGTTGACGTCGCCGGTCTCTGTTCTGGTGATGTAGAGGTCTGTGTAAATCTCATGAAAAGGTTTAGCGCTCCCTGTTTTTGTGATTCTTTCGCAGAACTCCACAAACTTCTCCTGGAGTTTAGCCTGAAGTCTGCACTGACATCGAGTGGCAATCTCTGGAAAAGCATAAAGCAGGAGTGAGCCAGGACTAAAGCAGGTCTAAACTGGTTCTAAATCAGGCCTAAAGGAGGTCTATACCAGGACTCACCTTCAGGTTCAAAGGGGAACTTAGACAGCTCCTGGACCAGTTCGTTCTGGTTCATTTTGGTCAAAACCATTTTGGTGACTCTGATGCTGTTGAGGCTGTAGACTTTCATGATCTGGTCCACGGTTTGGATCCGGTCTGAAGACTCCAGGCGACTCACCGGGATTGAGGGTGAACCATCCAGAACTTCCTTCTGCCCCAGGAACCATTTAAAGACTTTGAAGTCCTCTGCTCCCAAGTCCTCCAAAGTCTGGAACAAGACTTCTTTAGGAGTGGCCATCTGAAGAATATAAAGGATTAAAGAGGACTAAAGGAAGACTCAAGCAGCCAGCATTTCTGGGTTTGAAGTACCCAGGTCAGTGGATCATGTCCCGCACAAGCTCCGGCTCCTCAGTGCCATGAGAGTCCAGTGTTTCTGTTCAAAGATCACTTCTGATTCACACTCCTCACTTACTCAGACTAAAACAGACAAAAACTGAATGAGAACTAGACCTGGGCTTGAATAAGTTAATAAAGTAGAGTTTAAGAATCACCAATTAATCAAAAACAATAATAAAAATACACCCACAGTATTTTATTTTAACTGTAAAGACTTATAGAGACTTACAGAATAATGTGTTGCCTTTTTATATTATTAAATCCATTTAAAAAAAATTTACTCATGCGCTTAAACAAATCTGTCTGATCATGAACCCATTTCCAAAAACATGAATAAATGAGTAACTGCTCATTAAGTAAAAAGAGGGTTTAAAAGGCTGGCTCATATGAACAGGTGTTTGTGACTTGTGTCGAGTGGGACTCTTATGGTTCGATTATTAAAACCACTGCATTTGAAGTCTGTTGCCTGGTTTTCCCCTGGACTGGTACAGAACGTGTCAGAACTGTACGACGCTAACTCCTTCTTTTCGGAGCCCTTTTTGTGACGGAAACTGAACTGACCTGAACTGTGGAAACAAGGCTTGATGTTGAACTAAATCAGGCCTAAATAATAAACCCCACCAAGACCAAAACTGTGAAAAGAATGCGTAGGAAGAGACAATAATTCTCCCTAATATGCAGATTATGCATCCCAAAACAAAACAGGGAGCACCAAACTTATAAAAACTCCTAAACTCTGCTTCAACACTGTAAAAACACTGGTGACGGTTAAACTACAACAAAGTCTCTCTCCCAGGTCCAAACCAAACAGTGCAATATTTAAAGCACTACTGAAAGCGTCTTCAGTTTACTGCCCCCTCTGTGTGACCCCTCTGTGTGACCCCTCTGTGTGACCCTTCTGTGTGACCCCTCTATGTGACCCCTCTGTGTGACCCCTCTGTGTGACCCTTCTGTGTGACCCTTCTGTGTGACCCTTCTGTGTGCCCCCTCTGTGTGACCCTTCTGTGTGACCCTTCTGTGTGACCCTTCTGTGTGCCCCCTCTGTGTGACCCTTCTGTGTGACCCTTCTGTGTGACCCTTCTGTGTGACCCCTCTATGTGACCCCTCTGTGTGACCCCTCTGTGTGACCCTTCTGTGTGACCCTTCTGTGTGACCCTTCTGTGTGACCCCTCTATGTGACCCCTCTGTGTGACCCTTCTGTGTGACCCTTCTGTGTGACCCTTCTGTGTGCCCCCTCTGTGTGACCCTTCTGTGTGACCCTTCTGTGTGACCCTTCTGTGTGACCCTTCTGTGTGACCCTTCTGTGTGACCCTTCTGTGTGACCCCTCTGTGTGACCCTTCTGTGTGACCCTTCTGTGTGACCCCTCTGTGTGACCCTTCTGTGTGACCCTTCTGTGTGACCCCTCTATGTGACCCCTCTGTGTGACCCCTCTGTGTGACCCTTCTGTGTGACCCTTCTGTGTGACCCCTCTGTGTGACCCTTCTGTGTGACCCCTCTGTGTGACCCCTCTGTGTGACCCTTCTGTGTGACCCTTCTGTGTGACCCCTCTGTGTGACCCCTCTGTGTGACCCTTCTGTGTGACCCCTCTGTGTGACCCCTCTGTGTGACCCTTCTGTGTGACCCCTCTGTGTGACCCCTCTGTGTGACCCCTCTGCTGACCTTTATCAAACTCACCTTCTTGACTCAGGGAAGGCCAGCTCTGAGCCGGACTAATCAAGCTGCACTGACGCTGCGGTGGGGCTGTGGAAATGCTGACAATGCACAGTTTGTTCCTTAAAAACAGCTTGTCCATGTCACAAAAAAGACAGCTTCCTATTTTTGGGTCAAACAATCAAAATAAATGCAGCTGTATGTCATTATATTCACAAATATCTTCATGCACATACTGTTCACCTGTGCTTGAGACAAATAACGCTTATCTTACCTTATTGCAGCCTCATGTCTGTTTAGTTATTTGTGTTAATATCGTGAAGGTGTCTTTAAAGTGACTAAAGCCTCCCAGAGTCAGAACTGCCCTAAACTGACTTATATTTCAGTAAAAGTCTCCTTCTGCTCCTACAGCGACATGCACTGATGATAACTGGTGACTAAAACGGTCCGTTTTGCAGCAGACCGGTTCAGACTCACTTTGGCCGCGGCCATTCCGCCCTTCTTCTTGTTAAAACCTGAAACCGCTGAAGGCGGAACACAGAGAGGAGGAGGCGACAGACGTCTCACTCTGCCTTTCGAGCGCAGAGGAATGACTTTATGCGTCAATAATTGAAGTCCTGTGGGGTTTTGAGAGATGAAGCCTTGCAGCTCAACAGGAAAAGACATTCAACAGGTTCATCAACGTTATTTTCTATTAAACATTATCATAAAAACCTGAATAAGTCCTGGTTTGAACCTGGGTTTAATTTGGACCTGGTTTAAAGTTTGCTTGGACGTGCTTTAGTCTTGAGTCGGACTTAGTTCCAGGTTTGAGCTCGTGTGGTTTTGTCAGACTGTGGAAGTGGCTTTGTTGTCAAAGAGCGCCATCAAGTGGACACCTACAGAAACAAGTCCTGGTCTGGACCGAGGTTTGGACCTGGTTCAGTCGTGGTTTGATCCTTGTTCATGTTCAGTTGGTGTTAGATTTGGTTTATCATAGTTTAGTCTTGGTTTAGTCCGGACCACTTTAGTCTTTGGTTCAGTTTAGTCTTGGTTCTGCTCTGTTCATCTCAAAAGTATAAATAAAGTGTAGCCTACATAGCTTTAGCTTCAGCAGAGGAAGTCCAGCTGAGCCAAAAAACTGACCCTGTTTGTTTCAGAGGCCGGCCTCACTCATCCTCTGTCCTTCTCCGCCTCTGTCCCAGAACTGACCCCAGAACTGACCTCTGCTCCCAGAACTGACCACTGTCCCAGAACTGACCCCACAACTGACCTCTGACCCAGAACTGACCCCAGAACTGACCTCTGCTCCCAGAACTGACCACTGTCCCAGAACTGACCCCAGAACTGACCTCTGACCCAGAACTGACCCCAGAACTGACCTCTGCTCCCAGAACTGACCACTGTCCCAGAACTGACCCCAGAACTGACCTCTGACCCAGAACTGACCCCAGAACTGACCTCTGCTCCCAGAACTGACCCCAGAACTGACCTCTGACCCAGAACTGACCCCAGAACTGACCTCTGACCCAGAACTGACCCCAGAACTGACCTCTGCTCCCAGAACTGACCCCAGAACTGACCTCTGACCCAGAACTGACCCCAGAAATGACCTCTGTCCCAGAACTGACCTCTGACCCAGAACTGACCTCTGACCCAGAACTGACCTGTGTCTAAAAGGCCTGTTTACAGTGTGGTTATAAGTCTTCCACAGCCAACCTGGGGGAGGGGGGGGGGGGGGGGTCCAGGTGCTCAGGTGTGTTGTGGTTGATGTCACTGTGAGGAGGTAAAGAAGTGATCAGTGAATGCTTCCTCCCTCCTTGCCTTGCTTCCTCGTGCACTTGCGCGTGCCGCGCTCTAAGGGCGTGTCGCGGTGAGTTTGGTTCCAGGAAACAGCTGCAGAGTGAGCGCTCTGTGGCCTCTCGGACCCGCGGCTCCTCTCTGTTTGTGGCCCGGCGGTGCTCTCGTGCGGAAAGTAAACGTGTGTGGGTTCTGGGTCCGGACCGGCAGCACGCGCACGTCACAACGCGCACGGCTCTGAAGTTTTACGTGATGCGGACACGACGCACAGCGGATCTTTGATCAAACTTCACTCAGGTGTGGTGTATGTGTTACCTGTGCTCTTCCGCCTGGGTTTAGTCCCGGTTTAGTCCCGGTTTAGACCCGGTTTAGTCCCGGTTTAGACCCGGTTAAGGCTTAGTCCCTGGTTTAAGGAAGTTATTTAGTTTCTCCACATCCTTGTTCAGAACTTCTTATCAGTGTGACCTCCATGTATTTGACAAACCTCTAAACCAGGACTAAACCAGGTCTAAACCGGGACTAAACCGGGTCTAAACCAGGACTAAACCAGGACTAAACCAGGGCTAAACCGGGTCTAAACCAGGGTCTAAACCGGGTCTAAACCAGGACTAAACCGGGTCTAAACCGGGTCTAAACCGGGTCTAAACCGGGACTAAACCGGGTCTAAACCGGGTCTAAACCGGGTCTAAACCGGGTCTAAACCAGGGTCTAAACCGGGTCTAAACCGGGACTAAACCGGGACTAAACCGGGACTAAACCGGGTCTAAACCGGGTCTATACCGGGTTTAAACCAGGACTAAACCTGGTCTAAACCGTGACTAAACCAGGTCAAAAACCAGGTCTAAACCAGGACTAAACCCGGGTCTAAACCCGGGTCTAAACCGGGACTAAACCGGGTCAAAAACCAGGTCTAAAACCAGGTCTAAACCAGGTCTAAACCAGGACTAAACCAGGACTAAACCGGTTCTTGTCTCTCTCAGGTGTGCTGTTACCTGGCTGAGAGGTTCTTGTCAGACTAAACCAGGACTTGAGCCAGGATGCCGGACTTGATCAGTGTGACGGAGTTCGTCTCTGAGACCAATGAGGACTACAGGGCCCCGACCACGTCCAGCTTCACCACCAGGATGTCCCACTGCCGCAACTCTGTGTCCGCTCTGGAGGAGGTAAGACCGGGTCCACAGTGAAGTCCTGAACAGACCAGGACCTGGGGCCACTTTAAGAACTCTATGAAGACTGGTAAAAGCTGGACTTAACCAGGTGTAAATGAATGTTAGTTCATAATAGAGTTCCTTAAGGAGCAGTGGTTATTAAAACAGTATCTGACTCTTCAGTCTTTCATGATCCACACAAGCCCCTCCTCCTCATCACACCGTCCAATCAGGGTCGAGATCAGCACTCGATATCACCATGTGGTTTTAACAGAATAATAATAATAATAATAATAATAATAATAATAATAATAAAGCCTGTAAGAGAAAGGGCCTGCTGCGATGGGCCCCAGAACCTGTGACCCCTGATGGGACTGAACACAGAGTCAGATCCTGTTAGACTCAAGTAAAGATACGTTTGACTTTTTAAACCCGTCACAGTCTCCTCCCTTTGGTCAAATCACAGTTGTGCCACTTTCCTTTCGAGGTGGGCTGGACCAGGTTTGGTTTTTATTGTGGTTCTTGTGAGATTTCATCGTTTTTTAGTGAAAATGAACTCTGGCCTGTTTTTCAAATTCAGCTCAAAGTGATAAGAGTCTGTCGTTTGAAAAAGAGGAAGTCAGAGACATTTCCTGTTTCTCAAACCTTTGTTGTAATTATTTCACAACATTTAAAGAGGAACTAGGCCGGGTCTAAACGGGGTCTAGACCGGGACTGAACTGGGTCTAAACCGGGTCTAAACGGGGTCTAAACGGGGTCTAAACGGGGTCTAAACCAGGTCTAAACCAGGTCTAAACGGGGTCTAAACCGGGTCTAAACCAGGTCTAAACCGGGTCTAAATCAGGACTGAACTGGATCTAAACCGGGTGTAAATCAGGAATCTTGTTTTTGTTTTGGCCTGAACTACAGAGGTGCATTGTGGGAGTGTGAGTCCCATTATTATTGGAAACACCATTTAGAGTGTAATGTTTATTAAAGAGACAGACCTGAGACTGAGCCTCGCCCTGAACAAGTCCAGACAAGACTCTCTACAGCACTCACTACAGCCCTGGTCTGGTCCTGGTCTGGTCCTGGTCTGGTCCTGGTCTGGTCCTGGTCTAGTCCTGGTCTGGTCCTGGTCTGGTCCTGGTCTGGTCCTGGTCTAGTCCTGGTCTGGTCCTGGTCTGGTCCTGGTCTAGTCCTGGTCTGGTCCTGGTCTGGTCCTGGTCTGGTCCTGGTCTGGTCCTGGTCTAGTCCTGGTCCTGCCCTTGCTTGACCCTCTTTGGTGGAGGGAGTCTGGGGACAACTCCAGCCACAGGTCCCTGTGCCGTCCCAAGCCCGGGTAAACAGAGGGCTGCATCAGGAAGAGCCGTGTAGAACATTCATGAAAATGATCAGGATGACTCTGTGTGACCTCAGGCACTTTAGTCCTGGTTCTGTTACACTCTTTTTATTTGTAAATCCATATTTCTGGTAAACTTTATGAGCCTGTGTTCTGTAAGAAACGTGGTCCAGTGAGTCCTGGTCTTGGTCCAAGTGGTTTTGACCCGGTTTTTGTCTTTTAGGCGCTGGACTTGGACCGGACTATTCTCTCCAAAATCAAGAAGTCTGTGAAGGCCATGAACACATCAGGACTCAGTGAGTGTCACACAAACGCACCACAGACTTTAGTCCTGCTTTAGTCCTGCTTTAGACCTGCTTTAGTCCTGGTTTAGTCCTGGTTTAGACCTGGTTTAGACCTGGTTTAGTCGTGCTTTAGTCCTGCTTTAGTCCTGGTTTAGTCCTGCTTTAGTCCTGGTTTAGACCTGGTTTAGACCCGGTTTAGACCCGGTTTAGTCCCGGTTTAGTCCTGGTTTAGACCCGGTTTAGTCCCGGTTTAGACCCGGTTTAGTCATGGTTTAGACCTGGTTTAGACCTGGTTTAGACCTGGTTTAGACCTGGTTTAGACCTGGTTCAGTCCTGCTTTAGTCCTGGTTTAGTCCTGGTTTAGTCCTGGTTTAGACCCGGTTTAGACCCGGTTTAGTCCTGGTTTAGACCTGGTTTAGACCCGGTTCAGTCCTGGTTTAGTCCTGGTTCAGTCCTGGTTTAGGCCTGGTTTAGGCCTGGTTTAGGCCTGCTTTAGTCCTGTTTAAGTCCTGGTTTAGACCTGGTTTAGTCCTGGTTTAGTCCTGGTTTAGGCCTGGTTTAGTCCTGGTTTAGTCCTGGTTTAGACCCGGTTTAGACCCGGTTTAGACCCGGTTTAGACCCGGTTTAGTCCTGGTTTAGACCTGGTTTAGACCCGGTTCAGTCCTGGTTTAGTCCTGGTTCAGTCCTGGTTTAGGCCTGGTTTAGGCCTGGTTTAGGCCTGCTTTAGTCCTGTTTAAGTCCTGGTTTAGACCTGGTTTAGTCCTGGTTTAGGCCTGGTTTAGGCCTGCTTTAGTCCTGTTTAAGTCCTGGTTTAGACCTGGTTTAGTCCTGGTTTAGACCCGGTTCAGTCCTGGTTTAGTCCTGGTTTAGGCCTGGTTTAGGCCTGGTTTAGACCTGCTTTAGTCCTGTTTAAGTCCTGGTTTAGACCTGGTTTAGTCCTGGTTTAGTCCTGGTTTAGACCTGGTCTAAACCTGGTCTCAGTACACGTTTGGTACAGACAGAGCTTATTGCAGAGACCGGTAACACATTCCAGTGGTTCTGCTCATGTCCCAGCATGCCGAGCGGCGGGACTCGGATCAGGAATCCCCTTCGTCTTCGGCCTTTTCTCTGAATTTCAACCATGTTCTTCTGAGTTTTATAAGAAAAAAGACTTTTTAAAAGCACAGCTGACTCAGTGAGGCGCATGAAAGTGTCCTGTTGCATCATGGGAAGTGTAGTAACCAGGACACACTGTACAGGGAGTAAATGTTTTTGTTTTTGAAGAGTGCATGACAGAAAAAGATGTATTTTGTAGAATTGGTATTTGATTTCTATACATTTCTGCGTTTATTACGTTATTTATTTTCTCTTTATGTAAGCACTTAGCATATAAATAAGTTTAACTCAATATAAATAAATAAATAAAAGTTTATTCAATCCCGAATTGGACCAGAAACAGTGCAATCTTTTTATTTTATTTGATATATTTTAGTGTCCGTTTTGATTTTACATAATGCCCAAGCTTTCCTATATTTCTGTTTCCATAAATGAAATGAATACTTTTGTGCGTTGACGACTGCAGCTCACGTGGAGAACGAGGAGCAGTACGTCCAGTCGATGGAGAGGTTCGGAGACAACTGCGTTTGTCGAGAAGATCCCGAGGTGGGCGCGGCTTTCCTCAAGTTCGCCGTCTTCACCAAAGAGCTCACGGCGCTCTTCAAAAACCTGGTACCGGCCTCATTTACAGCACCAGGACACAGGAAGGGGGGCTTTTACTGTGGCGGGGTCTGACCTGACTTCCTGTTGCAGATGCAGAACATGAACAACATCATCACGTTTCCTCTGGACAGTCTCCTGAAGGGCGACCTCAAGGGGGTCAAAGGGGTCGGTACTTCTTCACCTTTTCCTTTATCAGTGGGACTGGTTTTTGAGGGCGTGGCTTTGGTTCTGTTCAGGTGTTATCTACCTTTCTACCACTGGCCACAACTGCACAGACACTGTTTTCTGTGTTTTTGTCTCACATTTTCTCAGAGTTCAGTTTGTGGAGTCGGGAAAAAGATCAGTTAAAACTGTGAATGTAGTCTGTCCACAACAAGGCACTTTTACCTGAAACATTTACCTGAGCTGTTATCACACTCTCTCAGACCAAAGTCCAGTCTCCTGTTACTCACTGCTGTGACCCAGAGCTGCGTTCTGATTGGCCCGTCTCTGATCATGTGACTCGTGTTTCCTCAGGACCTGAAGAAGCCGTTTGATAAATCCTGGAAGGACTATGAGACCAAACTGTGAGCCACTGTTTACACCAGACACTCTCACTTAGACCTGGTTTAGACCAGGTTTAGACCAGGTTTAGACCTGGTTTAGACCAGGTTTAGACCAGGTTTAGACCAGGTTTAGACCTGGTTTAGACCTGGTTCAGACCTGGTTCAGACCTGGTTCAGACCTGGTTTAGACCTGGTTTAGACCTGGTTTAGACCAGGTTTAGACCCGGTTTAGACCTGGTTTAGACCTGGCGTAGACCTGGTTTAGACCTGGTTTAGGCCTGGCTCAGACCTGGCTCAGACCTGGCTCAGACCTGGTTTAGACCTGGCTCAGACCTGGCTCAGACCTGGTTCAGACCTGGTTTAGACCTGGCTCAGACCTGGCTCAGACCTGGTTTAGACCTGGTTTAGACCTGGTTTAGACCTGGTTTAGACCTGGTTTAGACCTGGTTTAGACCTGGTTCAGACCTGGTTCAGACCTGGTTCAGACCTGGCTCAGACCTGGCTCAGACCTGGCTCAGACCTGGCTCAGACCTGGTTTAGACCTGGTTTAGACCTGGTTTAGACCTGGCTCAGACCTGGTTTAGACCTGGCTCAGACCTGGTTTAGACCTGGTGTAGACCTGGTTTAGACCTGGTTTAGACCTGGTTTAGACCTGGCTCAGACCTGGTGTAGACCTGGTGTAGACCTGGTGTAGACCTGGTTCAGACCTGGTTTAGACCTGGTTTAGACCTGGTTTAGACCTGGCTCAGACCTGGCTCAGACCTGGTTTAGACCTGGCTCAGACCTGGTGTAGACCTGGTTTAGACCTGGCTCAGACCTGGTGTAGACCTGGTTTAGCTCTGACCTCTGACCCCTGCCTTCAGGTCGAAGCTGGAGAGGGAGAAGAGGGAACACGCCAAGCAGCACGGGATGATCCGGACGGAGTTCAGCGGAGGAGAGATCGCGGAGGAGATGGAGAAGGAGAGACGGGGCTTTCAGCTGCAGATGTGTGAGGTCAGACTCTTTTCTTTTTCTTTCTTTTTTTGAACAAAAACCCGTTCAGTCTGATTGTGTCTGTGTCCTTTCAGTATTTACTCAAAGTCAACGAGATCAAGGTGAAAAAAGGAGCGGACTTTCTGCAGAACCTCATCAAATACTTCCACGCTCAGTGCAAGTCCGTCTGCTCAGAGTTACTCCACTTCCACCAGCCTCCTTTTCTTCTAAAATCTAAAACGCTGTCCTTCTGTCAGTTTCTTCCAGGACGGACTGAAGGCCGTGGAGAATCTGAAGCCGTCGGTCGAGAAACTGGCCACAGACCTGACCGCGGTGAGTTCAGGCTTTGTTTTCATCATGAAAAAGAGAAAAGAAGTGAAGTGTTTTCTGGTTCTTTTCAGGATAAAGTCTGTGAACCGTGATGTTGTGTTTTCAGATCAAACAGGGACAGGACGGAGAGAGGAAGCAGCTGATGCAGCTCCGGGACGTCCTGAAGGCCTCACTGCAGGTGGAGAACAAAGAGGTGAGACTGAAGCTGTTCTCAACCAAACGGCACTGGCACATAAGGACAGTGATTACATTGAAACAAGTGACACACATGGTCTTTATCGCTTTAAGAGGCAGCCTTTCCTGTTGAACTATGTCCTTCCATTGTCTTGTTGTGGGTGTCGGAGATAAATAAGGATTTCTTTGAAACAGAGCTGTAAATGACAGGAGGCTTCTGACCTGTTACAGAGAGAAGTGTAGTCCATGTCATTTTGTGAAGGAACTGCCCAAAGACCATGTTGATGCAACAGAAAAAACACGAGGGTTTATTCGGTTCTACGTTAAAAATGTAAGTGTTTTTGTCTGTTGGGGAGGGTTTGTCATGTGCCTGCTGTGTTTCCTGTTCGCAGGACGGTCAGAAGCAGAACTCGGGCTACAGCCTCCATCAGCTTCAGGGAAACAAAGCCCACGGCACCGAGCGCTCAGGATTTCTCTACAAGAGGAGCGAGGGGTGAGTGGACTGCATGTCCCACAATTCTCTCTGATCCCCGTCTTCTTTAGAGCCTGACTCCTGCAGGTTATGTTTGCTCTGAGCAGCTCCTGTGGCTCGAACGCTGCTGTTTTCTGACACGAGTTTGGATATTATTCAAGACACGAGACACACAGCTCTTATTCAGAAGACGACTGTCCTAAAGTCGCTCTGATGGTTCTGAGACTCTGATGGTTCTGACACACCGATGGTTCTGATGGTTCTGAGACTCTGATGGTTCTGATGGTTCTGAGACTCTGATGGTTCTGTAACTCTGATGGTTCTGAGACTCTGATGGTTCTGATGGTTCTGAGACTCTGATGGTTCTGTAACTCTGATGGTTCTGAGACTCTGATGGTTCTGATGGTTCTGAGACTCTGATGGTTCTGTAACTCTGATGGTTCTGTAACTATGATGGTTCTGAGACTCTGATGGTTCTGAGACACCGATGGTTCTGAGACACCGATGGTTCTGAGACTCTGATGGTTCTGAGACACCGTTGGTTCTGAGACACCGATGGTTCTGAGAGTCTGATGGTTCTGAGAGTCTGATGGTTCTGAGACTCTGATGGTTCTGAGACACTTATGGTTTTGAGACTCTGAGACACTGATAGTTCTGAGACTCTGATGGTTCTGAGACACTGATGGTTCTGAGACTCTGATGGTTCTGAGACACTTATGGTTTTGAGACTCTGAGACACTGATGGTTCTGAGACTCTGATGGTTCTGAGACACTTATGGTTTTGAGACTCTGAGACACTGATAGTTCTGAGACTCTGATGGTTCTGAGACACTTATGGTTTTGAGACTCTGAGACACTGATAGTTCTGAGACTCTGATGGTTCTGAGACACTGATGGTTCTGAGACTCTGATGGTTCTGAGACTCTGATGGTTCTGAGACACTGATGGTTCTGAGACACTGATGGTTCTGAGACTCTGATGGTTCTGAGACACTGATGGTTCTGAGAGTCTGATGGTTCTGAGAGTCTGATGGTTCTGAGACACTGATGGTTCTGAGACTCTGATGGTTCTGAGACACTGATGGTTCTGAGACTCTGATGGTTCTGTAACTCTGATAGTTCTGAGAGTCTGATGGTTCTGAGACTCTGATGGTTCTGAGACACTGATGGTTCTGAGACTCTGATGGTTCTGAGACTCTGATGGTTCTGAGACACTGATGGTTCTGAGACACTGATGGTTCTGAGACACTGATGGTTTTGAGACTCTGATGGTTTTGAGACTCTGATTGTTCTGATGGTTCTGAGACACTGATGGTTCTGAGAGTCTGATGGTTCTGAGACACTGATGGTTCTGAGAGTCTGATGGTTCTGAGACTTTGATGGTTCTGAGACACTTATGGTTTTGAGACTCTGAGACTCTGATGGTTCTGAGACACTGGTAGAATCATACCATGTGACTGACACAGTCCCTCAGCTGGACAGACAACTCTTAATGAAATATAACTGGGTCCTTCTCAGATGTTCCTGACACTCAGAGGACGCCTGAGAGGACCTCAGTAACACTTAATAAATGAAACTGAGTTAGATTTACTCCTGGTTTATTCCTGTTTCAGTGACGTTCTTTTCTTGTTTCAGTCTGACAAAAATGTGGCAGAAGAGGAAGTGCTCAGTGAAAAACGGTTTTCTGACGATTAACCACGGAACGGTAAGAACCTGAATACTCTGCTCCTATTGGCTGTCTGCAGTTGCACTTGGTCTTTTTGAGATGGAACAGATCCATCACGGTGTTCTGTCTCGCTCAGCAGGACTTGCCTGAAAAATAATTTGAGCAGTTTTTAAGGCGACAGTGGAAAGTCGGTGTTCAGCTCTCATTTCAAACATACACCGGTTTTATATTTCTGTGATCTACAACTATTTTAGGTGAACCTTAAAAGTCCATAATGGGACGGTAGTGGAGCAAAGGAATTTTCGCTCCACATTAGTTTAAAATGTATCATGATTTTTCTTTCGATCACAGTTCAAGTTTATTTTGTATTGTTTGTATCTTGAGTTATGTTCCACCGCTTCAATAAAACAAATGCAAGTTAGTGACCATTACAAACTTTAAATTACATTTCATCAGTAATCTAAATTTATTCATATCTCGATAATGATTAAAACGTAAGTCCATGTATAAGTGTGAGAAATGCTGATGGCCTGTAGAGCACGTAAGGTTGTGAGGACCTTGAACCGGCAAACACCTGGCGATACGATACGTATCACGATACGATATATCCCAATAAGTCCCTGTATTGTAAGATACTATTGCAATTTTCAGTGGAAGAGTCTAGAAACTGTATCTCAGACCATTCTTTAAAACTAAAACAGAGTTATTGCAGAATTTCTTTTCAGAAATACTCGACACAGTGCTTTCATTTTGAAACTTTGATCTTTCAGACGAACAGGTCTCCTGCCAAACTCAACCTGCTCACCTGTCAGGTAAAGAGGAGCCCCGACGAGAAGAAGAGCTTCAGCCTGTTCTCACGTAAGACCCGGTTCAGTCCTGGTGTAGTCCTGGTTTAGTCCTGGTTTAGACCTGGTTTACAGTAGTTTTTGTCTTTGTTTTCCAGACGACAGAACGTACTATTTCCAGGCTGAGGACGAGGCCGAGTGTCAGATGTGAGTTTGATTAAGTTAGTCCAGTTCAGTCCAGTTCAGTTCAGTCCAGTTCAGCTCAGTCCAGTTCAGCTCAGTCCAGTCCAGTTCAGTCCAGTCCAGTTCAGCCCAATTCAGCCCAATTCAGTTCAGTCCAGTTCAGTCCAGTTTAGTTCAGTTCAGTCCAGTTTAGTCCAGTCCAGTTCAGTCCAGTCCAGTTCAGTTCAGTTTAGTTCAGCCCAGTTCAGTTCAGTCCAGTTCAGTCCAGTTAAGTCCAGTTCAGCCCAGTTCAGTTCAGTCCAGTTTAGTTCAGTTCAGTCCAGTTTAGTTCAGTTCAGTCCAGTTTAGTCCAGCCCATTTCAGTCCAGTCCAGTTCAGTTCAGTTTAGCCCAGTTCAGTTTAGTCCAGTCCAGTCCAGTCCAGTTCAATTTAGTCCAGTTCAGCTCAGTCCAGTTCAGCTCAGTCCAGTCCAGTCCAGTTCAGTCCAGTTCGGTTTAGTCCAGTCCAGCTCAGTTCAGTCCAGTTCAGCTCAGTTCAGTCCAGTTCAGTTCAGTCCAGTCCAGCTCAGTTCAGTCCAGTTCAGCTCAGTCCAGTCCAGTTTAGTTCAGTCCAGTCCAGCTCAGTTCAGTTCAGTCCAGTCCAGCTCAGTCCAGTTCAGTTTAGTCCAGTCCAGCTCAGTTCAGTCCAGTTCAGCTCAGTTCAGTCCAGTCCAGTTCAGTCCAGTTCAGCTCAGTTCCTGTTTGCACCACACACTAACCGTCCCTCTGTACCTCTCTCCCCCGGTGCGCCCCCATGTGGCAGCTGGGTGTCGGTGCTGCAGAACAGTAAAGAGGAGGCTCTGAACCAAGCCTTTAAAGGCGACCAGGACGAGGGCGACAACATCGTCCAGGAGCTCACCAAGGCCATCGTGGGAGAAGTCCGGAGGATGAGCGGCAACGACGAGTGCTGCGACTGCGGAGCTCCAGGTCAGACTCACTCCGACCAATCCTCGGTCCAGACCAGACCTGAGCCCCTCTCGCACATCAGGACTCTTTCTGGTGGATCTGAAATCACAATGCCCCCAGCTTTCTCACCTGGACGTACTGATCTGGTCCTGGTCTGGTCCTGGTTTGGTCCCGGTCTGGTCCTGATCTGGTCCCGGTCTGGTCCTGGTCTGGTCCTGGTCCCGGTCTGGTCCAGATCTGGTCCTGGTTTAGTCCTGGTCTGGTTCTGGTTTAGTCCTGGTCTGGTCCCGGTCTGGTCCCGGTCTGGTCCCGGACTGGTCCCGATCTGGTCCTGGTCTGCTCCTGGTTTGGTCCCGGTCTGGTCCTGGTCTGGTCCTGATCTGGTCCCGGTCTGGTCCCGATCTGGTCCCGGTCTGGTCCCGATCTGGTCCCGATCTGGTCCCGGTCTGGTCCCGGTCTGGTCCCGGTCTGGTCCTGGTTTAGTCCTGGTCTGGTTCTGGTTTAGTCCTGGTCTGGTCCCGGTCTGGTCCCGATCTGGTCCCGATCTGGTCCTGGTTTAGTCCTGGTCTGGTCCTGGTTTAGTCCCGGTCTGGTCCCGGTCTGGTCCCGGTCTGGTCCCGATCTGGTCCCGATCTGGTCCTGGTTTAGTCCTGGTCTGGTTCTGGTTTAGTCCTGGTCTGGTCCCGGTCTGGTCCCGGTCTGGTCCCGGTCTGGTCCCGGACTGGTCCCGGTCTGGTCCTGGTCTGGTCCCGGTCTGGTCCTGATCTGGTCCTAATCTGGTCCCGGTCTGGTCCTGATCTGGTCCTGGCCTGGTCCTGATCTGGTCCTGATCTGGTCCTGATCTGGTCCTGGTCTGGTCCTGATCTGGTCCCAGTCTGGTCCTGATCTGGTCCTGATCTGGTCCTGATCTGGTCCCGGTCTGGTCTCTTGTCTCCTCAGCTCCGTCGTGGCTCAGCACTAACCTGGGGGTCCTGATCTGTATCGAATGCTCGGGGATCCACAGAGAGATGGGGGTCCATTACTCCAGGATCCAGAGTCTGGACCTGGACGTGCTGGGGACGTCTGAGCTGCTGGTCTGTAACACTATTTCTGATCTTTCTAAACCCTTGTCTCGTGCTTAGTTCAAAGGAAATGCAGTGGTTTGAATCCATATCTTCCTCGTTACAGTTGGCTAAAAATATTGGAAACACCATCTTCAACGAAATAATGGAGGCGTCTCTGTCGGAGCAGGATGTGACCAAACCAGATCCATCCAGCGACATGTGAGTAGACGGGTTTTAGACGGCTTTGAACTGGTTTTAGTTGGTCTTGACCAGGTTTTTGTTGGATTTTCAGGCAGACCAGGAAAGACTACATCACGGCGAAGTACACCGAGCGCCGGTTCGTCCGGCGTCGTCGTGGAGACGCCTCACAGCGGCAGCAGCAGTTGTACGACGCCATTCGGAGCCGGAACATTTTATCTTTGATCCAGGTTTACGCAGAAGGAGCCGACCTGTTAGAGTCTGTCCCCCAGTCCGACGAGCATGTACGAGAACCAGGACCAGGACTGGACCCGGACTGAACAAGGACTAAACCGGGACCGGAACAGGACTAAACCAGGACTAAAGTCGCTTCTGTCTTTCTCCAGGAACCAGGTGAGACTGTCCTTCATCTCGCCGTCAGAATAGTCGACAGGAACTCGCTGCACATCGTGGACTTCCTCACTCAGAACAGGTCAGAACCAGGGACGGACTCAGGTCTGGACCAGAGCTAGACCAGGGCCAGGGGCGGACTCAGGTCTGGACCAGGGCCAGACCAGGGCCAGGCTCAGGTCTTGACCAGGGCCAGGCTCATGTCTGGACCAGGGCCAGGCTCAGGCTCAGGGTCAGGTCTGGACCGGGGCCGGGACGGGCTCAGGTCTGGACCAGGACCAGGCTCAGGCTCAGGTCTGGACCAGAACCAGGCTCAGGCTCAGGTCTGGACCAGGCTCAGGCTCAGGTCTGGACCAGAACCAGGCTCAGGCTCAGGTCTGGACCAGGCTCAGGCTCAGGTCTGGACCAGGACCAGGCTCAGGCTCAGGTCTGGACCAGGGCCAGGCTCAGGCTCAGGGTCAGGTCTGGACCGGGGCCGGGACGGGCTCAGGTCTGGACCAGGACCAGGCCAGGCTCAGGTCTGGACCAGGCTCAGGCTCAGGTCTGGACCAGGACCAGGCTCAGGTCTGGACCAGGCTCAGGCTCAGGTCTGGACCAGAGCTAGACCAGGGCCAGGACCAGGCTCAGGTCTGGACCAGAACCAGGCTCAGGCTCAGGTCTGGACCAGGACCAGGCCAGGCTCAGGTCTGGACCAGGCTCAGGCTCAGGTCTGGACCAGGCTCAGGCTCAGGTCTGGACCAGGACCAGGCTCAGGTCTGGACCAGGCTCAGGCTCAGGCTCAGGTCTGGACCGGCCTCAGGTGTGGTTCTGTTTCAGCTCAAACCTGGACCAGCAGACGTCCAGAGGCAGCACGGCGCTCCACTACTGCTGCCTGACGGACAAGAGCGAGTGTCTGAAACTGCTGCTGCGAGGGAAGGCCTCCGTCACCATCAGTAAGACTCAGAATAACTCTAATCAATAACTTTTACAGGGTCTGTGTCCAAACTAAATACGTGTGTCCAACAGCGAACGAAGCTGGAGAGACGGCTCTGGACATCGCTAAACGTCTGCGTCATTTTCAGTGTGAAGACCTGGTAAGAACCCTCTACCCTCTGAACTCTCTGTGGACCTGTATCTGAGTCTGCTCTGTTACAGCTGAACCAGGCTCAGAGCGGGAAGTTTAACCTGCACGTTCACGTGGAGTACGAGTGGCGTCTGCAGAACGAAGACCTGGACGAGAGTGAGGACGAGATGGAGGACAAGGTCTGTGTTCATGCTTTAAAGAAAATGTTACTGTCTGTGCAACAAGGTTCCAGTTTTGGCCCCGTTTTATTTTCTTTGTAAATGTGCCTTTAGTGCAAGCACTATGTCCTTTCTGCAGACGACCTGCAGGTTTACCTGCTGTTGTCCTGACAGTCTTCAGTCCATCCACAGAGGGTTAGAGGACATCAAACTGTGGCTGTCTCAGAAGTTCTCTGAAAGAGGATAAAACTGAATGTGTCTCAGCTCCTGTTGCTTTGGCCCCTACATTAACCATGTCGTCAAAAATCACGAGTGAAACTAGACAACAGTCTAAATAACAAATAGATTCTGTGGTTAAATAAAGTTTTTTCATCTTCACTATTAAAAGGTCAATCCTTTTTGAGCCACAGTGATTTGGAAAAAGCTGCCACTGCAGTGCTCTTTGTGGGAGGTCACCAGACTGGACCTCACCGTTTGCAGCTCGTCTGTAACTAACACCTGTCCAGTTCAGAATCTAGTTTAAAATCTTAATGTTTGTTTTTTAAACTCCTTACCAGCCTCTGCTGAAGGGCCCCCTGTCCTCGGTCCTAAACTCATCGAGGTCCATCACTGACCTGCCTCTGTTTGAAGCTAAACTTATTTTGCTCAGTTTTTATTGTGGTTCTGTTTTTATTTTTTATTTATTGTAATTATGTTTTATGTTGTTATCCAGCACTTTGTTCATTCTGTTGTTGTTGTAACGGCTCTATAACTAAATTATTTATAAAGTATCCTAGCGCTTTAGTCCTGTTTATCATTAACTCTTTCCTCTGTTTTCATCTGTAGCCCATTCCTAACCGCCGAGAGGAGCGTGTGGCGGAGCGTCCTGAACGCCCCCCGGACCGCCTCGACCGCCCCCCGGACCGCCTCGACCGGCCCCCGGACCGCCTCGACCGGCCCCCGGACCGCCTCGACCGGCCCCCGGACCGCCTCGACCGGCCCCCGGACCGCCTCGACAGGCCCCTCGACCGGCCCCCGGACCGCCTCGACCGGCCCGTCAGCTGCTTCGTGCCCGGTGGCGGCCCGATGCAGCCGAACCTGGCGGCTCTGGCGCGGGACGCGGCGTCGATGGTGCGTGACAGACAGAGGACGGCGGTGCCCAGTGTGATGATGAGTAATGAGACCTATGGCACCATCATGGACCTCAACCTGCCGCCGCTCGGACCCAACCCACCGCTGCCCCCCCGCGCCCCACACAGAGGTCAGAGGTCAAATGTGTTTGATCCAAATACAGAGACTGTTTAGGATTTCTACTTGTTTTAGTCCACTTGGGGCGTGCCTCACCAGAGTCACATGTTTAAATTTGGTCTGTCCTCGTTACAGGACCATTTAAACCTGGACCGATGGAAACAGCCGGACGTCAGCGCTCCTCCTCTGACCCCAGCGACCCTTGTGTCCCTGAGAGGAACAGCTCTATGTATGGTGAGTCCTGGACATGTGCCCGGCTGCTCTTCTCCTCTTCAACAGTTTTAGATCGTTTCTGATGTAAATGTTTAAGCATTTCACAATTTGATTCAGAACATAATCAACAAAATATAGGCTTTATATAGCTTTCATTGTCATATTCACAGAAAGGAAATCTGGTCCATTTTTTATGAGCTGAACTTAAAGATCTAAGACTTTATGAACACAATATTTCTCTGAAATATTGTTTACAAATCTGTTTAAATCTGTGTTAGTGAGCACTTCTCCTTTCCCTGAGATCATCCATCCACCTCCCAGGTGTGGCATGTCAAGATGCTGATTAGAGAGCATGATTGTTACAGCTGTGCCACAATAAAAGGCAACTCTAAAATGTACAGTTTGATCACTGCCCAGTGCCACAGATGTGGCAGGTTTTGAGCGAGCGTGCAGTTGGCTGACTGCAGGAATGTCCACCAGAGCTGTTTCCTGTTAATTAAATGTTCATTTCTCTTCCATAAGCCGTTTTCAAAGGCGTTTCAGAGAATTTGGCAGTACATCCAACCGGCCTCACAACCACAGACCACGTGTAACCACACCAGCCCAGTACAGTGACTCTGCAGCGGCCTTTTACTGTGGCCAGCCTGAGGCACACCTGTGCAATTATGCTCTCTAATCAGCATCTTGACATGCCACACCTGTGAGGGGGAGGGATTATCTCGGCAAAGGAGAAGTGCTCACTAACACAGATTTGGAAAGATTTGTGCACAATATTTCAGAGAAATAGGCATTTTGTGTTCAAAGATCTGTGAGTTCAACTCAATAAAAACGTGTTGCGTTTTAAAGTTTTTGTGCAGTTCAATCTCTGTTCAATGACATTCTTTGTTTAGTCTTGTTTGCTTCCATTTCCAGTGAATTCTTCTTTAAAAAAGCACATATTTTCTCATACTTTTGTCTTGTTGTGTTCCAGTTCCAGTTCTGCCGGCGGCTCCTCCTCTTCCTTCTGCAGCCAATCAGAGATCAGCAAAGAACATGCCCCTCCCACCTCCTCCACCTCCCCACTACAAATCCTTGCCTCTCCCTTCAGCGGCTCCGCCCCCTCCGCCCCACAAAGCCCTGCCCCACAAAGCCCCGCCCCTTCCTCCTCCAGTTCCCAGTCACCAGCAGAGACCAGGACCAAAGTCTCCACAGTCCCCGAAGTCTTCCCATGATCGAAGAGGGTAAGACCAGGACTAGACCAGGACTAGACCAGGACTAGACCAGGTCAGATTTACACCTGTCCTCTCTGTTTTCAGCTCAGAACCTGGTCCTCCTGTTAGACCCCCGGCCCGGACTGGATCTATGGGCAAAGGATCAACTTCATCTCCTAAAAGTCCGTCTCCTCCAACACCTAAACCCAGGACCACCTTCTCTGTAAGTCCTTAGTCCTCAGTAATCAGTCCTCAGTCCTTAGTCCTCAGTCCTTAGTCCTCAGTCCTTAGTCCTCAGTCCTCAGTCCTTAGTCCTTAGTCCTCAGTCCTCAGTCCTCAGTCCTTAGTCCTCAGTCCTCAGTCCTTAGTTCTCAGTCCTAAACCCTCAGTCCTCAGTCCTCAGTCCTAAACCCTCAGTCCTCAGTCCTCAGTCCTTAGTCCTTAGTCCTTAGTCCTCAGTCCTTAGTCCTCAGTCCTCAGTCCTCAGTCCTCAGTCCTTAGTCCTTAGTCCTTAGTCCTTAGTCCTCAGTCCTTAGTCCTCAGTCCTAAACCCTCAGTCCTCAGTCCTTAGTCCTCAGTCCTTAGTCCTCAGTCCTTAGTCCTCAGTCCTTAGTCCTCAGTCCTCAGTCCTCAGTCCTTAGTCCTTAGTCCTCAGTCCTTAGTCCTCAGTCCTAAACCCTCAGTCCTCAGTCCTTAGTCCTCAGTCCTTAGTCCTCAGTCCTTAGTCCTCAGTCCTCAGTCCTCAGTCCTAAACCCTCAGTCCTCAGTCCTCAGTCCTAAACCCTCAGTCCTCAGTCCTCAGTCCTTAGTCCTTAGTCCTTAGTCCTTAGTCCTCAGTCCTTAGTCCTCAGTCCTCAGTCCTCAGTCCTCAGTCCTCAGTCCTTAGTCCTTAGTCCTTAGTCCTCAGTCCTTAGTCCTCAGTCCTAAACCCTCAGTCCTCAGTCCTTAGTCCTCAGTCCTCAGTCCTTAGTTCTCAGTCCTTAGTCCTCAGTCCTTAGTCCTCAGTCCTCAGTCCTCAGTCCTCAGTCCTTAGTCCTCAGTCCTCAGTCCTTAGTCCTCAGTCCTTAGTCCTCAGTCCTCAGTCCTCAGTTCTCAGTCCTTAGTCCTCAGTCCTTAGTCCTCAGTCCTTAGTCCTCAGTCCTTAGTCCTCAGTCCTCAGTCCTTAGTCCTTAGTCCTCAGTCCTCAGTCCTCAGTCCTTAGTCCTCAGTCCTCAGTCCTTAGTTCTCAGTCCTAAACCCTCAGTCCTCAGTCCTCAGTCCTAAACCCTCAGTCCTCAGTCCTCAGTCCTTAGTCCTTAGTCCTTAGTCCTCAGTCCTTAGTCCTCAGTCCTCAGTCCTCAGTCCTCAGTCCTTAGTCCTTAGTCCTTAGTCCTTAGTCCTCAGTCCTTAGTCCTCAGTCCTAAACCCTCAGTCCTCAGTCCTTAGTCCTCAGTCCTTAGTCCTCAGTCCTTAGTCCTCAGTCCTCAGTCCTTAGTCCTCAGTCCTTAGTCCTCAGTTCTCAGTCCTTAGTCCTCAGTCCTTAGTCCTCAGTCCTTAGTCCTCAGTCCTTAGTCCTCAGTCCTCAGTCCTCAGTCCTAAACCCTCAGTCCTCAGTCCTCAGTCCTAAACCCTCAGTCCTCAGTCCTCAGTCCTTAGTCCTTAGTCCTTAGTCCTTAGTCCTCAGTCCTTAGTCCTCAGTCCTCAGTCCTCAGTCCTCAGTCCTCAGTCCTCAGTCCTTAGTCCTTAGTCCTTAGTCCTTAGTCCTCAGTCCTTAGTCCTCAGTCCTAAACCCTCAGTCCTCAGTCCTTAGTCCTCAGTCCTCAGTCCTTAGTTCTCAGTCCTTAGTCCTCAGTCCTTAGTCCTCAGTCCTCAGTCCTCAGTCCTCAGTCCTTAGTCCTCAGTCCTCAGTCCTTAGTCCTCAGTCCTTAGTCCTCAGTCCTCAGTCCTCAGTTCTCAGTCCTTAGTCCTCAGTCCTTAGTCCTCAGTCCTTAGTCCTCAGTCCTCAGTCCTTAGTCCTCAGTCCTAAACCCTCAGTCCTCAGTCCTTAGTCCTCAGTCCTTAGTCCTCAGTCCTAAACCCTCAGTCCTCAGTCCTCAGTCCTTAGTCCTCAGTCCTCAGTCCTCAGTCCTTAGTCCTCAGTCCTTAGTCCTCAGTCCTAAACCCTCAGTCCTCAGTCCTCAGTCCTCAGTCCTCAGTCCTAAACCCTCAGTCCTCAGTCCTCAGTCCTAAACCCTCAGTCCTCAGTCCTCAGTCCTAAACCCTCAGTCCTCAGTCCTCAGTCCTCAGTCCTAAACCCTCAGTCCTCAGTCCTCAGTCCTAAACCCTCAGTCCTCAGTTTACATAAAACTACAATATAATAGTAATAATACAATTTAAATGTTTCCCTCCTTGAACCGCCACCTTATCGTGGGGGAGGGGTTTGAGTGCCTGCTGTCGGGGGCTGCCCCTGGTAGGGTCTCCCAAGGCAAACAGGTCCTAGGTGACGGGCCGGACAAAGAGCAGTTAAAAACCCCTTATGGAGACACCGTGACGTTGCCCGAGGTCTCTTGCCCAAGGACACAACGACAGTATGAACTGTGGGGAGAGCGGGAATCGAACCCACTACCTTCCAGTTGAAAGACGACCGCTCTACCACTGAGCCACTGCCGCCCCAATGTGTTGGAGTTCACCCCTGTGAACGAGAGGGTCTCTCACTGTTTGTGTTTACGGGCCAAGTGCAGAGTACCTTCTTGGAGTCTCTGGGAGGGGTGCTGGAAAGTGCTCCGACCGGGGACTCCGTCGTTCTACTGGAGGACTTACGCTCACGTGGGCAGCGACAGTGACACCTGGAGCAGCGTGAAACTCATTTTTGTTGTTTCCAAAGAGTCTAGTGTTTGATTGCTATTCACTACTTTTACTAATGCATTGTGGGAAACTGAGTACACTACAGTTCAGTCAGTAGGTATTCAGACCAGTGTTATAGTTGAGTCAGCAGTTTTAGTTCAGGTCACTTTAAAGTCCTCAGAGTTCAAAAACTCCAAGAGTTGAAACACTAGTTTGAGTCAAGTCATCATCACTTAAAGACCAAGTCCGAGTCACTAAAGAAAGGTCTCCAAAGTGAGTTACTAATCTGAAACCTGCGGGAGCAAAACCGATTGGGACTTTAGTTTTATATAAGCCTTTTTCATTAAACACATTTAATGAAGTTTTGATTGTGGCAGATCAGTTAAGGTTATAGCCTGTATAGGTCTATATTTTTTAATTTAGTTATTTAGGCTCAACTGCATGGTCACATTTAGGGGCCGGTGTTAAATGAGAGCGTCCTGCTGTGACCTCATGCAACAGGCGGAGGTTGTGTGGTGTTTTCGCTGAGCGTGACTTGTGGGTCCTTTTGTGCTCAAGTCCGAGTCGAGTCCTTGTGTTTGAGAATGAACGAGTCCAAGTTTGAGTCTGAGCCATAAAAAGGCCAGTCCGAGTCGAGTCACAAAATGAGCTGATGACTCGAGTCCAGGGCCCGAGTACTCCATCCCGGAAACGGAACACAAAATGGCCCAATCACTTCGTAGTGCTCTGTAGAAGGGACCAGGAAGTGTTTTCTGACAGCCACCGAGCTAATATCTAGAATAACATAGCCTAAAGTTCCTGAATGTTTCCTCAGACCTTTTCTAAATCCATCTCTGACCTCAGTCTCGTGTGTTTTCTCGTCTTCTGTTTGAACAGAAGCCGAGTCAGAAGAGGGTCATCGCCATCTACAACTGTTCGGCCGATAATCCCGACGAGCTGACCTTCACCGAGGGAGAGGTCATCGTGGTCGAGGGAGAGGAGGACAGCGAGTGGTGGGTGAGTACAACTAAAACCATCAAAAACCTGTTCAAATCCAACTAAAACCTGTTCAAATCCAACTAAAACCCTTTCAAATCCCTTTTCTTTCAGATCGGTCATGTTGAGAGTGATCCGAGTCGCAGAGGAGTCTTCCCCGTCACCTTCGTCCACTTCATCAGTGAATAACCTCACAAACCGTTCAGAAACAAAAACTGAGCAGGTTCTTCCTGGTTTACGTTTCCCTGCTGGACACTTGTGGTATTACATGGACATTAATACAAATGTTATTATGTTTATTTTAATGATGATAAAGTTTTACGTTTAAACAAAAAGAAGAAAAATCTTTCCACTTTTAATTTAGTTTAATATGTTGAAAACCTGGCTTACTTATTGAGAAAGACTGAAATGAGCTGCTAAATGTCACAGATGATGTGCTCTAAAGAAAGGTCAAAGAAGACATGATTGTTTTTTGTTGATATTATGTTTTATTATTAATGTTGGTCAAAGGGAAACTATGGTTCTGCTCTTTTTCCTCAAACACTGCATCATTAAAAGGTTTAAAACGAGAAATGTGTGTTTTATTTACATTTGCCTTTTGTTACAAAGACTTTTCAATAACTTTTCAAGTGATAGTAATATACAACTAATCTGAAAGAATAATGTTCAGATGTAATAAAAACCTGCTAAATTCCATCTAAAACCTGTTCAAATCCATCTAAAACCTGTTCAAATTTAACTAAAACCTGTTCAAATCCAAATAAAACATTTTGGAATACATAAACGTATGGATTCTCTACGAAGCTAAAAAAAAAACTTATTTTGAACACGGAACCTTTCAGAAAGCGCGCTCCATACGGACAGTTTATATCGTCAGCCGGAAGTGACGTAGCAGGTGAAACTCAGCGCGGGGCTAACGGAGCTAATCGAGTAATGACCTGAAAGAGTTTAGTAGATTTTGCCAGATTTATTTGAATAAAAATGGCAGCGAAACGAAAGCCCGACACAACTGTTCCTGCAGAAGAAAGCGACCAGCTCCTCATCCGACCTCTGTGAGTCCAGACCCAGGTCTAGACCGGGTCCAGACCCAGGTCTAACCACGGTTTAACCAATAATTGTCTAGACCGGGTCTAAACCAGGTTTAGACCTGGTTTAGGCCCGGTCTATATATTTAAAAATATAAAAAAAAATATTTTTAAATATATTTTAGAAATGAAATAGTAACACTTGTGTTTGTTTCCCAGTGGAGCGGGTCAGGAAGTGGGTCGTTCCTGCATCATCCTGGAGTTTAAAGGACGGAAGATCATGGTGAGTCCTCCCGGTTTAGACCCGGTTTAGACCCGGTTTAGACCCGGTTTAGTCCCGGTTTAGACCCGGTTTAGACCCGGTTTAGACCCGGTTTAGTCCTGGTTTAGACCCGGTTTAGACCTGGTTCAGTCCCGTTTTAGACCCGGTATAGTTCTGGTTCAGTCCCGGTTTAGTCCTGGTTCAGTCCCGTGTTAGACCTGGTTTAGACCCGGTATAGTTCTGGTTTAGACCCGGTTTAGACCCGGTTTAGACCCGGTATAGTTCTGGTTCAGTCCCGGTTTTAGTCCGGGTTTAGTTCTGGTTCAGTCCCGTGTTAGACCTGGTTTAGACCCGGTTTAGACCCAGTTTAGACCCAGTTTAGACCCAGTTTAGACCCGGTTTAGACCTGGTTCAGTCCCGGTTCAGTCCCGTTTTAGACCCGGTTTAGACCCGGTTTAGACCTGGTTCAGTCCCGGTTTAGACCCAGTTCAGTCCCGGTTTAGACCCGGTTTAGTCCTGGTTCAGTCCCGGTTTAGACCCGGTTTAGACCCAGTTCAGTCCCGGTTTAGACCCGGTTCATTCCCGGTTTAGACCCAGTTTAGACCTGGTTCAGTCCCGGTTCAGTCCCGGTTTAGACCCGGTTTAGACCCAGTTCAGTCCCGGTTTAGACCTGGTTCAGTCCCGGTTTAGACCCAGTTCAGTCCCGGTTTAGACCCGGTTTAGTCCTGGTTCAGTCCCGGTTCAGTCCCGGTTTAGACCTGGTTCAGTCCCGGTTTAGACCCGGTTTAGACCCGGTTCAGTCCCGGTTTAGACCCAGTTTAGACCCGGTTTAGACCCAGTTCAGTCCCGGTTTAGACCCAGTTTAGACCCAGTTTAGACCCAGTTCAGTCCCGGTTTAGACCCGGTTTAGACCTGGTTCAGTCCCGGTTTAGACCCAGTTTAGACCCAGTTTAGACCCAGTTTAGACCCAGTTTAGACCCGGTTTAGACCCGGTTTAGACCCGGTTGAACCTGCTCTTGTCTCATGTTTGCAGCTGGACTGTGGGATCCATCCTGGGCTGGAGGGAATGGACGCTCTGCCGTACATCGACCTGATAGATCCGGCTGAAGTGGACTTGTTGCTCATCAGCCAGTCAGTTCTGTGCATTCAAACTTGAAAGATAGCATCATAATTATAAAACGTGTGTTTTTTTTTTTTTGGTGGCAGCAGTACAATACACAATATAGAACAAAGTAAATGAAAATAAAATAAAAAATAACATTCTTCTAAGACATGCAAAGCCACTGTCACAGTTGAGGACAAGGTCTTTTCATCTAATGATCCTTCTGGTTAGATAGGTCTGTATTTGAGACAGGAGCCTGGTTTCAGGTTCTTTAGTCATGTTTCTCCATTGCCTCAGTTTCCACTTGGACCATTGTGGAGCCCTGCCCTGGTTCCTGCAGAAAACCAGCTTCAAAGGCCGCACTTTCATGACACACGCCTCTAAAGCCATTTACCGCTGGCTGCTGTCGGACTACGTCAAAGTCAGGTACGGCTCTGCTCCGTCTGGTGCCTCTTTTTCCCGAACAACAATAACTCTTGTGTCCTTTTCCGCTCTTCTTCAGTAACATCTCTGCAGACGACATGCTGTACACAGAGACCGACCTGGAGGACAGTATGGAGAAGATCGAGACCATCAACTTCCACGAGGTCAAGGAAGTGGCAGGAATTAAATTCTGGTGTTACCACGCGGGGCACGTCCTGGGAGCGGCCATGTTCATGATTGAGATCGCCGGCGTAAAGGTAGTTTATGTTTTGACCCTCTAAAGCTGCTGTAGTTTGAGTTCTGACCCTCTAAAGCTGCCGTAGTTTGAGTTCTGACCCTCTAAAGCTGCCGTAGTTTGAGTTCTGACCCTCTAAAGCTGCCGTATTTTGAGTTCTGACCCTCTAAAGCTGCTGTAGTTTGAGTTCTGAGCCTCTAAAGCTGTTGTAGTTTGAGTTCTGAGCCTCTAAAGCTGCTGTAGTTTGAGTTCTGACCCTCTAAAGCTGCTGTAGTTTGAGTTCTGACCCTCTAAAGCTGCCGTAGTTTGAGTTCTGACCCTCTAAAGCTGCCGTAGTTTGAGTTCTGACCCTCTAAAGCTGCCGTAGTTTGAGTTCTGACCCTCTAAAGCTGCTGTAGTTTGAGTTCTGAGCCTCTAAAGCTGTTGTAGTTTGAGTTCTGACCCTCTAAAGCTGCTGTAGTTTGAGTTCTGACCCTCTAAAGCTGCCGTAGTTTGAGTTCTGACCCTCTAAAGCTGCCGTAGTTTGAGTTCTGACCCTCTAAAGCTGCTGTAGTTTGAGTTCTGAGCCTCTAAAGCTGCTGTCGTTTGAGTTCTGAGCCTCTAAAGCTGCTGTCGTTTGAGTTCTGAGCCTCTAAAGCTGTTGTAGTTTGAGTTCTGAGCCTCTAAAGCCGCTGTAGTTTGAGTTCTGACCCTCTAAAGCTGCCGTAGTTTGAGTTCTGACCCTCTAAAGCTGCTGTAGTTTGAGTTCTGACCCTCTAAAGCTGCTGTAGTTTGAGTTCTGACCCTCTAAAGCTGCTGTAGTTTGAGTTCTGAGCCTCTAAAGCTGCTGTAGTTTGAGTTCTGAGCCTCTAAAGCTGCCGTAGTTTGAGTTCTGACCCTCTAAAGCTGTTGTAGTTTGAGTTCTGACCCTCTAAAGCTGTTGTAGTTTGAGTTCTGACCCTCTAAAGCTGCTGTAGTTTGAGTTCTGACCCTCTAAAGCTGCTGTAGTTTGAGTTCTGAGCCTCTAAAGCTGCCGTAGTTTGAGTTCTGAGCCTCTAAAGCTGTTGTAGTTTGAGTTCTGAGCCTCTAAAGCTGTTGTAGTTTGAGTTTTGACCCTCTAAAGCTGCTGTAGTTTGAGTTCTGACCCTCTAAAGCTGCAGTAGTTTGAGTTCTGACCCTCTAAAGCTGCAGTAGTTTGAGTTCTGACCCTCTAAATCTGCCGTAGTTTGAGTTCTGACCCTCTAAATCTGCCGTAGTTTGAGTTCTGACCCTCTAAAGCTGCCGTAGTTTGAGTTCTGGCCCTCTAAAGCTGCCGTAGTTTGAGTTCTGACCCTCTAAAGCTGCCGTAGTTTGAGTTCTGACCCTCTAAAGCCGCTGTAGTTTGAGTTCTGAGCCTCTAAAGCTGCTGTAGTTTGAGTTGTGACCCTCTAAAGCTGCTGTAGTTTGAGTTGTGACCCTCTAAAGCTGCTGTAGTTTGAGTTTTGACCCTCTAAAGCTGCTGTAGTTTGTGTTCTGAGCCTCTAAAGCTGCTGTAGTTTGAGTTCTGAGCCTCTAAAGCCGCTGTAGTTTGAGTTCTGAGCCTCTAAAGCTGCTGTAGTTTGAGTTGTGACCCTCTAAAGCTGCTGTAGTTTGAGTTGTGACCCTCTAAAGCTGCTGTAGTTTGAGTTGTGACCCTCTAAAGCTGCCGTAGTTTGAGTTCTGACCCTCTAAAGCCGCTGTAGTTTGAGTTCTGAGCCTCTAAAGCTGCTGTAGTTTGAGTTGTGACCCTCTAAAGCTGCTGTAGTTTGAGTTGTGACCCTCTAAAGCTGCTGTAGTTTGAGTTTTGACCCTCTAAAGCTGCTGTAGTTTGTGTTCTGAGCCTCTAAAGCTGCTGTAGTTTGAGTTCTGAGCCTCTAAAGCCGCTGTAGTTTGAGTTCTGAGCCTCTAAAGCTGCTGTAGTTTGAGTTGTGACCCTCTAAAGCTGCTGTAGTTTGAGTTGTGACCCTCTAAAGCTGCTGTAGTTTGAGTTGTGACCCTCTAAAGCTGCTGTAGTTTGAGTTCTGACCCTCTAAAGCTGCTGTAGTTTGAGTTGTGACCCTCTAAAGCTGCAGTAGTTTGAGTTCTGAGCCTCTAAAGCTGCTGTAGTTTGAGTTTTGACCCTCTAAAGCCGCCGTAGTTTGAGTTTTGACCCTCTAAAGCCGCCGTAGTTTGAGTTTTGACCCTCTAAAGCTGGTGTAGTTTGAGTTGTGACCCTCTAAATCTGCAGTAGTTTGAGTTTTGACCCTCTAAAGCTGCAGTAGTTTGAGTTTTGACCCTCTAAAGCTGCAGTAGTTTGAGTTTTGACCCTCTAAAGCTGCAGTAGTTTGAGTTTTGACTCTCTAAAGCTGCTGTAGTTTGAGTTCTGAGTCTCTAAAGCTGCTGTCGTTTGAGTTCTGAGCCTCTAAAGCTGCTGTCGTTTGAGTTCTGAGCCTCTAAAGCTGCTGTAGTTTGAGTTGTGACCCTCTAAAGCTGCTGTAGTTTGAGTTGTGACCCTCTAAAGCTGCTGTAGTTTGAGTTTTGACCCTCTAAAGCTGCTGTAGTTTGTGTTCTGAGCCTCTAAAGCTGCTGTAGTTTGAGTTCTGAGCCTCTAAAGCCGCTGTAGTTTGAGTTCTGAGCCTCTAAAGCTGCTGTAGTTTGAGTTCTGACCCTCTAAAGCTGCTGTAGTTTGAGTTCTGAGCCTCTAAAGCCGCTGTAGTTTGAGTTCTGAACCTCTAAAGCTGCTGTAGTTTGAGTTGTGACCCTCTAAAGCTGCTGTAGTTTGAGTTGTGACCCTCTAAAGCTGCAGTAGTTTGAGTTCTGAGCCTCTAAAGCTGCTGTAGTTTGAGTTTTGACCCTCTAAAGCCGCCGTAGTTTGAGTTTTGACCCTCTAAAGCCGCCGTAGTTTGAGTTTTGACCCTCTAAAGCTGGTGTAGTTTGAGTTGTGACCCTCTAAATCTGCAGTAGTTTGAGTTTTGATCCTCTAAAGCTGCAGTAGTTTGAGTTTTGACCCTCTAAAGCTGCAGTAGTTTGAGTTTTGACCCTCTAAAGCTGCAGTAGTTTGAGTTTTGACCCTCTAAAGCTGCAGTAGTTTGAGTTTTGACTCTCTAAAGCTGCTGTAGTTTGAGTTCTGAGTCTCTAAAGCTGCTGTCGTTTGAGTTCTGAGCCTCTAAAGCTGCTGTCGTTTGAGTTTTGACCCTCTAAAGCTGCTGTAGTTTGAGTTCTGAGCCTCTAAAGCTGCTGTAGTTTTGACCCTCACGTCTTTGTTTTGTGCAGATTTTGTACACAGGAGACTTCTCTCGTCAAGAGGACAGACACTTGATGGCAGCAGAGATCCCTAGCGTCAAACCTGACATCCTCATCACAGTAAGCTCTCTCATACAGCCTGAAAAACTGATGGAAATGTCCTGGAAAACCTGGAATATATTAACCTGTTCCCTGTGGTTCTTCTCCAGGAGTCGACGTACGGGACCCACATCCACGAGAAGCGCGAGGAGAGAGAGGCTCGGTTCTGTAACACGGTCCACGACATCGTGAACCGAGAGGGACGCTGTCTGATCCCAGTGTTCGCTCTGGGACGAGCTCAGGAGCTGCTGCTCATCCTCGGTACGGACAACATGTTTAGACCTGGTTTAGACCTGGTTCAGTTCTGGTTTAGACCTGGTTTAGACCCGGAATAAACCTAAAGCTCCTTCTGCCACCTCACTTCCTCTTATTCAAACCCACTGTGCGTTTTTATAAAAGTCTTTGTTTTTGTTTCCTCCAGACGAGTACTGGCAGAACCACCCCGAGCTCCACGACATCCCCATCTACTACGCCTCGTCTCTGGCTCGGAAGTGCATGGCCGTGTACCAGACCTACATCAACGCCATGAACGACAAGATCCGCAAAGCCATCAACGTCAACAACCCCTTTGTCTTCAAGCACATCAGCAACTTAAAGGTTCGATCCCTCCGTTAAACAGGATCTGTGAAGGCTTCGACCCGTCTGACCCGTTTGTTTCTTCCAGAGCATGGACCACTTCGACGACATCGGGCCCAGTGTGGTCATGGCGTCTCCGGGGATGATGCAGAGCGGATTGTCCCGGGAGCTGTTTGAGAGCTGGTGCACCGACAAAAGGAACGGAGTCATCATCGCAGGATACTGTGTGGAGGGGACTCTGGCCAAGGTCTGCACCGGGACTGGACCTTTTTCAAATCCAACTGAAACCTGTTTAAATCCATCTGAAACCTGTTGTGTTTCTGCAGCACATCATGACGGAGCCGGAGGAGATCAACACGATGTCGGGACAGAAGCTGCCTCTGAAGATGTCTGTGGACTACATCTCGTTCTCGGCTCACACGGACTACCAGCAGACCAGCGAGTTCATCCGGGCGCTCAAACCTCCGCACGTGGTACAGACCTGTCCTGACTCAGACGCCTGTTCATTCAGAGGCACATTAGTTCATGTGTTTTGTGTCTGCTGCAGATCCTGGTCCACGGCGAGCAGAACGAGATGGCGCGTCTCAAAGCGGCTCTGATCCGAGAATACGAGGACAACGACGAGGTTCACATCGAAGTCCACAATCCCAGGAACACAGAGGCCGTCACGCTGTACTTCAGAGGAGAGAAGCTGGCCAAGGTCTGTCTGTGTAACCCCCTCAGTGTCAGTGTGACCACAGTCTAACTCCCATAATGCTCTGCTGCAGGTGATGGGGGTTCTGGCTGACAGGAAGTGCGCTCAGGGACAGAGAGTCTCAGGGATCCTGGTCAAGAGGAACTTCAACTACCACATCCTGGCTCCATCAGACCTCTCCGGTGAGTCTTTCACAAACGGCAAACTTTTAATTCATCCTTGTTTTAGATGGATTTGAACTTGTTTTAGATGGATTTGAACAGGTTTTTAGAGGGATTTGAACTTGTTTTAGATGGATTTGAACTTGTTTTAGAGGAATTTGAACTTGTTTTAGATGGATTTGAACTTGTTTTAGATGGATTTGAACAGGTTTTAGATGGATTTGAACAGGTTTTAGATGGATTTGAACTTGTTTTAGATGGATTTGAACTTGTTTTAGATGGATTTGAACAGGTTTTAGGTGGATTTGAACAGGTTTTAGATGGATTTGAACTTGTTTTAGATGGATTTGAACTTGTTTTAGATGGATTTGAACTTGTTTTAGATGGATTTGAACTTGTTTTAGATGGATTTGAACTTGTTTTAGATGGATTTGAACTTGTTTTAGAGGGATTTGAACTTGTTTTAGATGGATTTGAACTTGTTTTAAATGGATTTGAACTTGTTTTAGATGGATTTGAACTTGTTTTAAATGGATTTGAACTTGTTTTAGATGGATTTGAACTTGTTTTAAATGGATTTGAACTTGTTTTAGATGGATTTGAACTTGTTTTAGATGGATTTGAACAGGTTTTAGATGGATTTGAACAGGTTTTAGATGGATTTGAACAGGTTTTAGATGGATTTGAACAGGTTTTAGATGGATTTGAACAGGTTTTGGATGGATTTGATCAGGTTTTACATGGATTTGATCAGGTTTTAGATGGATTTGAACTTGTTTTAGATGGATTTGAACATGTTTTAGATGGATTTGAACTTGTTCCAGATGGATTTGAACTTGTTCCAGATGGATTTGAACTTGTTCCAGATGGATTTGAACTTGTTTCAGATGGATTTGAACAGGTTTTAGATGGATTTGAACAGGTTTTAGATGGATTTGAACAGGTTTCAGATGGATTTGAACTTGTTTTAGATGGATTTGAAGAGGTTTTAGATGCATTTGAACTTGTTTTAGATGGATTTGAACAGGTTTTAGATGGATTTGAACAGGTTTTAGATGGATTTGAACAGGTTTTAGATGGATTTGAACAGGTTTTAGATGGATTTGAACAGGTTTTAGATGGATTTGAACTTGTTTTAGATGGATTTGAACAGGTTTTAGATGGATTTGAACTTGTTTTAGATGGATTTGAACTTGTTTTAGATGGATTTGAACAGGTTTTAGATGGATTTGAACAGGTTTTAGATGGATTTGAACAGGTTTTAGATGGATTTGAACTTGTTGTAGATGGATTTGAACAGGTTTTAGATGGATTTGAACTTGTTTTAGATGGATTTGAACTTGTTTTAGATGGATTTGAACTTGTTTTAGATGGATTTGAACTTGTTTTAGATGGATTTGAACTTGTTTTAGATGGATTTGAACTTGTTTTAAATGGATTTGAACTTGTTTTAGATGGATTTGAACTTGTTTTAGATGGATTTGAACTTGTTTTAAATGGATTTGAACTTGTTTTAAATGGATTTGAACTTGTTTTAGATGGATTTGAACTTGTTTTAGATGGATTTGAACTTGTTTTAGATGGATTTGAACAGGTTTTAGATGGATTTGAACAGGTTTTAGATGGATTTGAACTTGTTTTAGATGGATTTGAACAGGTTTTAGATGGATTTGAACTTGTTCCAGATGGATTTGAACTTGTTCCAGATGGATTTGAACTTGTTTCAGATGGATTTGAACAGGTTTTAGATGGATTTGAACAGGTTTTAGATGGATTTGAACAGGTTTTAGATGGATTTGAACAGGTTTCAGATGGATTTGAACTTGTTTTAGATGGATTTGAAGAGGTTTTAGATGCATTTGAACTTGTTTTAGATGGATTTGAACAGGTTTTAGATGGATTTGAACAGGTTTTAGATGGATTTGAACAGGTTTTAGATGGATTTGAACAGGTTTTAGATGGATTTGAACTTGTTTTAGATGGATTTGAACAGGTTTTAGATGGATTTGAACTTGTTTTAGATGGATTTGAACTTGTTTTAGATGGATTTGAACAGGTTTTAGATTGATTTGAACAGGTTTTAGATGGATTTGAACAGGTTTTAGATGGATTTGAACTTGTTGTAGATGGATTTGAACAGGTTTTAGATGGATTTGAACTTGTTTTAGATGGATTTGAACTTGTTTTAGATGGATTTGAACTTGTTTTAGATGGATTTGAACTTGTTTTAAATGGATTTGAACTTGTTTTAGATGGATTTGAACTTGTTTTAAATGGATTTGAACTTGTTTTAAATGGATTTGAACTTGTTTTAAATGGATTTGAACTTGTTTTAGATGGATTTGAACTTGTTTTAGATGGATTTGAACTTGTTTTAGATGGATTTGAACAGGTTTTAGATGGATTTGAACAGGTTTTAGATGGATTTGAACTTGTTTTAGATGGATTTGAACAGGTTTTAGATGGATTTGAACTTGTTTTAAATGGATTTGAACTTGTTTTAGATGGATTTGAACATGTTTTAGATGGATTTGAACTTGTTTTAAATGGATTTGAACTTGTTTTAAATGGATTTGAACTTGTTCCAGATGGATTTGAACTTGTTTCAGATGGATTTGAACAGGTTTTAGATGGATTTGAACTTGTTTCAGATGGATTTGAACTTGTTTTAGAGGGATTTGAACTTGTTTTAAATGGATTTGAACTTGTTTTAAATGGATTTGAACTTGTTTTAGATGGATTTGAACTTGTTTTAAATGGATTTGAACTTGTTTTAGATGGATTTGAACTTGTTTTAGATGGATTTGAACAGGTTTTAGATGGATTTGAACAGGTTTTAGATGGATTTGAACAGGTTTTAGATGGATTTGAACAGGTTTTAGATGGATTTGAACAGGTTTTAGATGGATTTGAACTTGTTTTGGATGGATTTGATCAGGTTTTACATGGATTTGATCAGGTTTTAGATGGATTTGAACTTGTTTTAGATGGATTTGAACATGTTTTAGATGGATTTGAACTTGTTCCAGATGGATTTGAACTTGTTCCAGATGGATTTGAACTTGTTCCAGATGGATTTGAACTTGTTTCAGATGGATTTGAACAGGTTTTAGATGGATTTGAACAGGTTTTAGATGGATTTGAACAGGTTTCAGATGGATTTGAACTTGTTTTAGATGGATTTGAAGAGGTTTTAGATGCATTTGAACTTGTTTTAGATGGATTTGAACAGGTTTTAGATGGATTTGAACAGGTTTTAGATGGATTTGAACAGGTTTTAGATGGATTTGAACAGGTTTTAGATGGATTTGAACAGGTTTTAGATGGATTTGAACTTGTTTTAGATGGATTTGAACAGGTTTTAGATGGATTTGAACTTGTTTTAGATGGATTTGAACTTGTTTTAGATGGATTTGAACAGGTTTTAGATGGATTTGAACAGGTTTTAGATGGATTTGAACAGGTTTTAGATGGATTTGAACTTGTTGTAGATGGATTTGAACAGGTTTTAGATGGATTTGAACTTGTTTTAGATGGATTTGAACTTGTTTTAGATGGATTTGAACTTGTTTTAGATGGATTTGAACTTGTTTTAGATGGATTTGAACTTGTTTTAAATGGATTTGAACTTGTTTTAGATGGATTTGAACTTGTTTTAGATGGATTTGAACTTGTTTTAAATGGATTTGAACTTGTTTTAAATGGATTTGAACTTGTTTTAGATGGATTTGAACTTGTTTTAGATGGATTTGAACTTGTTTTAGATGGATTTGAACAGGTTTTAGATGGATTTGAACAGGTTTTAGATGGATTTGAACTTGTTTTAGATGGATTTGAACAGGTTTTAGATGGATTTGAACTTGTTCCAGATGGATTTGAACTTGTTCCAGATGGATTTGAACTTGTTCCAGATGGATTTGAACTTGTTTCAGATGGATTTGAACAGGTTTTAGATGGATTTGAACAGGTTTTAGATGGATTTGAACAGGTTTTAGATGGATTTGAACAGGTTTTAGATGGATTTGAACAGGTTTCAGATGGATTTGAACTTGTTTTAGATGGATTTGAAGAGGTTTTAGATGCATTTGAACTTGTTTTAGATGGATTTGAACAGGTTTTAGATGGATTTGAACAGGTTTTAGATGGATTTGAACAGGTTTTAGATGGATTTGAACAGGTTTTAGATGGATTTGAACTTGTTTTAGATGGATTTGAACAGGTTTTAGATGGATTTGAACTTGTTTTAGATGGATTTGAACTTGTTTTAGATGGATTTGAACAGGTTTTAGATTGATTTGAACAGGTTTTAGATGGATTTGAACAGGTTTTAGATGGATTTGAACTTGTTGTAGATGGATTTGAACAGGTTTTAGATGGATTTGAACTTGTTTTAGATGGATTTGAACTTGTTTTAGATGGATTTGAACTTGTTTTAGATGGATTTGAACTTGTTTTAAATGGATTTGAACTTGTTTTAGATGGATTTGAACTTGTTTTAAATGGATTTGAACTTGTTTTAAATGGATTTGAACTTGTTTTAAATGGATTTGAACTTGTTTTAGATGGATTTGAACTTGTTTTAGATGGATTTGAACTTGTTTTAGATGGATTTGAACAGGTTTTAGATGGATTTGAACAGGTTTTAGATGGATTTGAACTTGTTTTAGATGGATTTGAACAGGTTTTAGATGGATTTGAACTTGTTTTAAATGGATTTGAACTTGTTTTAGATGGATTTGAACATGTTTTAGATGGATTTGAACTTGTTTTAAATGGATTTGAACTTGTTTTAAATGGATTTGAACTTGTTCCAGATGGATTTGAACTTGTTTCAGATGGATTTGAACAGGTTTTAGATGGATTTGAACTTGTTTCAGATGGATTTGAACTTGTTTTAGATGGATTTGAACAGGTTTTAGATGGATTTGAACATGTTTTAGATGGATTTGAACAGGTTTCAGATGGATTTGAACTTGTTCCAGATGGATTTGAACAGGTTTTAGATGGATTTGAACAGGTTTTAGATGGATTTGAACTTGTTTCAGATGGATTTGAACTTGTTTCAGATGGATTTGAACAGGTTTTAGATGGATTTGAACAGGTTTTAGATGGATTTGAACAGGTTTTAGATGGATTTGAACTTGTTCCAGATGGATTTGAACAGGTTTTAGATGGATTTGAACAGGTTTCAGATGGATTTGAACAGGTTTCAGATGGATTTGAACAGGTTTCAGATGGATTTGAACTTGTTTCAGATGGATTTGAACTTGTTCCAGATGAATTTTAACTTGTTTTAGATGGATTTGAACAGGTTTTAGATGGATTTGAACAGGTTTTAGATGGATTTGAACAGGTTTCAGATGGATTTGAACAGGTTTCAGATGGATTTGAACAGGTTTCAGATGGATTTGAACAGGTTTCAGATGGATTTGAACAGGTTTCAGATGGATTTGAACAGGTTTCAGATGGATTTGAACAGGTTTCAGATGGATTTGAACAGGTTTCAGATGGATTTGAACAGGTTTCAGATGGATTTGAACAGGTTTCAGATGGATTTGAACATGTTTTAGATGGATTTGAACAGGTTTCAGATGGATTTGAACAGGTTTCAGATGGATTTGAACAGGTTTCAGATGGATTTGAACAGGTTTCAGATGGATTTCCTCTGAACCTGAGGGAGTGTCTCACCCTGCCTCTAAGGGGGCGTGTCCTCTCTAACCCTTGTTAAAGACGAGGGACTGAGGAGTACGATCTTTACTGATGAAAGAAACAAAAGTCCTCGTGGTAACGTTAAAGCAGATCTTCTGGAACTTGTTCTTTCTCTGTTACAGACTACACTGATCTGAGCATGGGCACTGTGACCCAGACTCAGGCCGTGCCCTTCACTGGCCCCATCTCTGTCCTGGTCAGCCAGCTGCGCAGCCTCGCAGGTCAGTGAACGCACCACAGAGCCCCGACACCTCCTTTGTAAGATGTGAAAGACTGTCCTTGTTTCTGTTTCTGAAAAAGAGACGGAGTTATTAAAGCGGCAGTAGCTCAGTGGTAGAGCGGGCGTCCTTCAACCGGAAGGTAGGTGGTTCGATTCCCGCTCTCCCCACAGTTCATACTGTCGTTGTGTCCTTGGGCAAGACACTTAACCCACCTTGCCTCCAGTGGCTGTAACACTGGTGATTACTGTAGAACAATGTAAGTCGCTTTGGATAAAAGCATCAGATAAATGAATAAATGTAAATGTAAAGCAGTCTATTCAAATCTAAATAAAACAAACCTGGTTTAACCTGGTTTAACCTGGTTTAACCTGGTTTAACCTGGTTTAACCTGGTTTAACCTGGTTTAACCTGGTTTAACCTGGTTTAACCTGACGCTGTGGTTGTAGGAGACGTGGAGCAGGTGGAAGGAGCAGAGAAGATCACTGTGAAGGTCTTTAAAAGCATCACGCTGGTTCATGAAGCAGGAATGGTTCTGTTGGAGGTGGGTTTATGTCAGAACTACAGCTCCCATGATGCTTTGAGCTCAGCCAGAGTCAATGTAATGACTACAGAAATATTTGTTCCAGTGGATAGCCAACCCTCTGAACGACATGTACGCCGACGCTGTGACGACCGTGATCCTTGAGGTCCAGTCCAACCCCAAAGCTCAGAAATGTACGCCCCACACACGAGAACTTGAACTGTTTTTATGAATAACTGATCGGTAACTGTCTGTAAACCTGTTCAGATCTGGAGGCACGTAAAGAGACCTTCGACAGTGAAGTGTTTCTGGAGCGGCTCGAGCTCATGCTGCAGTGAGTACCTCTAACTTGGTAGAACATGACTGATGTGTGTTTTCTAATACAAGCCTGCGTCTGCAGTGACATGTTCGGAGATGGCTCTGTGAGCTTCAGCGACAGGAAACTGAAGGTGGCAGTGGACGGAGCGACGGCCTTCATCGATCCGGAGTCACGGGTCAGAGCTCACATATCGCCTCCTTTAACCCCATTTTTACTTTTTAAACCAACACTGTGTGACTTTTTAACCCAAAATATGGAGCCTGAACATCTGAAACAGTCTGTCTTTGGAGGTCCTCAGTCTCCAGGACAGGATCAACTAAAGGTTTCTAAAAGACATCTGGACGTCTTTTTAAAGGTGAAGATGTTTCTTCTGAGAGTTCAACTGATAAGAGCTTAGTTTTTATCCTTCAGAGGGAGGTGTTTACCCTGAGTACAGAACACCTCCGTCAGTAATGTGTGACACCAGGGGGTCGAGAGAGGAGCAAAGGAAGCCATCTCCTGAGCAAACGCAGTGGTCTCAGGTTAGTGTCCTCCCTCTGAAGGACAGGATCTCAGCTCTTATCAGTGAACTTTGGATGAGAAAGACTTCAAGCCCACGGCAGACGCCTTTTCTGAAACTATTTCTTGACTACAACCAGAAAAGGACACGTTTGTGCTCTTGTTACTGAATCTGAAGCTTTTGGGTTTGAATATTTATGTTGGCTACAGAATGAAACATTACACAAAGGGAAACAGAAATGAGTTGACACTGACTTTCACTGAAGATTTTTTTCTTTGGAAAGGCAGTAATCACATGATCTGTGTCGTCCAATCAGAGCCAAGCCTCACTCTTCGTCTCTTTTTCAGAGTGTATCGTGTGAAGAGGACGAGACTCTGAGGGAAATGATAGAAGTCGCTGTTCACAGACTTTACGACGCCTTAAGCCCCGCCTTCTGATCCGGACCACGCCCACCGGCTGGTTCTGACCAATCACAGCTCAGGCCTGCTCTGACCACACCCACTCTGTGATGTGGACGCTGTTTATGTTTAGTTCCTTGTTTGGTCCAGTTCTTTCTTTTGTATGTTTTTCTAAAAAAACTGCATCTTGGAAAAAAAATAAATAAACGTGAGGCTCCAGAGTTTTGAACCTTTTAAAAAAATAAAAATGTTTTTTATTTAAAGACACAGTACGATGGTGTTCATACGTGGGATAGAACTGACAGGGAATATTTAATTATAATTATCTAATTGGTGTAAAGGAAATTAGATTGAGAATTCTATTAGTTCCATGATTAAGTTATTCAGGCTTGATTTTTGTCCAGAATCTGAGAAGATGTCCTCTTTGGGTCTAGTGTGGAGGACAAAACCAATGTCCTGGGTTTTGGATTTTGTGTCTGGACACAAATGTCTCCCACAAAGGATTATTCTATCACTAGTGCAGAATGGACTGTTTTTGCTTTGCTCTTAAACAAAACTTGCATGGGTTTACAGTAATGTACCGTAAGTACAGTTTATATTTTTACAGTGTATATGGTGAAGACTTCCTGAGGCACGTGTTTTCTGTTTCTTTCATTGACAGTCACTGGTTTTTCAGTGAAAACTACAGTAAAAGCGGATTTGAGTGACATCAGAAGGTTATAAATAGCGCTGGAGCCAGATGTCTGTGTTACACAATAATCCTCCGGAAACACCGCGAGCGCAGTTATTATTTCAACATTTACACTTCCTGAAATAAAGTCCTGTGTTCGGTGGCTGTTGGAGGCCGTTTGTGATGGATCTTAAGGACTTCACAAACTCCACGTTTGACTCACGCTGTGCGTCAAGTTCACGTCAAAAACACCCAAAGGCACGCAAACCTTTCAAAATAAAGCTATTTTTGGACAAACGCAAAACCACATTGAGAGAAAACATTGTATTTCTCATAAGTTAGTTCTGGTTTTTACTTTTAGTCTCCTGATCCAGTCCAAGGGTCGAATCCCAGTTTATTAATGGTTTAGTCCATGGAGTAGCTCTGATTTAATGCAGGTTTATTCCAGAGTTAACCCCGTGCTTTTACTTTGAAGGAACATTTCCGCTCTAACCGCCGTGTTTCTCGTCTCTTCGCTTTCTCTGTTTCTTCCTGTTTCTGCTCCGGGGGCGGTTTTTCTGTCTCTGCCCAAACACGACCCCTCTCCAGAGCCAGACCTCACGCAACCCTTTCACAAAAATGACTTTCATCTGAACTTTATTTCCAAAAACCTTCGCTCGAGCCGGAAGCCGACCCGCGGAATTAAACATGAAGCGGCTGCAGCTCGGGCTGTTTTTTACGGTGTTTACGGTTTGTTTCACGACAGCCGCCGTTTCTCCGCCGCATGATCAGGACTACGGTAAGATTTAACTACTTTTACTGAGTCTCTAACTTATAATCTGTCCGGGTTTATCTCGTGAAGCACGCGCCGGAGTTGAGTAAAGTTTAACTACAACTTAGAGGAAAAGAAGAAACTCCAGGTGCTTGTGCTTTAACCTTTTCTTCAAGTTGACCTGGATGACCGAGAACCTCCAGAGACACCAGAGAAAAGAGAAGCATTAATGACATTCTGTTCAATTAATTCATCAGTTAGTCCTGGTTTAGGCCTGGTCTAGACCTGGTTCAGACCTGGTTTAGTCCTAGTTCAGACTTGGTCTGGTCCTAGTCTTGACCTGGTCTAATCCTGGTTTAACCCTTTTTCTTTCCCGTCTCCAGAGTCTCTCCGCTCGATGCTGGAGGACTTCGAGGTCCTGCCTCTGTCCAGTCTCCAGACTCACTCTGTTCGACGCAGAGACCTTCAGCCTCAGTCTCACGCCGAGAAGCTGCTCAGCTTCAGCGCCCTGCACAGGTAACACTTACCGGCTCACCTGGTGTTCTGACTCTGCTCTGATTGGCCGGTTGTGTTCTGACTCTGCTCTGATTGGCCGGTTGTGTTCTGACTCTGCTCTGATTGGCTGGTCGTGTTCTGACTGTGCTCTGATTGGCCGGTTGTGTTCTGACTGTTCTGATTGGCCGGTTGTGTTCTGACTGTGTGCTCTGATAGGCCGGTTGTGTTCTGACTCTGCTCTGATTGGCCGGTTGTGTTCTGACTCTGTGCTCTGATTGGCCGGTTGTGTTCTGACTCTGTGCTCTGATTGGCCGGTTGTGTTCTGACTCTGTGCTCTGATTGGCCGGTTGTGTTCTGACTCTGTGCTCTGATTGGTCGGTTGTGTTCTGACTCTGTGCTCTAATTGGCCGGTCGTGTTCTGACTCTGTGCTCTGATTGGCCGGTCGTGTTCTGACTCTGTGCTCTGATTGGTCGGTTGTGTTCTGACTCTGTGCTCTGATTGGCCGCTTGTGTTCTGACTCTGTGCTCTGATTGGCCGGTTGTGTTCTGACTCTGTGCTCTGATTGGCCGGTCGTGTTCTGACTCTGTGCTCTGATTGGCCGGTTGTGTTCTGACTCTGTGCTCTGATTGGCCGGTTGTGTTCTGACTCTGTGCTCTGATTGATGTGTAGACACTTCAGACTGTACCTGAGGACCAACGAGGAGCTGTTCACGGAGGATTTCAAAGCCGTGGTGGTGGACGCAGACGGACTGGAGCGGGACTATCCTGTGAACAGGAACAACTACTTCACGGGACACGTCATTGGTCCGTCTCTCCTCAGTCTCTCCTGTCTGAGAGAATATAGACTTGATTTAACTGTGATAAACTCCTCTGAGGGGAATCTAAATTGATATGGTTGTTTTTAGGAGAAGAACATTCCAGAGTCCAGGCTCACATTGACGACCACGAGTTCTCAGCTCGGATCCTCACAGACGAAGCAGAGTTCAACATCGAGGTAAACCTCAGAGCGACTTTTACTCTGGACACGTCGGGTTCTGTGAAACATGTCTCTCCCAGTTTACTGAAGGAAAGGCTCGACAAGACCGTTTACACTTAAGTTCAACAAACTCGGAGTAGTTTAAGTTAGAGTAAGTTCTGAGTTGATAAAACGAAACAAATCCAAACCCAGTAGCAGCAGAAGGTGGCAGGTCTCTTAATCACAGATGATGCAAGAATAACATAAACTTTCCTCAATAAATAATAAATAAAAAAAAACACAGATCTTGTTTTTATTTTGTTAAGGTAAGACGTGAGCATTAAGTCTTTCATTAAGTGTTTCGGTTCATGAAACACCTGTGTGTCATTCTTTCAACAGACACAGGGTTAGGACACGTTTAGCTTCTGACTGGGTTTAGACCTGGTTTCGTGACTGTTTCCTGTGTGTGCAGCCCCTGTGGAGGTTCAGCACAGCGCCCCCTGATGGTCGGCTGCTGGTGTATCGCTCAGAGGACATCAGGAACCTGAGCCGTCTGCATCAGTCGTCAGTCTGTGGCTACGTCAGCTCCGACCCCAGCCTCCTGCTTCCTCTGGACGTCCAAGAGGGTTTAACAGAGAGAGGGCAGCAGAGCGGTGAGAAAACCCACTGAGACCTGCTCAAAACCCACTGAGACCTGCTCAAAACCCACTGAGACCTGCTCAAAACCCACTGAGACCTGTTCAAAACCCACTGAGACCTGTTCAAAACCCACTGAGACCTGCTCAAAACCCACTGAGACCTGCTCAAAACCCACTGAGACCTGTTCAAAACCCACTGAGACCTGTTCAAAACCCACTGAAACCTGTTTAAAACCCACTGAGACCTGCTCAAAACCCACTGAGACCTGTTCAAAACCCACTGAGACCTGTTCAAAACCCACTGAGACCTGCTCAAAACCCACTGAGACCTGTACAAAACCCACTGAGACCTGTTCAAAACCCACTGAGACCTGTTCAAAACCCACTGAGACCTGTTCAAAACCCACTGAGACCTGTTCAAAACCCACTGAGACCTGTTCAAAACCCACTGAGACCTGCTCAAAACCCACTGAGACCTGTTCAAAACCCACTGAGACCTGTTCAAAACCCACTGAGAACTGCTCAAAACCCACTGAAACCTGTTTAAAACCCACTGAGACCTGTTCAAAACCCACTGAGACCTGTTCAAAACCCACTGAAACCTGTTTAAAACCCACTGAGACCTGCTCAAAACCCACTGAAACCTGTTTAAAACCCACTGAGACCTGCTCAAAACCCACTGAGACCTGTTCAAAACCCACTGAGACCTGTTCAAAACCCACTGAGACCTGCTCAAAACCCACTGAGACCTGCTCAAAACCCACTGAGACCTGCTCAAAACCCACTGAGACCTGTTCAAAACCCACTGAGACCTGTTCAAAACCCACTGAGACCTGTTCAAAACCCACTGAGACCTGTTCAAAACCCACTGAGACCTGTTCAAAACCCACTGAGACCTGTTCAAAACCCACTAAGACCTGTTCAAAATCCACTGAGACCTGTTCAAAACCCACTAAGACCTGCTCAAAATCCACTGAGACCTGTTCAAAACCCACTGAGACCTGCTCAAAACCCACTGAAACCTGTTTAAAACCCACTGAGACCTGCTCAAAACCCACTGAGACCTGTTCAAAACCCACTGAGACCTGTTCAAAACCCACTGAGACCTGTTCAAAACCCACTGAGACCTGCTCAAAACCCACTGAGACCTGTTCAAAACCCACTGAGACCTGTTCAAAACCCACTGAGACCTGCTCAAAACCCACTGAAACCTGTTTAAAACCCACTGAGACCTGTTCAAAACCCACTGAGACCTGTTCAAAACCCACTGAGACCTGTTCAAAACCCACTGAAACCTGTTCAAAACCCACTGAGACCTGTTTAAAACCCACTGAGACCTGCTCAAAACCCACTGAGACCTGCTCAAAACCCACTGAGACCTGTTCAAAACCCACTGAGACCTGATCAAAACCCACTGAGACCTGCTCAAAACCCACTGAGACCTGTTCAAAACCTACTGAGACCTGTTCAAAACCCACTGAGACCTGTTCAAAACCCACTGAGACCTGTTCAAAACCCACTGAGACCTGTTCAAACCCCACTGAGACCTGTTCAAACCCCACTGAGACCTGTTCAAAACCCACTGAAACCTGTTTAAACCCCACTGAGACCTGTTTAAAACCCACTGAGACCTGTTCAAACCCCACTGAAACCTGTTTAAACCCCACTGAGACCTGTTTAAAACCCACTGAGACCTGCTCAAAACCCACTGAAACCTGTTTAAACCCCACTGAGACCTGTTCAAAACCCACTGAGACCTGTTCAAAACCCACTGAGACCTGTTCAAAACCCACTGAGACCTGCTCAAAACCCACTGAGACCTGTTCAAACCCCACTGAGACCTGTTCAAACCCCACTGAGACCTGTTCAAACCCCACTGAGACCTGTTCAAACCCCACTGAGACCTGTTCAAACCCCACTGAGACCTGCTCAAAACACACTGAGACCTGTTCAAAACCCACTGAGACCTGCTCAAAACCCACTGAAACCTGTTTAAAACCCACTGAGACCTGTTCAAAACCCACTGAGACCTGTTCAAACCCCACTGAGACCTGCTCAAAACACACTGAGACCTGTTCAAAACCCACTGAGACCTGTTCAAACCCCACTGAGACCTGTTCAAAACCCACTGAGACCTGTTCAAAACCCACTGAGACCTGTTCAAAACCCACTGAGACCTGTTCAAAACCCACTGAGACCTGCTCAAAACCCACTGAGACCTGTTCAAAACCCACTGAGATCTGCTCAAAACCCACTGAGACCTGTTCAAAACCCACTGAGACCTGTTCAAAACCCACTGAGACCTGTTCAAAACCCACTGAGACCTGTTCAAAACCCACTGAGACCTGTTCAAAACCCACTGAGACCTGTTCAAAACCCACTGAGACCTGTTCAAACCCCACTGAGACCTGTTCAAAACCCACTGAGACCTGTTCAAAACCCACTGAGACCTGTTCAAAACCCACTGAGACCTGTTCAAAACCCACTGAGACCTGTTCAAAACCCACTGAGACCTGTTCAAAACCCACTGAGACCTGTTCAAAACCCACTGAGATCTGCTCAAAACCCACTGAGACCTGCTCAAAACCCACTGAGACCTGTTTAAAACCCACTGAGACCTGTTCAAAACCCACTGAGACCTGTTCAAAACCCACTGAGACCTGCTCAAAACCCACTGAGACCTGTTCAAAACCCACTGAGACCTGTTCAAAACACACTGAGACCTGTTCAAAACACACTGAGACCTGTTCAAAACCCACTGAGACCTGTTCAAAACCCACTGAGACCTGCTCAAAACCCACTGAGACCTGTTCAAAACCCACTGAGACCTGTTCAAAACCCACTGAGATCTGCTCAAAACCCACTGAGACCTGCTCAAAACCCACTGAGACCTGCTCAAAACCCACTGAGACCTGTTCAAAACCCACTGAGACCTGTTCAAAACCCACTGAGACCTGCTCAAAACCCACTGAGACCTGCTCAAAACCCACTGAGACCTGTTCAAAACCCACTGAGACCTGTTCAAAACCCACTGAGACCTGTTCAAAACCCACTGAGACCTGCTCAAAACCCACTGAGACCTGCTCAAAACCCACTGAGACCTGTTCAAAACCCACTGAGATCTGTTCAAAACCCACTGAGACCTGTTCAAAACCCACTGAGACCTGCTCAAAACCCACTGAGACCTGCTCAAAACCCACTGAGACCTGTTCAAAACCCACTGAAACCTGTTCTTTGTTCTCTCAGAGGCCGAATGGAGATCCAAGCGTCAGGTTCATGATCATCTTAAAAACACGTGTCCTCTGCTGCTCGTGGCCGACCATCGTTTCTTCAGACACATGGGCCGTGGAGAAGAGAGCACCACCCTGAACTACCTGGTCAGTCACTAACACCTGTTCAAAACCTGGTCAAAACCCATTTAAAGCCTGGTCTAATCCAACATAAACCTTGTCTAATCCATCTAAAACCTGTTCTACCCGCTGACATGCAAAGGCGTTTGTGGACAGTGTTGTAGACTGTTTTTAAACCAAAGCCGACAGTAGTTATGTCAGAGGAAAGAACCTGACTGAACGGTTCAGGAAGGAACTACTGGATTTCTGGATTATTGTTCTAAATGATCTCTGGAAACGGAATCAAACCCTGGTTGATCCAAAACTGTAGCACCTGGTTTTACTCGGACTTGGACAGTGAATGTTTTTCCTCCAACCCTCTGTAAATGCCGTGTTTCAGATCGAGCTGATCGACCGAGTGGACGACATTTACAGAAACACATCGTGGGACGAGGAGTTCAGCGGATATGGAGTCCAGATCCAGCAGGTGAGCCGTGTGCTCCAGGTACAAGAGCTTTATCTGTTTACGAAGGGCTTCATACAGCGTTCAGAAGCTCCTATAATATAATTTCCTAATTTAAGAAAGGCTAAGATATCTGTGACCTTTTATGAGGCTGAAATGGAAAGTATGAGCTAAAGAAACAGGTCACTACTTCCCTTTTTTAACGTGTTATTGGAGCCTTTTCATCAAACAGACCTGGTTAAAAGTCTTACAGTCACCACAAGGAACTCTTTATAAACCTTTTTATTAATGGTTCTTCGTGTAAAGCGGCACCAATGTTTATTTAAAGACTAACATGGGTTTAGGTCTTTTGGCGTTAATTTAAACAGATACAGCTGGAACATGTTGAGGTTTGTGTTGTTTATAGATCATCATCGAGAAGAGTGCGACGGAGGTGGTCCCGGGACAGACACACTTCAACATGGAGGGCAGTCCGGTTCAGGGACGAGACGTGTGGGACGTTAAGAAGCTCCTGGAGGTAAAACGCACACAGATCTGAGACCAACAACACAAGGTTTTATGAAATAATCGTGAATCATATTGTTTTTTTTTACACTGTGGTTGACCCTGTGGTTGACCTTGTGTTGACCCTGTGGTTGACCCTGTGGTTGACCCTTGTGTTGACCCTGTTGTTGACCCTGTGGTTGACCCTTGTGTTGACCCTGTGGTTGACCTGTGGTTGACTCCTGTTGTTGACCCGGTGGTTGACCCTGTGGTTGACCTTGTGTTGACCCTGTGGTTGACCCTGTTATTGACACTGTGGTTGACCCTGTTATTGACCCTGTGGTTGACCCTGTGGTTGACCGTGTTGTTGATCCTGTTGTTGACGCTGTGGTTGACCCTGTGGTTGATCCTGTTGTTGACCCTGTGGTTGATCCTGTTGTTGACCCTTTGGTTGACCTTGTGTTGATCCTGTTGTTGACCATGGTTGACCCTGTAGTTGACCCTGTGGTTGATCCTGTTGTTAACCCTGTGGTTGATCCTGTTGTTGACCCTTTGGTTGACCTTGTGTTGACCCTGTGGTTGATCTTGTGTTGACCTTGTGTTGACCCTGTGGTTGACCCTGTTATTAACCCTGTGGTTGATCCTGTTGTTGATCCTGTTGTCGACCCTGTGGTTGACCCTGTTGTTGATCCTGTTGTCGACCCTGTGGTTGACCCTGTATTTGACCCTGTGGTTGACCCTGTGGTTGACCCTGTAGTTGACCTTGTGGTTGACCCTGTTGTTAACCCTGTGGTTGATCCTGTTGTTGACTCTTTGGTTGACCTTGTGTTGACCCTGTGGTTGACCCTGTTGTTAACCCTGTGGTTGATCCTGTTGTTGACCCTTTGGTTGACCTTGTTTTGACCCTGTGGTTGACCCTGTGGTTGACCTTGTGTTGACCCTGTGGTTGACCCTGTTATTAACCCTGTGGTTGACCCTGTTATTGACCCTGTGGTTGACCGTGTTGTTGACCGTGTTGTTGATCCTGTTGTTGACCCTGTGGTTGACCCTGTGGTTGACCTTGTGTTGACCCAGTGGTTGACCCTGTGGTTGACCTTGTGTTGACCCTGTGGTTGACCCTGTTATTAACCCTGTGGTTGACCCTGTTATTGACCCTGTGGTTGACCGTGTTGTTGACCGTGTTGTTGATCCTGTTGTTGACCCTGTGGTTGACCCTGTTGTTAACCCTGTGGTTGATCCTGTTGTTGACCCTTTGGTTGACCTTGTTTTGACCCTGTGGTTGACCCTGTGGTTGACCTTGTGTTGACCCTGTGGTTGACCCTGTTATTAACCCTGTGGTTGACCCTGTTATTGACCCTGTGGTTGACCGTGTTGTTGATCCTGTTGTTGACCCTGTGGTTGACCCTGTGGTTGACCTTGTGTTGACCCAGTGGTTGGTCCTGTTGTTGACCCTGTGGTTGCCCCTGTGGTTGACCCTTGTGTTGACCCTGTGATTGACTCTTGTGTTGACCCTGTGGTTGACCCTGTGTTGACCCTGTTGTTGACTCTGTGGTTGATCCTGTGGTTGACCTTGTGTTGATCCTGTTGTTGACCCTGTGGTTGATCCTATGGTTGACCCTGTAGTTGACCCTTTGGTTGACCTTGTGTTGACCCTGTGGTTGACCCTGTGGTTGACTCTGTGTTGACCCTGTTGTTGACTCTGTGGTTGATCCTGTGGTTGACCTTGTGTTGATCCTGTTGTTGACCCTGTGGTTGATCCTATGGTTGACCCTGTGGTTGACCCTGTAGTTGACCCTGTGGTTGACCCTGTAGTTGACCCTTTGGTTGACCTTGTGTTGACCCTGTGGTTGACCCTGTGGTTGACCCTGTGGTTGACCTTGTGTTGACCTTGTGTTGACCCTGTGGTTGACCCTGTTATTGACCCTGTTGTTGACCGTGTTGTTGATCCTGTGGTTGACCCTGTGGTTGACCCTGTGGTTGACCTTGTGTTGACCCTGTTATTGACCCTGTTGTTGACCGTGTTTTTGATCCTGTTGTTGACCCTGTGGTTGACCTTGTGTTGACCCTGTGGTTGACCCTGTTATTGACCCTGTTGTTGATCCTGTTTTGACGCTGTGGTTGACCCTGTGGTTGATCCTATTGTTGACCCTGTTCTTGACCCTGTCTCTCTGTGGTTGACCCTGTTATTGACCCTGTGGTTGACCCTGTTATTGACCCTGTTGTTGATCCTGTTTTGACGCTGTGGTTGACCCTGTGGTTGATCCTATTGTTGACCCTGTTCTTGACCCTGTCTCTCTGTGGTTGACCCTGTTATTAACCCTGTTGTTCCCGTCTCTCTGTTGTTGACCCTGTGGTTGACCCTGTTCTTGACCCTGTCTCTCTGTGGTTGACCCTGTTTTTGACCCTGTTGTTGACCCTGTGGTTGACCCTGTCTCTCTGGGGTTGACCCTGCAGCAGTTCAGTGTGGACATCGCAGAGAAGGCGTCCAACGCGTGTCTGGCTCATCTCTTCACGTATCAGGACTTCGACGAAGGGACTCTGGGTCTGGCCTACGTCGCTCCGGCCAAACCTGAAATCCCCGGAGGACTCTGCTCCAAACGTACGGCTTAGTCCTGGTTTAGACCTGCTTTAGTCCTGGTTTAGACCTGCTTTAGACCTGCTTTAGACCTGCTTTAGACCTGCCTTAGACCTGCTTTAGACCTGCTTTAGACCTGCTTTAGACCTGCTTTAGTCCTGGTTTAGTCCTGGTTTAGACCTGCTTTAGTCCTGGTTTAGACCTGCTTTAGACCTGCTTTAGACCTGCTTTAGACCTGCTTTAGTCCTGGTTTAGTCCTGGTTTAGTCCTGGTTTAGACCTGCTTTAGTCCTGGTTTAGACCTGCTTTAGACCTGCTTTAGACCTGCTTTAGTCCTGCTTTAGTCCTGGTTTAGTCCTGGTTTAGACCTGCTTTAGACCTGCTTTAGACCTGCTTTAGTCCTGGTTTAGTCCAGGTTTAGTCCCGGTTTAGTCCTGGTTTAGACCTGCTTTAGTCCTGCTTTAGACCTGCTTTAGACCTGCTTTAGACCTGCTTTAGACCTGCTTTAGACCTGCCTTAGACCTGCTTTAGACCTGCTTTAGTCCTGGTTTAGTCCTGGTTTAGACCTGCTTTAGTCCTGGTTTAGACCTGCTTTAGACCTGCTTTAGACCTGCTTTAGACCTGCTTTAGACCTGCTTTAGACCTGCTTTAGACCTGCCTTAGACCTGCTTTAGACCTGCTTTAGTCCTGCTTGAGTCCTGCTTTAGACCTGCTTTAGTCCTGGTTTAGACCTGGTTTAGACTTGGTTTAGACCTGCTTTAGACCTGCTTTAGTCCTGGTTCAGACCTGCTTTAGTCCTGGTTTAGTCCTGGTTTAGTCCTGGTTTAGACCTGCTTTAGACCTGCTTTAGACCTGCTTTAGTCTTGCTTTAGTCCTGCTTTAGTCCTGCTTTAGACCTGCTTTAGTCCTGCTTTAGTCCTGCTTTAGACCTGCTTTAGTCCTGCTTGAGTCCTGCTTTAGACCTGCTTTAGTCCTGCTTTAGTCCTGGTTTAGTCCTGGTTTAGTCCTGGTTTAGACCTGCTTTAGACCTGCTTTAGACCTGCTTTAGTCTTGCTTTAGTCCTGCTTTAGTCCTGGTTTAGACCTGCTTTAGACCTGCTTTAGTCCTGCTTTAGACCTGCTTTAGTCCTGCTTTAGTCCTGCTTTAGTCCTGGTTTAGACCTGCTTTAGACCTGCTTTAGACCTGCTTTAGACCTGCTTTAGTCCTGCTTTAGACCTGCTTTAGTCCTGCTTTAGTCCTGCTTTAGTCCTGCTTTAGTCCTGCTTTAGACCTGCTTTAGACCTGCTTTAGTCCTGCTTTAGACCTGCTTTAGTCCTGCTTTAGTCCTGCTTTAGTCCTGGTTTAGACCTGCTTTAGACCTGCTTTAGTCCTGCTTTAGACCTGCTTTAGTCCTGGTTTAGTCCTGGTTTAGACCTGCTTTAGACCTGCTTTAGACCTGCTTTAGTCCTGCTTTAGTCCTGGTTTAGACCTGCTTTAGACCTGCTTTAGACCTGCTTTAGACCTGCTTTAGACCTGCTTTAGTCCTGCTTTAGACCTGCTTTAGTCCTGGTTTAGACCTGCTTTAGACCTGCTTTAGACCTGCTTTAGTCCTGGTTTAGTCCTGGTTTAGTCCTGGTTTAGACCTGCTTTAGACCTGCTTTAGACCTGCTTTAGTCCTGCTTTAGTCCTGGTTTAGACCTGCTTTAGACCTGCTTTAGACCTGCTTTAGTCCTGGTTTAGTCCTGGTTTAGTCCTGGTTTAGACCTGCTTTAGACCTGCTTTAGTCCTGCTTTAGACCTGCTTTAGTCCTGGTTTAGTCCTGGTTTAGTCCTGGTTTAGACCTGCTTTAGACCTGCTTTAGTCCTGGTTTAGTCCAGGTTTAGTCCCGGTTTAGTCCTGGTTTAGACCTGCTTTAGTCCTGCTTTAGACCTGCTTTAGACCTGCTTTAGACCTGCTTTAGTCCTGGTTTAGACCTGGTTTAGACTTGGTTTAGACCTGCTTTAGACCTGCTTTAGTCCCTCTTTAGACCTGCTTTAGTCCTGGTTCAGACCTGCTTTAGACCTGGTTTAGTCTTGGTTTAGACCTGGTTTAGACTTGGTTTATTCCTAGTTCAGACTTGGTTCGGATCTGGTTTAGTCCTGGTTTATACTTGGTTCAGACTTGGTTTATTCCTGGTTTAGATCTGGTTCAGACCTGGTTCAGGCCTGGTTCAGACCTGGTTCAGACCTGGTTTAACTCTGATGTGTTTTTTGCAGCGTGTCCCACTTCTTTGAACAAACAGAAGGTCATTTTTCTGAACACAGGCCTCACCAGCACCATGAACTACGGCAAGACCATCCTGACCAAGGTGAGTCCCAGATAATCTCCCATAATTCAACAGTTTTAACATGTTTTCAACAAGCTCCACAACATGTCTCTCCTTCTGTGGTCTCGCTATCATCCATCGTGATAATCTCCGTATCAAGCAACTTGACTTTCACGACACCAATACATTTGAATACATGGTTTTGAAGGCTGGCTCTCTCATAATTATATTGCTCTATCGACCTCCTAAGACCCTGTCTAACTTCTTTTCTGAACTCAGTGAACTGTTGACTCTTGTCTGCTCATTGTCATCTCCTATTCTACTCCTTGGTGATTTTAATATTCATGTTGATGCTGTTTGCTCTAACGCCAACCAGTTACTTTCTATTTTTGAATGCTTTAATCTAATTCAGCATGTTAATTTTCCTACTCATACCCGTGGTCATACCCTTGATTTAGCCTCAGCCTGCCTATACATAAGAACTGTTCTACAACTGTCATATCTTATCGCAATCTTACAGCTGTTGATACTGCATTATTTTGTACCTCTGTTTCCTCATCTAATCTCTCTGATGTCTTTGATATCTCCTCACCCTCACTGATACTATCCAAATATAACTCCATAATCTCGGATATCTTAGATAAGCATGCTCCTGTAAAGACAAGAATTGTCCCTTCCACACATTCGTCTCCCTGGTACACTCCTGAGCTCCGGATCTTAAAGACCACTGGTAGACGGCTTGAGCGCTACTATAGGAAAACCGGCCTGACTGTTCACCGTTTGGCATTTATCGAGCATATCAAGATTTATAAAACAGCCCTGAACTTGGCTCGTTCCAGTTTTGTATCTGCTACAATTAATAAATCAAGCAACAGGCCAAAAGCATTATTTAACACAATAAATAAACTCACCAAACCTCCATCTCATGTTGCTCTAGCTTCTGATGAACTTTGCACTTCATTCTTGGCTCACATTCTAGAAAAATCAGATCCCGTAAACCAGTGCCTCTTTCATGATCCCACTAATATTAGTTACCTGCCGAATCAACCTGGTCAATCCCTGCCTTCTTTCTCTCTGTCTACTCCTTCTTCTGTCTCTGAGTTAATCTTGAAGTCCAACCCTTCATCTTGTCATCTTGACCCTGCTCCTACTACTCTACTGAAACTCTGCCATTCAGTTATTTCTGCACCTATCTCTCACTTCATCAATGCATCTCTTATCTCTGCTTCATTTCCTCTGTCACTGAAAACTGCAGCTGTTACCCCTGTCCTCAAGAAACCCAACCTTGATCCCTCAGTCTTATCTAATTATCGTCCCATTTCAAATCTCCCCTTCATATCTAAACTACTGGAAAGCACTGTTGCCTCCCAGCTTCAGTCTTTTCTAGTTGAAAATAATCTCTTTGATCCTTTTCAATCTGGTTTTCGCCCTTTGCATAGTACTGAAACTGCACTAGTCAAGGTAATGAATGATCTGCTTCTCGCTGGTGATTCTGGTTCTCTGTCTATGCTTTTGCTGCTCGACCTCAGCTCTGCCTTCGACACCGTCTCCCATCAACTACTCATTTCACGCCTTTCGGATGTGGGTATTTCTGGTGCTGCTCTTTCCTGGTTCTCCTCTTATCTCTCTGACAGGCAGTTTTATATTTCACTTCAGAAATTTCACCCAATGTTCCCCTGAAGCAAGGTGTCCCTCAGGGTTCCGTTCTTGGGCCATTATTATTTATAATTTATATAATACCTCTTGGTCAGATCCTCCGCCGTCATGGTTTTAATTATCATTTTTACGCTGACGACATTCAATTATATACCACCTGTACATCAACTTTATCTCTCACAACTGACAAAATATCTGCTTGTGTGCATGAAATAAAAGACTGGCTTCATTCAAATTTTCTAAAACTCAACATGGACAAAACTGAGATTATCTTCACTGGACCTTCATCACTCACTAATAAAATTTCTACTAACTTCACCTGTGCGATTGCCGGCTCTTTCATCAAACCATCTAGTACTGTTAAAAATCTTGGTGTAATTTTTGATTCCTCTCTGTCTTTCCACTCTCACATTAATTCCGTCACTAAATTGGCATTCTTTCATCTACGTCGCATTGCTCAGCTCCGTCCCTTTATCAGTATATCAGCTGCTGAAACCATTATCCATGCATTTGTCACCTCACGTCTTGATTACTGCAATGCACTTTTCATTGTCCTACCAGCTAGCTCCATTTCCAAATTACAATACATTCAAAACTCTGCTGCTAGACTACTCACACACACCGAGCGTTCTGCACATATTTCCCCAATTCTGCACGATCTTCACTGGCTTCCCGTGGTTCACCGTATTAAATACAAAATTCTCCTACTCGCTTTTAAGTCTCTGCACGGCCTTGCTCCGCCCTACCTCTGTAACCTGCTTCTGCCCTACACCCCTACACGCTCTTTACGATCTGCTGATTCCAGCCTTCTCGTTGTCCCTCGGCATCGCCTTGCTTCAATGGGGGGCAGATCATTTAGTGTTATTGCGCCCAAAATGTGGAACTCTCTCCCCCATCCCTCCGTCAGGTTAACACTATCTCTGAATTCAAATCCATGCTCAAAACACACCTGTTTTCTGAATGTTACAGTTCATAGTTTTTTTTTTTTTTGTTTTTTTTTTGTCTATTGTTGTTCTGTCTGCTCTCTTTGTCAATTGTCCTCATTGTTGTTTGTTTATTGTATATTGTAAAGCGTCCTTGAGCTCTGGAAAGGCGCTATATAAATAAAACTTATTATTATTATTATTATTCTGTGTCCTGATAAAGAAGAAGCTAAGACACTTCCATGTGAACTTTTAAAAAACATAATTAAATTTTTATAAAGCAAACAAAATGACAAAATAAGCCCAAAGGCCATTATCATAACTCAACAAATCAAATACAGCGTATTTCACACTATTTATGCTCCAGTTACAGCTGTTTCCTGGGACAGTTTGTTGTTGAGCAGTGGACTCCAGAACTAAAAAAGAAAAACCTAACATTTTTACCGCGTTGATAAAGTCTTGGCCGTACACAAACCTTAGGTCATTTGCATAACCCCGGTTCTCTTTCATAGTGTTCGGTTCGATCTCTCCCACGTCTTCTGACACAAGGAACTCCTCCAAAAGCATCCCTGGTCCTCGTAGTGCCACAGGTGAGGCTCGTCCGTGAGCAGGTGTAAGATATCCAGCGCCGAGCCCCAGTGCTGGCTCACCGGCCGGGTTTGTCCCGAGCAGCCGCTATGAAAAAGAACAACAGAAGGGGTCTGACTTTAATGTGCGAGCTGAACGCTAACAACGCACTGTTAACGTTTCGTCGACAGGAGGCGGACCTGGTGACCACTCACGAGCTCGGACACAACTTTGGAGCAGAACATGACCCTGACAACATCCGGGACTGTGCCCCCCGAGAGGACCAGGGAGGAAAGTACGTCATGTATCCCATCGCAGTGAGCGGAGACCACTCCAACAACAAGGTACTGCAGCCGGTCTAAACCAGGTCTAAACCGGGTCTAAACCAGGACTAAACCAGGTCTAAACCGGGTCTAAACCAGGACTAATCCAGGACTAATCCAGGACTAAACCAGGTCTAAACCAGGACTAATCCAGGACTAATCCAGGACTAAACCAGGTCTAAACCGGGTCTAAACCAGGTCTAAACCAGGTCTAAACCGGGTCTAAACCAGGTCTAAACCAGGTCTAAACCGGGTCTAAACCAGGACTAATCCAGGACTAATCCAGGACTAAACCAGGTCTAAACCGGGTCTAAACCAGGTCTAAACCAGGTCTAAACCGGGTCTAAACCGGGTCTAAACCAGGTCTAAACCGGGTCTAAACCAGGTCTAAACCAGGTCTAAACCAGGACTAATCCAGGACTAAACCGGGTCTAAACCGGGTCTAAACCAGGACTAATCCAGGACTAAACCGGGTCTAAACCGGGTCTAAACCAGGTCTAAACCAGGACTAATCCAGGTCTAATCCGGGTCTAAACCGGGTCTAAACCGGGTCTAAACCAGGTCTAAACCAGGTCTAAACCAGGTCTAAACCAGGTCTAAACCGGGTCTAAACCGGGTCTAAACCAGGTCTAAACCAGGTCTAAACCGGGTCTAAACCAGGTCTAAACCGGGTCTAAACCAGGTCTAAACCAGGTCTAAACCGGGTCTAAACCAGGTCTAAACCAGGTCTAAACCAGGACTAATCCAGGACTAAACCGGGTCTAAACCGGGTCTAAACCAGGTCTAAACCAGGACTAAACCAGGACTAATCCAGGACTAAACCGGGTCTAAACCGGGTCTAAACCAGGTCTAAACCAGGACTAAACCAGGACTAATCCAGGACTAAACCAGGTCTAAACCAGGACTAAACCAGGACTAATCCAGGACTAATCCAGGTCTAAACCAGGTCTAAACCAGGACTAATCCAGGACTAATCCAGGACTAAACCGGGTCTAAACCAGGTCTAAACCAGGACTAAACCGGGTCTAAACCAGGACTAAACCAGGTCTAAACCAGGACTAAACCGGGTCTAAACCAGGTCTAAACTGGGACTAATCCAGGACTAACCAGGTCTAAACCAGGACTAACCATGACTAAACCAGATCTAAACCAGGACTAAACCAGGTCTAAACCAGGTCTAAACCGGGTCTAAACCGGGTCTAAACCGGGTCTAAACCGGGTCTAAACCAGGTCTAAACCAGGACTAATCCAGGACTAAACCGTGTCTAAACCGGGTCTAAACCGGGTCTAAACCAGGACTAACCAGGTCTAAACCAGGTCTAAACCAGGACTAACCAGGTCTAAACCAGGACTAAACCAGGTCTAAACCAGGTCTAAACCAGGACTAAACCAGGACTAACCAGGTCTAAACCAGGACTAACCAGGTCTAAACCAGGACTAAGCCAGGACTAATCCAGGACTAAACCGTGTCTAAACCGTGTCTAAACCGGTTCTAAACCAGGCCTAACCAGGTCTAAACCAGGACTAACCAGGTCTAAACCAGGACTAACCAGGTCTAAACCAGGACTAAATCAGGACTAAACCAGGTCTAAACCAGGTCTAAACCAGGACTAATCCAGGACTAAACCAGGTCTAAACCAGGACTAAACCAGGACTAATCCAGGACTAAACCAGGACTAAACCAGGACTAAACCAGGACTAAACCGTGTCTAAACCAGGACTAACCTGGACTAATCCAGGTCTTAACCAGGACTAAACCAGGACTAATCCAGGACTAATCCAGGACTAATCCAGGACTAAACCGTGTCTAAACCAGGACTAACCTGGTCTAACCTGGACTAAACCAGGACTAAACCAGGTCTAAACCAGGACTAAACCAGGACTAAACCAGGACTAAACCAGGACTAAAGTGGACTAAACCAGGACTAATCCAGGTCTAAACCTGGACTAACCTGGACTAACCTGGACTAAACCAGGTCTAAACCAGGACTAAACCAGGACTAAACCAGGACTAAAGTGGACTAAACCAGGACTAATCCAGGTCTAAACCAGGACTAAACCAGGACTAAACCTGGACTAACCTGGACTAACCTGGACTAAACCAGGTCTAAACCAGGTCTAAACCAGGACTAAACCAGGTCTAAACCAGGTCTAAACCAGGTCTAAACCAGGTCTAAACCGGGTCTAAACCAGGTCTAAACCAGGACTAAACCAGGTCTAAACCAGGACTGACCAGGTCTAAACCAGGTCTAAACCAGGTCTAAACCAGGTCTAAACCAGGACTAAACCAGTTCTAAACCAGGTCTAAACCAGGACTAACCAGGTCTAAACCAGGACTAAACCAGGACTAAACCAGGACTAATCCAGGACTAATCCAGGACTAAACCGTGTCTAAACCGGGTCTAAACCGGGTCTAAACCAGGACTAACCAGGTCTAAACCAGGACTAACCGGTCTAAACCAGGTCTAAACCAGGTCTAAACCAGGACTAAACCAGGACTAACCAGGTCTAAACCAGGACTAAACCAGGACTAACCAGGTCTAAACCAGAACTAAACCAGGTCTAAACCAGGTCTAAACCAGGTCTAAACCAGGTCTAAACCAGGACTAAACCAGGTCTAAATCAGTACTAAACCAGGACTAAACCGGGTCTAAACCAGGTCTAAACCGTGTCTAAACCAGGTCTAAACCGGGACTAATCCAGGACTAACCAGGTCTAAACCAGGACTAACCAGGACTAAACCAGGACTAAACCGGGTCTAAACCAGGTCTAAACCAGGACTAAACCAGGACTAAACCAGGACTAAACCAGGACGAATCCAGGACTAAACCGGGTCTAAACCAGGACTGACCAGGTCTAAACCAGGTCTAAACCAGGACTAAACCAGGTCTAAACCAGGACTAACCAGGTCTAAACCAGGACTAACCAGGTCTAAACCAGGTCTAAACCAGGTCTAAACCAGGACTAAACCAGGACTAAACCAGGACGAATCCAGGACTAAACCAGGTCTAAACCAGGACTAAACCAGGACTAAACCAGGTCTAAACCAGGACTGACCAGGTCTAAACCAGGTCTAAACCAGGACTAAACCAGGTCTAAACCAGGACTAACCAGGTCTAAACCAGGACTAACCAGGTCTAAACCAGGTCTAAACCAGGTCTAAACCAGGACTAAACCAGGACTAAACCAGGACGAATCCAGGACTAATCCAGGACTAAACCGTGTCTAAACCGTGTCTAAACCGGGTCTAAACCAGGACTAACCAGGTCTAAACCAGGTCTAAACCGTGTCTAAACCGTGTCTAAACCGGTTCTAAACCAGGCCTAACCAGGTCTAAACCAGGACTAACCAGGTCTAAACCAGGACTAAACCAGGACTAAACCAGGTCTAAACCAGGTCTAAACCAGGACTAAACCAGGACTAAACCAGGTCTAAACCAGGACTAACCAGGTCTAAACCAGGACTAAACCAGGACTAAACCAGGTCTAAACCAGGACTAAACCAGGTCTAAACCAGGACTAAACCAGGATTAAACCAGGTCTAAACCAGGTCTAAACCGGGTCTAAACCAGGACTAAACCAGGACTAATCCAGGACTAAACCGGGTCTAAACCGGGTCTAAACCAGGACTAAACCAGGACTAAACCAGGTCTAAACCAGGACTAAACCAGGTCTAAACCAGGACTAAACCAGGACTAAACCAGGTCTAAACCGGGTCTAAACCAGGTCTAAACCAGGACTAAACCAAGAATAAACCAGGTCTAAACCGGGTCTAAACCGGGTCTAAACCAGGACTAAACCAGGACTAAACCAGGTCTAAACCAGGTCTAAACCGGGTCTAAACCAGGACTAAACCAGGACTAAACCAGGTCTAAACCAGGACTAAACCAGGTCTAAACCGGGTCTAAACCGGGACTAAACCAGGACTAAACCAGGTCTAAACCGGGTCTAAACCAGGACTAAACCAGGACTAAACCAGGTCTGGACCAGGTCTGAACCAGGACTGAACCAGGTCTAGACCAGGACTAAACCAGGTCTAACCGAGGACTAAATCAGGACTAAACCAGGTCTAAACCGGGTCTAAACCAGGACTAAACCAGGACTAAACCAGGTCTAAACCAGGTCTAAACCTGGACTAAACCAGGTCTAAACCAGGACTAACCAGGACTAAACCAGGACTAATCCAGGACTAAACCAGGACTAACCTGGACTAAACCAGGACTAATCCAGGACTAACCTGGACTAAACCAGGACTAATCCAGGACTAATCCAGGACTAAACCAGGTCTAAACCAGGTCTAAACCAGGACTAAACCAGGACTAATCCAGGACTAAACCGGGTCTAAACCGGGTCTAAACCAGGACTAATCCAGGACTAAACCAGGTCTAAACCAGGACTAAACCAGGTCTAAACCAGGACTAATCCAGGACTAACCAGGTCTAAACCAGGACTAAACCGGGACTAAACCGGGACTAAACAGGGAGTAAATCGGGACTAAACCCGGACTAACCAGGACTAAACCAGGACTAAACCAGGACTAACCTGGACTAATCCAGGACTAATCCAGGACTAATCCAGGACTAAACCAGGACTAATCCAGGACTAATCCAGGACTAAACCAGGTCTAAACCAGGACTAAACCGGGTCTAAACCAGGACTAATCCAGGACTAATCCAGGACTAATCCAGGACTAAACCAGGACTAAACCGGGTCTAATCCAGGACTAAACCGGGTCTAAACCTGGTCTAAACCGGGTCTAAACCAGGTCTAAACCAGGACTAAACCGGGTCTAAACCAGGACTAAACCAGGACTAAACCGGGTCTAACCCAGGACTAAACCAGGTCTAAACCGGGTCTAAACCAGGACTAATCCAGGACTAAACCGGGTCTAAACCAGGACTAAACCAGGTCTAAACCAGGACTAATCCAGGACTAATCCAGGACTAAACTGGACTAAACCAGGACTAAACCAGGACTAAACCAGGACTAAACCAGGTCTAAACCAGGACTAACCAGGACTAAACCAGGACTAATCCAGGACTAAACCAGGACTAACCTGGACTAAACCAGGACTAATCCAGGACTAACCTGGACTAAACCAGGACTAATCCAGGACTAATCCAGGTCTAAACCAGGTCTAAACCAGGACTAAACCAGGACTAATCCAGGACTAAACCGGGTCTAAACCGGGTCTAAACCGGGTCTAAACCGGGTCTAAACCAGGACTAATCCAGGACTAAACCAGGTCTAAACCAGGACTAAACCAGGTCTAAACCAGGACTAATCCAGGACTAACCAGGTCTAAACCAGGACTAAACCGGGACTAAACCGGGACTAAACAGGGAGTAAATCGGGACTAAACCCGGACTAACCAGGACTAAACCAGGACTAATCCAGGACTAAACCAGGACTAACCTGGACTAATCCAGGACTAATCCAGGACTAATCCAGGACTAAACCAGGACTAATCCAGGACTAATCCAGGACTAAACCAGGTCTAAACCAGGACTAAACCGGGTCTAAACCAGGACTAATCCAGGACTAATCCAGGACTAATCCAGGACTAAACCGGGTCTAATCCAGGACTAAACCGGGTCTAAACCTGGTCTAAACCGGGTCTAAACCAGGTCTAAACCAGGACTAAACCGGGTCTAAACCAGGACTAAACCAGGACTAAACCGGGTCTAAACCAGGTCTAAACCGGGTCTAAACCAGGACTAATCCAGGACTAAACCGGGTCTAAACCAGGACTAAACCAGGTCTAAACCAGGACTAATCCAGGACTAATCCAGGACTAAACTGGACTAAACCAGGACTAAACCAGGACTAAACCAGGACTAAACCAGGTCTAAACCAGGACTAACCAGGACTAAACCAGGACTAATCCAGGACTAAACCAGGACTAACCTGGACTAAACCAGGACTAATCCAGGACTAACCTGGACTAAACCAGGACTAATCCAGGTCTAAACCAGGTCTAAACCAGGATTAAACCAGGACTAATCCAGGACTAAACCGGGTCTAAACCAGGTCTAAACTGGGACTAATCCAGGACTAACCAGGTCTAAACCAGGACTAACCATGACTAAACCAGATCTAAACCAGGACTAAACCAGGTCTAAACCAGGTCTAAACCGGGTCTAAACCGGGTCTAAACCGGGTCTAAACCAGGTCTAAACCAGGACTAAACCGGGTCTAAACCAGGTCTAAACCAGGACTAATCCAGGACTAAACCGTGTCTAAACCGGGTCTAAACCGGGTCTAAACCAGGACTAACCAGGTCTAAACCAGGTCTAAACCAGGACTAACCAGGTCTAAACCAGGACTAAACCAGGTCTAAACCAGGTCTAAACCAGGACTAAACCAGGACTAACCAGGTCTAAACCAGGACTAACCAGGTCTAAACCAGGACTAAGCCAGGACTAATCCAGGACTAAACCGTGTCTAAACCGTGTCTAAACCGGTTCTAAACCAGGCCTAACCAGGTCTAAACCAGGACTAACCAGGTCTAAACCAGGACTAACCAGGTCTAAACCAGGACTAAATCAGGACTAAACCAGGTCTAAACCAGGTCTAAACCAGGACTAATCCAGGACTAAACCAGGTCTAAACCAGGACTAAACCAGGACTAATCCAGGACTAAACCAGGACTAAACCAGGACTAAACCAGGACTAAACCGTGTCTAAACCAGGACTAACCTGGACTAATCCAGGTCTTAACCAGGACTAAACCAGGACTAATCCAGGACTAATCCAGGACTAATCCAGGACTAAACCGTGTCTAAACCAGGACTAACCTGGTCTAACCTGGACTAAACCAGGACTAAACCAGGTCTAAACCAGGACTAAACCAGGACTAAACCAGGACTAAAGTGGACTAAACCAGGACTAATCCAGGTCTAAACCTGGACTAACCTGGACTAACCTGGACTAAACCAGGTCTAAACCAGGACTAAACCAGGACTAAACCAGGACTAAAGTGGACTAAACCAGGACTAATCCAGGTCTAAACCAGGACTAAACCTGGACTAACCTGGACTAACCTGGACTAACCTGGACTAAACCAGGTCTAAACCAGGTCTAAACCAGGACTAAACCAGGTCTAAACCAGGTCTAAACCAGGTCTAAACCAGGTCTAAACCGGGTCTAAACCAGGTCTAAACCAGGACTAAACCAGGTCTAAACCAGGACTGACCAGGTCTAAACCAGGTCTAAACCAGGTCTAAACCAGGTCTAAACCAGGACTAAACCAGTTCTAAACCAGGTCTAAACCAGGACTAACCAGGTCTAAACCAGGACTAAACCAGGACTAAACCAGGACTAATCCAGGACTAATCCAGGACTAAACCGTGTCTAAACCGGGTCTAAACCGGGTCTAAACCAGGACTAAACCAGGACTAAACCAGGACTAACCGGTCTAAACCAGGTCTAAACCAGGTCTAAACCAGGACTAAACCAGGACTAACCAGGTCTAAACCAGGACTAAACCAGGACTAACCAGGTCTAAACCAGAACTAAACCAGGTCTAAACCAGGTCTAAACCAGGTCTAAACCAGGTCTAAACCAGGACTAAACCAGGTCTAAATCAGTACTAAACCAGGACTAAACCGGGTCTAAACCAGGTCTAAACCGTGTCTAAACCAGGTCTAAACCGGGACTAATCCAGGACTAACCAGGTCTAAACCAGGACTAACCAGGACTAAACCAGGACTAAACCGGGTCTAAACCAGGTCTAAACCAGGACTAAACCAGGTCTAAACCAGGACTGACCAGGTCTAAACCAGGTCTAAACCAGGACTAAACCAGGTCTAAACCAGGACTAACCAGGTCTAAACCAGGACTAACCAGGTCTAAACCAGGTCTAAACCAGGTCTAAACCAGGACTAAACCAGGACTAAACCAGGACGAATCCAGGACTAATCCAGGACTAAACCGTGTCTAAACCGTGTCTAAACCGGGTCTAAACCAGGACTAACCAGGTCTAAACCAGGTCTAAACCGTGTCTAAACCGGTTCTAAACCAGGCCTAACCAGGTCTAAACCAGGACTAACCAGGTCTAAACCAGGACTAAACCAGGACTAAACCAGGTCTAAACCAGGTCTAAACCAGGACTAAACCAGGACTAAACCAGGTCTAAACCAGGACTAACCAGGACTAAACCAGGACTAAACCAGGACTAAACCAGGTCTAAACCAGGACTAAACCAGGTCTAAACCAGGACTAAACCAGGACTAAACCAGGTCTAAACCAGGTCTAAACCGGGTCTAAACCGGGTCTAAACCAGGTCTAAACCGGGTCTAAACCAGGTCTAAACCAGGACTAAACCAAGAATAAACCAGGTCTAAACCGGGTCTAAACCGGGTCTAAACCAGGACTAAACCAGGACTAAACCAGGTCTAAACCAGGTCTAAACCGGGTCTAAACCAGGACTAAACCAGGACTAAACCAGGTCTAAACCAGGACTAAACCAGGTCTAAACCGGGTCTAAACCGGGACTAAACCAGGACTAAACCAGGTCTAAACCGGGTCTAAACCAGGACTAAACCAGGACTAAACCAGGTTTGGACCAGGTCTGAACCAGGACTGAACCAGGTCTAGACCAGGACTAAACCAGGTCTAACCGAGGACTAAATCAGGACTAAACCAGGTCTAAACCGGGTCTAAACCAGGACTAAACCAGGACTAAACCAGGTCTAAACCAGGTCTAAACCTGGACTAAACCAGGTCTAAACCAGGACTAACCAGGACTAAACCAGGACTAATCCAGGACTAAACCAGGACTAACCTGGACTAAACCAGGACTAATCCAGGACTAACCTGGACTAAACCAGGACTAATCCAGGACTAATCCAGGACTAAACCAGGTCTAAACCAGGTCTAAACCAGGACTAAACCAGGACTAATCCAGGACTAAACCGGGTCTAAACCGGGTCTAAACCAGGACTAATCCAGGACTAAACCAGGTCTAAACCAGGACTAAACCAGGTCTAAACCAGGACTAATCCAGGACTAAAGGTCTAAACCAGGACTAATCCAGGACTAACCAGGTCTAAACCAGGACTAAACCGACTAAACCGACCAAACAGGAGTAAATCGGGACTAAACCGGACTAACCAGGACTAAACCAGGACTAATCCAGGACTAAACCAGGACTAACCTGGACTAATCCAGGACTAATCCAGGACTAATCCAGGACTAAACCAGGACTAATCCAGGACTAATCCAGGACTAAACCAGGTCTAAACCAGACTAAACCGGGTCTAAACCAGGACTAATCCAGGACTAATCCAGGACTAATCCAGGACTAATCCAGGACTAACCAGGTCTAAACCAGACTAAACCGGGTCTAAACCAGGTCTAAACCGGGTCTAAACCAGGTCTAAACCAGACTAAACCGGGTCTAAACCAGACTAAACCGGGTCTAAACCGGGTCTAACCCAGGACTAAACCAGGTCTAAACCGGGTCTAAACCAGGACTAATCCAGGACTAAACCGGGTCTAAACCAGGACTAAACCAGGACTAAACCAGGACTAACCTGGACTAACCTGGACTAACCTGGACTCTGTTTCCTTCAGCTCTTCTCAAACTGCAGTAAACAGTCGATCGTGAAGCGTCTGAGGTTGACCTCTCAGTCCTGCTTTAAAGAGCGAACGGTGAACGTCTGCGGAAACTCTCGAGTGGAACGTGGCGAGGAGTGTGACCCGGGGCTGATCTACCTGAACTCTGACCCCTGCTGCACCAGTGAGTGTCGCCTCAGACCGGACGCTCTCTGCAGGTAACACGCACCTGTCCCACTCAGGAGCAGGTCACATGACAAAGTCCCTAACATGTCTCTGGGTTTACCTTTACAAAGATTAAAGCAGGAACCAGGGTTTAGACACATCCAGTCTGATTTAGTCCTGGTTTAGACCTGCTTTAGACCTGGTTTAGACCTGCTTTAGACCTGCTTTAGTACTGGTTTAGTCCTGGTTTAGACCTGGTTTAGTACTGGTTTAGACCTGGTTTAGACCTGGTTTAGACCCGGTTTAGACCTGGTTTAGTCCTGGATTAGACCTGGTTTAGACCTGCTTTAGTCCTGGTTTAGACCTGGTTTAGTCCTTTGTTAGTACTGGTTTAGTCCTGGTTTAGTCCTGGTTTAGACCTGCTTTAGACCTGGTTTAGTACTGGTTTAGTCCTGGTTTAGTCCTGGTTTAGACCTGGTTTAGTCCTGGTTTAGACCTGGTTTAGTCCTGGTTTAGTACTGGTTTAGTCCTGGTTTAGTCCTGGTTTAGACCTGGTTACGTCCTGGTTTAGACCTGCTTTAGACCTGGTTTAGTACTGGTTTAGTCCTGGTTTAGTCCTGGTTTAGACCTGGTTTATACCTGGTTTAGACCTGCTTTAGACCTGGTTTAGTACTGGTTTAGTCCTGGTTTAGTCCTGGTTTAGACCTGGTTTAGTCCTGGTTTAGTCCTGGTTTAGACCTGCTTTAGACCTGGTTTAGTCCTGGTTTAGACCTGGTTTAGTACTGGTTTAGACCTGGTTTAGTCCTGGTTTAGTCCTGGTTTAGTCCTGGTTTAGTCTTGGTTTAGACCTGGTTTAGACCTGGTTTAGTCCTGGTTTAGACCTGGTTTAGTCCTGGTTTAGACCTGGTTTAGACCTGCTTTAGTCCTGGTTTAGACCTGCTTTAGACCTGGTTTAGTACTGGTTTAGTCCTGGTTTAGACCTGGTTTAGTCCTGGTTTAGACCTGGTTTGGACCTGGTTTAGTCCTGGTTTAGACCTGGTTTAGTCCTGGTTTAGACCTGCTTTAGACCTGGTTAGTACTGGTTTAGACCTGCTTTAGACCTGCTTTAGTCCTGGTTTAGACCTGGTTTAGACCTGCTTTAGACCTGGTTTAGTACTGGTTTAGTCCTGGTTTAGACCTGGTTTAGACCTGGTTTAGTCCTGGTTTAGACCTGCTTTAGATCTGGTTTAGGCCTGGTTTAGACCTGGTTTAGTCCTGGTTTAGACCTGGTTTAGACCTGGTTTAGACCCGGTTTAGACCTGGTTTAGTACTGGTTTAGTCCTGGTTTAGACCTGGTTTAGACCTGGTTTAGTCCTGGTTTAGACCTGCTTTAGATCTGGTTTAGGCCTGGTTTAGACCTGGTTTAGTCCTGGTTTAGACCTGGTTTAGACCCGGTTTAGACCTGGTTTAGACCTGGTTTAGTCCTGGTTTAGACCTGCTTTAGACCTGGTTTAGTCCTGGTTTAGACCTGCTTTAGACCTGGTTAGTACTGGTTTAGACCTGCTTTAGACCTGCTTTAGTCCTGGTTTAGACCTGGTTTAGACCTGCTTTAGACCTGGTTTAGTACTGGTTTAGTCCTGGTTTAGACCTGGTTTAGACCTGGTTTAGTCATGGTTTAGACCTGCTTTAGACCTGCTTTAGTCTTGGTTTAGGCCTGGTCTGGTCCTGGTCTGGTCCTGGTCTGGTCCTGGTTGGTTGTAGTTTTTTGTTTGGTCTTTAGTGAACGTTATCTAAAGGTTATGGTGTTGTTTTGTTTAAAAAACACTGATAAAAGTATAATTCTTATGACTGTGTCAGAATGTTTAGTGAATGTACTTGGTGTTGGTCGGAGAGGCCGTAGTCTGCCCCAGGACAGCTACAGATGTGACCTCTTCTTCTTTAAATGTCTTTTGTTTGCTCTGCTCAGTGACAGGAACAGTGCCTGCTGTAAAAACTGTCAGTTCGAGTCGAAAGGAGAGATCTGTCAGGAGCCGATCGAGGCCACGTGTAAAGGACACTCCTACTGCACAGGTGTGTCCCTCACAGGTGTGTCCCTCACCGGTGTGTCCTGCACCGGTGTGTCCCTCACCGGCCTGTCCCTCACCGGCCTGTCCTGCACCGGTGTGTCCTGCACCGGTGTGTCCCTCACCGGCCTGTCCCTCACCGGCCTGTCCTGCACCGGCCTGTCCTGCACCGGCCTGTGGGACAAACAAATACACGTCTACTTTAAACAAGCAGCTGTCTCAAAATGACAGGGACATGATTCTGATGCATTCATCTGTGTTCCACCTTTTACTGAGAACACCCAGGATAGTCTTACACATATGTCCAGAGTACAAGGAACATGACCCCTGACCCCTGTCTCTGACTCCTGACCCCTGTCTCTGACCCCTGACCCTGGTCTCTGTCTCTGACCCCTATCTTTGACTCCTGACCCTGGTCTCTGTCTCTGACCCCTGACCTGACCCCTGGTCCCTGTCTCTGACCCATGACCCCTGTCTTTGACTCCTGACCCCTGTCTCTGACTCCTGACCCTGGTCTCTGTCTCTGGCCCCTGACCCTGGTCTCTGGTCCCTGTCTCTTAACCCTGACCCGTGTCTCTGGCTCTGACCCCTGACCCTGGTCTCTGGTCCCATTTTCTGACCCCTGACCCGTGTCTCTGACCCCTGACCCTGGTCTCTGGTCCCTGTCTCTTAACCTTCACCCATGTCTCTGACTCTGACCCCTGACCCTGGTCTCTGGTCCCTGTTTCTGACCCCTGACCCGTGTCTCTGATCCCTGACCCTGGTCTCTGGTCCCTATCTCTGACCCCTGACCCGTGTCTCTGATCCCTGACCCTGGTCTCTGGCTCTGACCCCTGACCCGTGTCTCTGAGGTCTCTTGTCCTTATCTCTGACCCCTGACCCTGGTCTCTGGTCCCTGTCTCTTAACCCTGACCCGTGTCTCTGACTCTGACCCCTGACCCTGGTCTCTGGTCCCATTTTCTGACCCCTGACCCGTGTCTCTGACCCCTGACCCTGGTCTCTGGTCCCTGTCTCTTAACCTTCACCCATGTCTCTGACTCTGACCCCTGACCCTGGTCTCTGGTCCCTGTTTCTGACCCCTGACCCGTGTCTCTGACTCTGACCCCTGACCCTGGTCTCTGGTCCCTGTCTCTGACCCCTGACCCTGGTCTCTGTCTCTGACCCCTGACCCGTGTCTCTGATCCCTGACCCTGGTCTCTGGTCCCTGTCTCTGACCCCTGACCCTGGTCTCTGGCTCTGACCCTTGACCCTGTCTCTGTCTGAACAGGAAACAGCAGTGAGTGTCCTCCTCCAGAGAACGCCCCGGACCAGAGCGAGTGCCTGGACAGTGGGGAGTGTGTGGGAGGAGTGTGTGTCCCGTTCTGTCAGACCGTGCTGCAGTTGCTGCCCTGCGCCTGTAACGGTACAAAACTAAAGCTCTGTTTGTGTCAGTCCTACAGGAGCGTATATATGTGTCCGTTACATATTCATAAAGAGCTTTGGACGCGTGGAGCTTGTGTCTCTGGACCTTGGGCTAAAATGATTGGGTTTTTCAGGTGTATTTTTTTCTAACGTCTTCTGTCAGTCTTTTTAACGTGGCTTTTTGAACTTAAAGGGAATGGCACCAGATACTTACTGTGGCCTACTTCTTCTTAAAGTCCAACACAAAACTACCTCTATTTTCGACAGATCCAGTAAAAAACAAAAGTCTCTGACAAAGGGCTACAGTTTTTTCAGCTTTTTCCTTTTGTGGCTTTCTCTGTTTCTGTTTCTGTCACGCTGGTTCTTCAGTAACTGCTCCCTCAAACAGACGAAACAGAAAACTGCAGTGATCTGAGTTCTCTCTGTGTTTTCACAGAGACAGACTCCACGTGTAAGGTGTGCTGTCTGAGCAGCAGGGGGCAGTGTGCTCCGTATCAGGACAGCTCTGGGAACTTCCTGTTTCTGAGGAAAGGCAAACCCTGCACCGTGGGCTTCTGCGACGGAGACGTGAGTCATTCAGTCATTACATTTACATTTACATTACATTTACATTTAGTCATTTAGCAGACGCTTTTATCCAAAGCGACTTACAAGTGAGGAAAACAATGGAAGCAATTTCAACAACACAAGGAACAAAAAGCATAAGTGCACCAAAAACTAGTCAGTTAAAACCTAGCACAGCATACAAAGCTAAGGATAGGAAAGATTTTTTTTTTTTTTTTTAAGAAGGAATTGATAGAAAGGAAGTTAAGAATTTAGTGTTTGTCAGTCAGGTGTTGACAAAAGAGATATGTTTTCAAGCGTTTTTTAAAGATGTCTACAGAATCTGCTGATCTTGTAGCAGCAGGTAGATCATTCCACCAATGAACACATCCAGAGAAAGTACGTGAGAGGGATTTTTTTCCTTTTTGGGATGGTACCACCAGACGTTGTTCATTTGCAGATCGCAGGGATCTGGTAGGACATAGGTCTGTGTTAGTGAGTGAAGATATGAGGGGGCGGAGCCAGTGGTGGTCTTGTAGGCCAAAAGCATAGCTTTGAACTTAATGCGTGCCTCAACCGGGAGCCAATGTAACCTAATGAAGAGAGGAGTTACGTGCGCTCTCTTCGGTTCTTTAAAGACCACTCTTGCTGCTGCATTCTGGATCAGCTGCAGAGGTTTGGTTGTGCAGCAGGAGTCCAGCCAGAAGAGCATTTCAATAATCCAGTTTGGACAAGACAAGATCCTGAACTAGGATTTGCGTCGAGTGCTCCGATAGGGAAGGTCTAATTTTCCTAATGTTGTAGAGGATGAATCTACAGGACCTGGTGGTGCTGGCAACATGACTTGTGAAGTTTAGTTGATCATCAATGACCACTCCCAGATTTCTGGCAGTGCTGGACGGTGTAATGGTTGATGAGCCTAGTTGAATGGAGAGGTTGTGGCGGGTCTTTGGGTTTGGCAGGAATCACTAGCAGTTCTGTTTTTCCAAGGTTCAGCTGCAGATGATGGTCCTTCATCCAAAGTGAGATGTCACTCAGGCCAAGACACGAGCAGAGACCGTCGGATCATCAGGTTGAAATGACAAGTGGAGTTGAGTGTCATCTGCAGCAGTGATAGGAAAAGCCATGCTTCTGAATGACAGAGCTGAGGAAGGTCATGTTTATGGAAAAGAGTAGCGGTCCAAGCACTGAGCCCTGAGGCACCCCTGTATTAAGATGTTGGGGCTCAGAGACCTCATCTCTCCAGGATACTCTGAATGACCTACCCGAGAGGTAAGACTTGAACCATTGTAACGCCATTCCAGAGACACCCATCGCACTGAGAGAAGACAAGAGGATGTGATGGTTAACGGTGTCAAAGGCAGCAGACAGATCCAGTAAGATGAGGACAGATGACTTGGATGATGCCTTTGCCAGTCTCAGGGCTTCGATGAGTGTCCGCTCTTGAACCCAGACTGGTTCTGGTCCAGGAGGTTGTTCCGTGTGAGAAAGGAGGAGAGCTGGTTAAACACAACTCGCTCCAGAGCTTTGGCAGTAAAGGGAAGGAGGGAAACCGGTCTGTAGTTTTCTAACAGAGTAGGGTTTAGAGTGGGTTTCTTCAGTCGTGGTGTGATGTGGGCCTCTTTAAAAGCTGTGGGGAATGACCCAGTGGAGAGAGATGAGTTGATGATGTGGGTGAGAGCAGGCACGACAGATGGAGAGATGGCCTGAAGGAGATGTGTGGGGATGGGATCCAGTGGACAGGTGGTAGGGTGGTTAGAACTAATGACCTTGGAAACGTCCGCTTCAGTTAGAGGAGAAAAAGAAGGGAGCAAACACATATCAGGGCTGTGAAAGAGTTTTTAAGTTCCTCCTCTTCAGACTCTTCAACACCGCTCAAACATTAAACATGTCTGAATTCAAGGATGAAGTGTGTAATTACTTTTGGTGTCTTTGGTTTAAAAGGACGTAAGCAAAATTTAACAAGATCTGCAAAACCTTCAACTCATTCACCCAGTCGTAAAGTCCACTTCATTCAAATGTTTGATAAGTCCTGCTTTTCAGAAATTATTCAACTTCTTTCACAACCTCAGCCATTTTTTGCAGAATCACAGCTTGAAGGGTTTTATGGCTGTTCTTCATCTGTCAGAGTTAGTCCTGTCAGAGTTAGTCCCGTCAGAGTTAGTCCTGTCAGAGTTAGTCCTGTCAGAGTTAGTCCCGTCAGAGTTAGTCCCGTCAGAGTTAGAGTTAGTCCCATGAGAGTAAGTCCCTCCAGAGTAAGTCCCTCCAGAGTTAGTCCCTCCAGAGTTAGTCCTGTCAGAGTTAGTCCTGTCAGAGTTAGTCCTGTCAGAGTTAGTCCTGTCAGAGTTAGTCCTGTCAGAGTTAGTCCTGTCAGAGTTAGTCATGTCAGAGTTAGTCCTGTCAGAGTTAGTCCCGTCAGAGTTAGTCCTGTCAGAGTTAGTCATGTCAGAGTTAGTCCTGTCAGAGTTAGTCATGTCAGAGTTAGTCATGTCAGAGTTAGTCCTGTCAGAGTTAGTCCCGTCAGAGTTAGTCCCGTCAGAGTTAGAGTTAGTCCCATGAGAGTAAGTCCCTCCAGAGTAAGTCCCTCCAGAGTTAGTCCCTCCAGAGTTAGTCCTGTCAGAGTTAGTCCTGTCAGAGTTAGTCCCGTCAGAGTTAGTCCCGTCAGAGTTAGAGTTAGTCTCATGAGAGTATGTCCCTCCAGAGTAAGTCCCTCCAGAGTTAGTCCCTCCAGAGTTAGTCCTGTCAGAGTTAGTCCTGTCAGAGTTAGTCCCGTCAGAGTTAGTCCTGTCAGAGTTAGTCCTGTCAGAGTTAGTCCTGTCAGAGTTAGTCATGTCAGAGTTAGTCCTGTCAGAGTTAGTCCTGTCAGAGTTAGTCGTGTCAGAGTTAGTCCTGTCAGAGTTAGTCCCGTCAGAGTTAGTCCCGTCAGAGTTAGAGTTAGTCCCATGAGAGTAAGTCCCTCCAGAGTAAGTCCCTCCAGAGTTAGTCCCTCCAGAGTTAGTCCTGTCAGAGTTAGTCCTGTCAGAGTTAGTCCTGTCAGAGTTAGTCCCGTCAGAGTTAGTCCTGTCAGAGTTAGTCATGTCAGAGTTAGTCCTGTCAGAGTTAGTCATGTCAGAGTTAGTCCTGTCAGAGTTAGTCCTGTCAGAGTTAGTCCTTCCAGAGATAGTCCCGTCAGAGTTAGTCCTGTCAGAGTTAGTCCCTCCAGAGTTAGTCCTGTCAGAGTTAGTCCCTCCAGAGTTAGTCCCGTCAGAGTTAGTCCTTCCAGAGATAGTCCCGTCAGAGTAAGTCCCGTCAGAGTTAATCCCGTCAGAGTTAGAGTTAGTCCCATGAGAGTAAGTCCCGTCAGAGTTAGTCCCTCCAGAGTCAGTCCCTTCAGAGTTAGTCCCGTCAGAGTTAGTCCTGTCAGAGTTAGTCCTGTCAGAGTTAGTCCCGTCAGAGTTAGTCCCGTCAGAGTTAGTCCCGTCAGAGTTAGTCCCGTCAGAGTTAGTCCCGTCAGAGTTAGTCCCGCCAGAGTTAGTCCTTTCAGAGATAGTCCCGTCAGAGTTAGTCTTGTCAGAGTTAGTCTTGTCAGAGTTAGTCTTGTCAGAGTTAGTCCTGTCAGAGTTAGTCCTTCCAGAGATTGTCCCGTCAGAGTTAGTCCCTCCAGAGTTAGTCCTGTCAGAGTTAGTCCTGTCAGAGTTAGTCCCTCCAGAGTTAGTCCTTCCAGAGATAGTCCCGTCAGAGTTAGTCCTGTCAGAGTTAGTCCCTCCAGAGTTAGTCCCGTCAGAGTTAGTCCCGTCAGTTAGTCCCTCCAGAGTTAGTCCCTCCAGAGTTAGTCCTGTCAGAGTTAGTCCAGTCAGAGTTAGTCCCGTCAGAGTTAGTCCCGTCAGAGTTAGTCCCGTCAGAGTTAGTCCCGTCAGAGTTAGTCCCGTCAGAGTTAGTCCTTCCAGAGTTAGTCCTTCCAGAGTTAGTCCCGGCCAGAGTTAGTCCCGGCCAAAGTTAGTCCAGGCCAGAGTTAGTTCCGGTCAGAGTTAGTCCTGTCAGAGTTAGTCCTGTCAGAGTTAGTCATGTCAGAGTTAGTCCTTCCAGAGATAGTCCTTCCAGAGATAGTCCTGTCAGAGTTAGTCCTGTCAGAGTTAGTTCTGTCAGAGTTTGTCCCTCCAGAGTTAGTCCTGTCAGAGTTAGTCCTGTCAGAGTTAGTCCCATCAGAGTTAGTCCTTCCAGAGATAGTCCCGTCAGAGTTAGTCCCGTCAGAGTTAGAGTTAGTCCCATGAGAGTAAGTCCTGTCAGAGTCGGTCCCTCAAGAGTTAGTCCCGTCAGAGTTAGTCCCGTCAGAGTTAGTCCCGTCAGAGTTAGTCTCGTCAGAGTTAGTCCCGTCAGAGTTAGTCCCGTCAGAGATAGTCCCTCCAGAGTTAGTCCCGTCAGAGTCGGTCCCGTCAGAGTCGGTCTCATGAGAGTAAGTCCCATGAGAATAAGTCCCGTCAGAGTTAGTCCCGTCAGAGTTAGTCCCGTCAGAGTCAGTCCAGTCAGAGTCAGTCCCGTCAGAGTCAGTCCCGTCAGAGTCAGTCCCGTCAGAGTCAGTCCCGTCAGAGTCAGTCCTGTCAGAGTTGGTCCTGTCAGAGTTGGTCCCTCAAGAGTTAGTCCCATTAGAGTTAGTCCCATGAGAATAAGTCCCGTCAGAGTGTCACGTTTCAGCTCTTTTTACTTTCTTACATAAATTATACATTGTAAATTTGTCCTTTTTTAGAAACTGTAACTTTTAAAACTCTGTGATTTACTGAATCTGTATTATTTATGAGCTTTAAGAGTTCTTTACAGATTCACCTTCCAAAACATTTCAAATCTTTATTCACATTATTCCATATTATTACTGTTGGAGAATATGTGCACTGTTTCAGGCTTCAGCTCGTCTAATCCTCGTTTATTCCAAGTTCTGGGTTTAGCCCTAGTTTAGATCATGCTTAGTCCTAATATTAGAACAGGTTTTAGTTAGATTTGAACAGGTTTTAGATAGATTTGAACAGGTTTTAGTGAGATTTGAACAGGTTTTAGTGAGATTTGAACAGGTTTTAGATGGATTTGAACAGGTTTTAGATGGATTTGAACAGGTTTGTGATGGATTTGAACAGGTTTTGGTTAGATTTGAACAGGTTTAGTTAGATTTGAACAGGTTTTAGATGGATTTGAACAGGTTTTAGATGGATTTGAACAGGTTTTAGATGGATTTGAACAGGTTTTAGATGGATTTTTTACAGGTTTTAGATGGATTTGAACAGGTTTTAGTTGGATTGGAACAGGTTTTGGTTAGATTTGAACAGGTTTTAGTTAGATTTGAACAGGTTTTAGTTTGATTTGAACAGGTTTAGTTGGATTTGAACAGGTTTTGGATGGATTTGAACAGGTTTTGGATGGATTTGAACAGGTTTTAGATGGATTTGAACAAGTTTTAGTTGGATTTGAACAGGTTTTAGATGGATCTGAACAGGTTTTAGATGGATTTGAACAGGTTTTAGATGGATTTGAACAGGTTTGTGATGGATTTGAACAGGTTTTAGATGGATCTGAACAGGTTTTAGATGGATCTGAACAGGTTTTAGATGGATTTGAACAGGTTTAGTAGGATTTGAACAGGTTTTAGATGGATCTGAACAGGCTTTAGATGGATTTGAACAGGTTTAGTTGGATTTGAACAGGTTTTAGATGGATTTGAACAGGTGTTAGATGGTTTTGAACAGGTTTTAGATGGATTTGAACAGGTTTTAGAGGGATTTGAACAGGTTTTAGATGGATCTGAACAGGTTTTAGATGGATCTGAACAGGTTTTAGATGGATTTGAACAGGTTTTAGATGGATTTGAACAGGTGTTAGATGGATTTGAACAGGTGTTAGATGGTTTTGAACAGGTTTTAGATGGATTTGAACAGGTTTTAGAGGGATTTGAACAGGTTTTAGATGGATCTGAACAGGTTTTAGATGGATCTGAACAGGTTTTAGATGGATCTGAACAGGTTTTAGAGGGATTTGAACAGGTTTTAGAGGGATTTGAACAGGTTTTAGATGGATCTGAACAGGTTTTAGATGGATTTGAACAGGTTTTAGAGGGATTTGAACAGGTTTTAGAGGGATTTGAACAGGTTTTAGAGGGATTTGAACAGGTTTTTATTCCAGGTTTACGTTTAGTCCTTGTTTAACTCTGGTATAAATTCTTTAATAAACTAATCTTTAGTCAAACAAAACACATTTATATATTCTTCTGACAAACCCTATTAAAACTAAAGTCCTGTCCTTGTTTCTTGGGACGTCCGGCCGGTTCAGCGTCTGTTTCTGATGCTTTCAGGGGAAGTGCATGAAGCAGGTGCAGGACGTGATCGAGCGTCTGTGGGACTTCATCGACAAACTGGACATCAACACGTTGGGGAAGTTTCTGGCCGATAACATCGTGGGCTCGGTGCTGGTCTTCTCTCTGCTTTTCTGGGTCCCGCTCAGCGTCCTGGTGCACTGTGTGGTCAGTCCCCGAACATTTACCTGAAACATATCCACCCCTCGCCCTCGGGGCTGTGGTGCATTCACTGACACAATGTCCTATGTTAAAACTGGGTTTTTTAAGGACATGCAAATGAATTATTGTAATTATTAAAAACTGTGTTTCAGGATCGAAAACTGGACCAACAGTACGAGCAGACCACCAAGACCCTGCTGTTCCCCAGTGTGAGTATCGAGACCGGGCTGGGTCTGTGGTGTAGTAATAGTCCAGGTCTGGTCTGGTCTTTGTTTGGTCCTGATTCAGTCCTAATTTAGTCTGTGTTTTTGATTCTTGGTTTACTCTGGTCTTAGTCCAGGTTTAAGATCTTGTTTAGTGCTGGATCCGTTTAGACCTTGCTTCAGTCCCGGTCTAGTCCCGGTCCAGTTCCGGTCTAACCTTGCCTCTGTTGCAGAACGCGGAGTTCCTGAACAGTCTGGAGTCTGCCTCAGTCCGGATCTTTAAGCCCAGTTTTCACCCCGGGATGAAGTTTCATCCGATGGGACCTGCTCAGACCAGTACCCCCCCAGTGTCCTGCTCCGAGCCAGACCACCACATGGTAACAGGGTTTTAGACCTGGTTTTGTCCTGGTTTAGACCTAATTTGGTCCTAAATTCTCTTTATTTTCCCAGAATGCCGAGCTGCGTGGTCCTCTGTCGTCTCAGGACGGACCCAGAATGGCCACGATCCAGGAGCAGCCAGACCTGGACCAATCGCAGCACAGTGCGGGGGCGTGGTCAGATCGACAGGGAGCGGGATTGGAGGCGGGGTTCCAGTTTAGGGGTGGAGCTCGGAGGTCCTTCGAGGATTTAACTGAAAAGAATAACAGCGAGAAAGCATCGTCTTTCAGACACGTCAGCCCCAAGGAGACCCAGTGTTAGACCAGGACTAGACCAGGACCAGGACTAGATCAGGGCTAGACCGGACCAGGACCAGGACTAGACCAGGAATAGACCAGGACCAGACCACGACTAGACCAGGACCAGACCGGGCAACGACCAGGACTAGACCAGGAATAGACCAGGACTAGACCAGGACCAGGACTAGATCAGGACTAGACCGGACCAGGACTAGACCAGACCAGGACTAGATCAGGGCTAGACCGGACCAGGACCAGGACTAGATCAGGGCTAGACCGGACCAGGACCAGGACTAGACCAGGACTAAACCGGACCAGGACTAGATCAGACCAGGACTAGATCAGGGCTAGACCGGACCAGGACTAGACCAGACCAGGACCAGGACTAGATCAGACCAGGACTAGATCAGGGCTAGACCGGACCAGGACCAGGACTAGACCAGGACCAGACCGGGCCAGGACCAGATCAGGGCTAGACCGGACCAGGACCAGGACTAGACCAGGACTAAACCAGGACTAAACCAGGACTAAACCAGGCCTAAACCTGGGCAGAATCCGTTCAGGCTTAAACTAAACCCAGGTTTAACCTTTGAGCCTGGTCCTTTAACTTGAGTCGAGCTGCTCAAAGACTTAAACCAGCTCCACTGGTGTCTCTGACTGTATTTATTTCATGTTTCTGTGTGCTCTCTTCATTTGATTGAAACGACTCCCAAGTGCCTCATTGTCTTCTGTGGTCTGTAAACTCTGCAGTATTCGCCAGTTCTTGTTACATTTGTCAGTGTCATAAGAATAATTCATGTGTAAAACTGCTGTGACTTTTCATATAAAGTTTTGAAAAGAAAAAGTGTAAAGTGTACTTTTGTGTCTTTTCCAGGATGTGGTAAACATAAGTGTGGAACAAATTTAGTTTAAATATCTTTAACTATATGTCCTTAGCCTTATTGAGGCCTGTTTAGTCTAGACTCCAACAAAGCCCAGGCCCTGATCCTTGACGCAGATCCATGGGCAGACTGGTTATTCAATGCTCCATGTGTTGAGTGTCCCGTTTCCGGGTCTGGTTTTGTTGGTAATAAACTTCTCTGTAAAAAATCCAAAATATCTCAAGCATTTCTTTACTCTTGCGTAACTCCTGAGCTGTAAGGGCCTCTCAAATCTTCTTCCACAGTAAGTAAATACACAAATATTACACATTTCTATTGCATTACTGCTTTACTCAGAGATATCAATCATTTTATGATATTAATATATATCATTTATTTTTTCTGAAACATTCCTATTGTGGAGATGCAGTTCCAGTTGCTGCCTGTTGGTGGAGACAGCGCTGTTGGTCTTGAGTTTAACCGGAAGCAGCCGCGGAAGTAGAAATGATAAAACCTAAACAAACCGCGGACATGTGGAAGAGGCGCTGCTAAACTTTTGACTTCAAAACTTTTCTCTAAAATGGACGAAGAATACACAGTAATTTATCTTTTTCTCTTTTCTTTCAATGAACCTTTGTAAATATAAGTTTTTGACCGTTATTACGTTACTTTCCCAGACCCCACTAGAAATATGTTGCATGTGAATTTCAAATCACTTTTCAGCTGTTATTTTATTGTTCAGTTAAATTATTAGTTTTTGATACGATTATAGACAGGCTCATTTAACAGTCGGCATGCATTTAGTTAGCTTCGAGTGAAAGGTTTAGTAAATTCGGACTTAGGATTTAGTTGTCCACAATTTTTGTTTTTAGTGAAATAAATAGTTTAAAGCAAATATAGTTTATTTTTCACTGTTAGTAGATTATTTAATTGCTCAGATAAACAAATGAATGTTTATAAAAATGGTCAGGCCAGGCCACAGCCAGGATGGAGAGGTTTAAGGCCGCTGTGTGTTGTCCTCAGGCCGGGTTCACGGTGCCCTGTGCCCTGTGCTCAGCGGTGGACTGGGGCGTCACAGACGAGGGTCGGTTCTTCTGCAGGATCTGCCACAATGTCATCGAGGCGAGTGTCTTACACTTAACTCTGGTGTTTGAGTCATTAATGATCTGTTCTTATTTTACTCCTTATTGTTTTGTTTATTCCTGATTTTAGACACAGTTTAGTTTTAGTATGGTCATTGTTTAGATCTAGTTTAGACCTGGTTAGTCCTGTTAGGCCTTGGTTTAGCTTTAGTCCTGTGTTAGTCTGAGGTTAGATCTACATTTAGCTGTGTTTTAGAGTTCTTTTTCCGTCTTTTTGGTGTCTCTCATAATGCAGTCGGACAGTTTCCTTTTTGTTTGAGTTTTGTGTTGGGCCTGTGTCTGAGCAGAGAACCAGAGAAGTGGTGGACCCCAGCTTTGTTGCAGGATTGAACCAAATCTCTTACATCAGCAAAGGCCCCAAGAGCAAAACAACAGGTCTGTCGCAGATTTCGTTTTCAGTTCAATAAATGACTTTAATGTTTTTAAATGATACTTTACTGTGGTCCAACTTAAGCCTGTTGTAATAAGAATGTGTTTTTTCTCCAGAGAAGGGTCGTCAGTGGATGGTTTGTGAAGGTTTCCAGTTCATTTTGAGGAATCAGGCTGAGGCGCTGGTGAAGCTGGGAGTGGATCAGAGATTTAAGGTCGGTCCTGGTTTTTACTCCGAATAGAACCTGGAAATAAAAGTGTTTAGAGCCTGGTTTGTGTCTCAGGACGAGGTGCTGTGTCGACTCTGGAGACAGTATCTGCAGAAAACTCACCAGGCCTACACCGCTACACCAGTGAGGAGCTGCAGCTTCAGAGTGGTCAGTCCCACTAAAACCTGTTCAAAACCTTCTAAACCTGTTCTAAACCTGTTCAAAACCGTCTAAAACCTGTTCAAAACATCTAAAACCTGTTCAAAACCATCTAAACCTGTTCAAACTCTTCTAAAAACCTGGTCGAAACCATCTAAACCTGTTCAAAACCTTCTAAAAACCTGTTCAAAACCTTCTAAAACATGTTCAAAACCATCTAAACCTGTTCAAACCTTCTAAAACCTGTCCAAAACCTTCTAAAACCTGTTCAAAACATCTAAAACATGTTCAAAACCTTCTAAAACCTGGTCAAAACCTTCTGAAACCTGGTCAAAACCTTCTGAAACCTGGTCAAAACCTTCTGAAACCTGGTCAAAACCTTCTAAAAACCTGTTCAAAACCATCTAAACCTGTTCAAACCCTTCTAAAAACCTGTTCAAAACCTTCTAAAACCTGTTCAAAACCTTCTAAAACCTGTTCAAAACCTTCTAAAACATGTTCAAAACCATCTAAACCTGTTCAAACCTTCTAAAACCTGTCCAAAACCTTCTAAAACCTGTTCAAAACATCTAAAACCTGTTCAAAACCTTCTAAAACCTGGTCAAAACCTTCTGAAACCTGGTCAAAACCTTCTGAAACCTGGTCAAAACCTTCTGAAACCTGGTCAAAACCTTCTGAAACCTGGTCAAAACCTTCTGAAACCTGGTCAAAACCTTCTGAAACCTGGTCAAAACCTTCTGAAACCTGGTCAAAACCTTCTGAAACCTGTTCAAAACCTTCTGAAACCTGGTCAAAACCTGGTCAAAACCATCTAAACCTGGTCAAAACCATCTAAACCTGGTCAAAACCTTCTGAAACCTGTTCAAAACCATCTAAACCTGTTCAAAACCATCTAAATCTGGTCAAAACCTTCTGAAACCTGTTCAAAACCATCGAAACCTGTTCAAAACCTTCTAAAACCGGTTCAAAACCATCTAAACCGGTTCAAAACCATCTAAACCGGTTCAAAACCTTCTAAAACCTGTTCAAAACCTTCTAAAACCTGTTCAAAACCTTCTAAAACCTGTTCAAAACCTTCTAAAACCTGTTCAAAACCATCTAAATCTGGTCAAAACCTTCTAAAACCGGTTCAAAACCATCTAAACCTTTTCAAAACCATCTAAACCTGGTCAAAACCTTCTGAAACCTGGTCAAAACCATCTTAAACATGTATAAAACCTGTTCAAAACCATCTAAAACCTGTTCAAAACCATCTAAAACCTGTTCAAAACCTTCTAAAACCTGTTCAAAACCTTCTAAAACCTGTTCAAAACCTTCTGAAACCTGTTCAAAGCCTTCTGAAACCTGTTCAAAGCCTTCTGAAACCTGTTCAAAACCTTCTGAAACCTGTTCAAAACCTTCTGAAACCTGTTCAAAACCATCTAAAACCTGTTCAAAACCATCTAAAACCTGTTCAAAACCTTCTAAAACCTGGTCAAAACCTTCTGAAACCATCTAAAACCTGTTCATAACCTTCAAAAACCTGTTCAAGTCCATCTGAAACAGGTTGAACATTCACGCCTGATCTTAGTGCAGCATGTATTCCCCTCAGCTCAGTTTTGTGAGCTCAAACTTGACTCAAATCCGAACATCCGCGGTCCTAAAGAGAAAAGTGTTTTTTTTTCCAGAGAGGACCGGAGTCGGACTCGGAAGGTGCCCTGGACTCAGTGGTGTCCAGCTGTGACACTGACGGAGAGACCTACGCCTCGAGCACCGCCGGCTCTGTGGCCTCCACAAGCTCCGTCGGAGGTAAGCACTTACCTGTAAATACTTACCTGTAAATACTTTATGAACCCACTTTATCAGATTCATATTTTTGTAGTTTTCATTTAAGTTAAGTGGAAAAATGCCTCTCGCAGAGCGCTCTTATTGGTCGCTGTGCTCGGGCTCCGTGGACAGCGACGCCTACCTGTCGGTGAAGAAGAGGAGGAAGAGTAAGGGGCTGATGACGATGAAGAAGACTCTGGCACTGCTTCACGTGGCTCTGGTCTGGAGCCGACAGGACCTCACCCTCTCAGACCTGCTCCGGTACAGGATTTTGTTGGATTAGTTGTGTTTTTTGGCTCTAAACTGGGACTTGGTGAAAGGAACAGTTTCTTCTCTGATGTGGGACAGGCTGGTGGACCAGGGCCATGTCCCGTTCATGAACTCGTACGAGGACTTTCCTGAAGAAATGAAGCTGAG